>CAWUFW010007142.1:600000-1048072 GCA_963921515.1 Calotriton arnoldi | reverse complement strand
AAAAGAAAATTTTATTGATATAGATAAAAGTGTCAGTCAAAGTTCAAAGCATTAAATTCCTGTCATTACAATAAAGTTTGCTACAATAATGATAAATGACTCAGACTTATGATTGAATAAGGAAAAATGATACAATAAAATAAAAAATAAAAAATGATTAAGAAAAGTGGAATAACAAATATTCTAGGAACAATTGAGGGGATCAAGGAGGCTTTAGGACCTCTTGCTGAGATGGTTGCAGTTGGTAATATCGCTTGGCACATGTATCAAGATATATTGTAACAGGTGACCACAAATCTATACGTTTCGCTGCCATATGTATTGGGTAAACAAAGGAGGTGTCCAACCTATGATTATGGCAAACAGCATACCACCATGCCTTATAAGAGATTTTTGTGAAATCCTTCCAATTTACAGTGATTTTCTGAAATGCGACTGCTAATAATAAATCAATAATTTTAACATTGTGAGTAACCTTCTCCCAGCAAGGTGAGAGACTTCCCAAGAAAACATGGGTCAAAGAAAAAGCAAATTTAGCTCCAAAAATTAGGTTAATTTGAGACCATACCTGCTTCCAGAAATTGTATACATTTGGACAAGAGAATAACATATGAAATAAATTAGCGTTCGGAGTAGAACATGTCCAACAAACATCTGATGTGGTCGCAAAACTTTTACTTAAGATAGCTGGTGTGAGAAAAAGTCTATTATATACAAAAAAAAGCGTTTGTGTTATGTTAGCTGCTCTAGATGATTTACGTAATTTGAGCCATAATTTATTCCACAAAGACACTGGCCACGATACCATGAAATCCTGTTCCCATGCCTCCTCTGTTTTAGACTTCTGCCTAACGCTATCTTTGCCCTGCAAAAAACTATATAAAGTGGAAGCTTTGGGCATGGTTTTTAACAACGTGTGAAGTTGTGAAGGAGGATCCAAAACAATTGGAGCAATGGACGTGCCCAAGAGATGAGTGTATCTATCCGTCACTGCCTTCTTAAGTAAATTATATTTATGAATGTAGGTGGAAGGTAGGCTAAATATTTGACTGAGTGAGGGGAAAGAGAGAAAGTCCATGTGTGAAAATAATTGATGTATCCAAATTAGACCTTTCAGTCGCCAAGTCTTCCAATAAAATGGTTTATTACGAATGGTCAGATTTTTGTTATGCCAAATTGTTGAATTGAGGAATGAATCTATATTGTTATGTGTCGGAGTGAATGTAGGTTCCAAAAGTTTAGAGGTCAGTTTGATTATGGGGGTGGACAAGGCCTGTGGTTTGCGTGAAAAAGAAAGATATTCATGAAAAGAGAAGGGGGCTAAAAAAAGACGTTCAACTGTAGTCCATAGAGGACAATCTTCCGTGGGGTCAAGCAACCAACGAGAGGCTTGACGTAAAAGGAATGCCTTCTGATATGCTTGAAAATCTGGAAAGTTAACCCCCTTCTACTTTAGGTCGAATTAATTTAAATAGAGACATTCGGGATCTCTTATTATTCCATAGGAAGGAGGATAGAGATGAATTGATCTTTTAAAAATTTTTGCGGAAATAGGAACTGGAATGTTGGAAACAGTATATAAAATTATGGGGGACAGCATCATCTTTATGGTATCCAGACGACCCCACCAGGACAAATAGAGGGGATGCCACTTGGCAGTTAAGTCTGAGATTTTTGGTATACATTTATTCATGCACAATGACACTGTGTCTGATATTGAGGAAGTAACATGTAATCCAAGATATTTAATATGATTCGGGCTCCAAGTAAAGTTGGAAGTCATAAAATCCGATTTAAAAGTAAACTTAGTCAGGGGTAAAATCTCACATTTATCGTTGTTTAACTTATAACCGAAGATATTAGAGTAGGCTTGTACCTCTGCCAAAAAGGCAGGAATTGAGTCACTTGGTTTGGACATAAAAAGCAAAATATCGTCAGCGTAGGCTGCAAGTTTAATATGGGAGTTCAATGTTTGAAAACCATGTAAATTTGGATTTTGACGTAGTTTAGAGAGAAAAGGTTCCAAGGCCAAATTAAAAAGGAAGGGGGAAAGAGGGCAGCCCTGCCGCACTCCTCTCCCCAGCTCAAAATATGGGGAAATTAAGCCGTTGGCGCACACAGCCGCACGTGGATTAGAATAGAGGAGAGAGATGAGGGATATAAATTTAGGGCCAAAGCCGAACTGTTTAAGAGTATAAAATAAATAAGTCCACTCAACTCTATCAAACGCCTTTTCAGCATCCAGAGCTATTGCCACAAGGGATTGTTTTAAGTGGGAAGATTTAGATAAAACGTTAAAGAGGAGTCTCGTATTGTCAGTTATGAACCTACCCTTAACGAAACCAGATTGTTCTTTTCCCAATAAATCAGGTAAGTAGGAATCTAAACGTAAAGCTAATGCTTTGGAGAAAATTTTATAATCAATGTTGACCAAGGATATGGGTCTGTAATTTTTACAATGTTTAGAGTCCTTGCCCTCTTTTGGTATAAGGCAAATATGTGCTTCCGAAAAAGAACCCAATGAGCTACCTAGTGTGGTGAAGGAATCGATTAGAGAATGTAACTTGGGCATTATGAGTTTAGAGAAATGTTGATAAAATTCTACGGTGAAGCCATCTGGTCCCGGTACTTTGTCTTTTTTGAGATGTTGAAGAGCAATTAATAGTTCTTGGTGTGTTAGGTCTAACTCCAGAGATGATAAGTCCGGCAACGTGTATTGGGGATTTTGAATATCAGAGAAGAAGTGCGATAATGATTGCTCAGAGGGCTGTGTTGCGGAAGTATATAGTGATTTGTAGAAGGTGGAGAACTCATTCAGTATTTCAGCGTCTTTAAATTTTAAATCTGAACGTTCATCATAGATAGATTCAATATTTAGTCTGTTATGTTTAACTTTTAAGTAATTAGCCAATATTTTCCCTGCCTTATTTTTGCCCCCATAAAATTTTGCACTGGATTTCAACAGATATAATGAAGCGTCCTCCGTTGATTTCTTATTAAATTGCATTTTGGCTTTTATGAGAGTTGTGAGACACTC
Source organism: Calotriton arnoldi (assembly GCA_963921515.1). Classification (NCBI taxonomy): domain Eukaryota; kingdom Metazoa; phylum Chordata; class Amphibia; order Caudata; family Salamandridae; genus Calotriton; species Calotriton arnoldi. Next base: position 1,045,035 of record CAWUFW010007142.1, on the reverse strand, counting down.
CTTCGAGTGTGAGGTGTAAAATGAGTGTTCCAATCTTTTAATATCCTGAAGCAGATCTTTAGTGAACTTACGGGAAGTTTTCCGTTTCTTTGCAACATAGCTAATTATGAAACCCCTCGCCAAGGCCTTGAATGCATCCCATAGAGTGGAAAAGGGCATGAATTGGGTTTGATTCAATTCAAAAAACTCTTTGAAGAAGTTAGGGAATGAGGCAGTAAACTTTGGGTCCAGAAGGAGAGCATTGTTAAAACGCCATCTCTTGGGGCCCGAATCCTTAGGTAGAATATCGATACCAATCGAGATTGGGGCGTGATCTGATAATAAGATGGGACCAATCTCTGCATGCGTAAGTGTTTGTGAGATGTTATGCGAGACAAATATATAGTCAATTCTTGATTGAGTTTGGTGAGCTGGGGAATAAAAGTATACTCTCTAGTGGTCGGGTTGCAAAGACGCCAAGCGTCCAAGAGTTTATGTTGATTTATAGCATGAACAAAAGATTTATGTGACTTGTTGGGAACAAAGGAGACTTTGGAATTTCTGTCGATAAATGGGTCGAAAGTCTGGTTACAATCTCCAGCTAAAATAAAATTGTCCTCCATACAGTGAGTAATTCGCTTAGCCATTGTATGCCAAAAAGAGGATTCACCACACGTAGGAGCATAGACATTTAGAAGAGATATTGTAACGCCCTTCAAAGATAATTTGACATTCAACCATCTGCCATCAAGATCGGATTCTTGGGACACAAATGAAAGTGAAAGGGATTTGCGACAAAGTATCATTACTCCATTTCGCTTGCCATCTCCAGGGGAATAGAAAACCTCCCCCACCCAACCTCTCTTCAACTTCAATGACTCAACATCTGAGAGGTGAGTTTCTTGCAGGAATACAACATCCGCGTCTAATTTGGCTAAATGGCTCAAAATTCTCTGCCTCTTGATGGGAGAGTTTAATCCTCTAACGTTCCATGTAATCAGTTTTAAGATAAGCACTTAAGAACAGGTTGTAATAATAATGTAGCACATAAGTCCAATTCATTATATAAGCAGTATTCAAAGTAAGAGAGATAAAACAGGAAGGAAATAATTGATTTAGTTTCATAGCAAAGCATAATAGATAAGACCAATAACCAGAATAAAAAAAGGGAATCAAGTGACAGGATATGAAAAAAGAAAGTCCAAGTAGAGAGGTAAAGGGATATCATAAGAGTCAAGATATTTGCAATTGTACTGACTAAAAGAATAGTGATTATAGGAAGGCAAGAAAAGTTGAAAAAAAGAGAAGAGACGTAAATTGACGAAAGAATAGAAACTACAGAAAAGAGACAGAAAACAAAGGACAAAACAAACAATATATCTAAGAGGATGTATGAAAATACCATACTTACGAAGAAGACTCAGGTATACACGGGGGGATGGAGCCACATGAAGCAGGCAACACACCCAGGATCAACGGAACAGAGGGTCGGGGAGAAACCACAATACAAAGGTAATAATCTGTGGGGACAATACCAAATAGAGATTGAGAAAAGCATTGGGGCAAACACATGAAACAAATATTAGAACATTCCAATGCGAGGAGGAGATCAGTAATAATGATCCATAACTCATTAAACAGTATTACTTCATGAGAACAGTAGCAATAATCCAAAACTAAGAAAAAACACTTCTGAGTTAACAAGACATTATGCCAACGAAAACCGGATCTAAAGCGACCTTAAACAAACTATTAAAGAATCAAATGTTGAATGAGGACGAAGGCCCAGAAGAGTCCATAACAGTCGTTTTAAAGGAATTGATGAAACTTTGCAAACGTAACGGGTCTTCATACGACGTTGTCTTGTTGTTATAAGTAACCTTGAAGAGACACGGGTGGAACAGGCCATATCTGGCTCCCATGGAACGTAGATCAGCTCTCATGTTGAGGAAAGCCTTACGTCTGTCAGCAGTGGCTTTAGAATAATCTTGCGCAAAAAATAAAGGCGATCCTGACCAGACAATTCTTGTAGAAGCTTTAACCGCTGCGAGCACTTTCATCAAATCTGTGTACTCCAAGAAATATAAGATAACTCCTCTCGGTCTCTGTGAGGGACTAGTGTGAGATGAAGCCCGTCCCAATCTGTGGGCCCGCTGAATGTTGAGTTGGGTTCCCTCTGGCATGCGGAGTAGTTTAGGGAGAAATGACTTAAAGAACGTGGGCGGATCTGAACCTTCAACTCCTTCTTCCAGGCCGTAGATACGCAGATTGTTCCGTCTATTGCGGTTTCCAAGATCTTCCACCTGTTTCTGGAGTATGGAGACATGGGAGTGTAATTGAGAGACAGTTGTGCATGTCTCTTTCAAAGAGGAAACAGTATTTTCGACTGAGGATACTCTCGCGTCTAATTGAGACCAATTATCTGTTAGGGTTTGCAGTTTGATGTTAGTCTCTTCCATGAAAGGTCGAAGGGCCCTAATTTCTTCAAGTAATAGTTCCATCGAAACAGGCGAGGCAGACTTGGGTGGTGAAGGAGGGTCCTTTTAAGCCGTTTAGTGAGAGATTTTCCAGCGGTTCCAGAGGATGAATCCATATTTGCTTGAGAATACTGGTGTGAAGATGATAGAGAGTCTTCAAACTTAGAGAACTCAGTAAAAAAAATTGAGTTTTTTATGAAGATATGCCTTTTGGGTGGAGAGGATCGGACTCCTTTTGTTCCACCCATAAAACGCTGACCCCAGACTCCCACTCCTATTCAGCAGTATAGGAGGAGAAAAAACAACTCCAATGCGAGCTTACTCAGAAAAGCTAAGATGGCCACCAAATAGATCTCTCATAAATCCTCAGTCATCCTTAGCGCCATCACACAGCTTCATACCTCGGTGCTCTGAGGAGAAAACATGCGCTGTAACCCAAACTGAGGTAAACTGGATGCGTCAGAACATAATCAATGCCATTAGTAAATAATCACTCCGCAATTGCCACCATTCAGTATAGCGAAATAAGGAAGATTATTTTCTGTGAGGGCTCCTCAAAAAGACTTAAAATGGCCGCCAAACATAAAAAATCGCAAACTTCCTGTAACTCTTGACGTTTTCCTATAAACTTTTACCCCATTGAAGTGAAGAGGTGTCAAACATCTTCTAGGCGTTATGGAATGGTATAAAGTACTTAATGAGGGGTCCAGCCTGAAGTGCAGGAATGCCGCGATCGCGGTAAAAATTCAAAATGGCGGCCGCGATAAAACGCGGCCGAAAATTAGCAGAAAGTGCAAAAAGAGTTACTTGTTGGTGACATTCAAGTGCTGCGAGGGTCCCATGGTGCTCCTTCCATCTTCCGCCACTTGTAATTGCCCTCCGTTAGTCCCCGTTTAATCTGGAAGTGCGGTTCCTCAGAGACACACCGGGGAGCTTCACCCGTGTGCTGCCATCTCCGTCGGGCGCCAAGCCACGCCCCCCCTGTTTAGCTTATTAACCCCACCCGTATGTATCTCAGCCAGATCCTTTCTCCATGTAGCCTGCTGATCTTCGATGCTAAAGCCCTTCCCCACATTAGCCAAAGACCCCCAGCCCCCTTCTTCCTCCTCCTTACCGGGGTCATTTGGGGGTTGTTAGATTTGGGGGTCTCTAGTTGGCATAGGTAGGTACCTGTGACAAATAGGGACCCTTGCGTCTAGTCAGGGTGAGGGGCTACACTCCTAAAATAACCCCTGCTCACCCCCTTGGTAGCTTGGCACGAGCAGGCAGGCTTATCTCAGAGGCAGTGTGTAAAGCATTTGTGAACACATACAGTAATACAGTGACAACACTACAGATGGACACCACACAGGTTGTATTATAAAAATAGTATTTTTATATAGACTTAACACAAGACCAAACGACAAAAATCCACAATACTGTACTCAAAAATAGACTTTAAAAGGTTATAAAATAGTTCAGTTCTCTCAAGTTGTAGATGCAACACTTTACTCTCAATGTACCTTGAATGCGTAACACAAAGAAAACAAAAGGGTCGCAGGGAAGGTGATGCGTCGGTTCCGTACACTCAGGGGAGTTGATGCTCGCTTCCTTACTGTGTGGGGCGTTGATGCGTCGGTTTCTTACTGCTCTCCGGTGCGATGCGACAGATGGCACCTCGATGCGATACTCTTCTCCGGTGCGATGCGATAAAAATGGCATCTTGGTTGCGATGCGACAACTTTGGTGCGATGCGTGCACGCCCGACGGCCGTGCGGCGACTCGATGATCTTTGGAGCCGCGACAGGCCCTGCGACGCGCTTCTCCGGTGATGCGACCATGTCCTCTGTGGCAGCGTCCCGCTTCTCTGGCGATGCGCCGCGCTTCGGCGATGCGATGATGACAGCGGCAGCGGCGTCTCGCTTCCTCGGCGATGCGATGACAGCGGCTGCAGCGGCGACACGCTTCTCGTTGTTGCGTCGCGCTTCCAGCTCCCAGCGACACGCAGTCTCTCAGAAGGCCCAGCACAGCAGCAGGCACTTCAATTCCCAGCAAGGGAATTCAGGGGAGCTGGTTGGTGAAGTCTTGTATCCCTGAGACTTCAGGCAGGAGGCAAGCTCTAGTTCAAGCCCTTGGAGATTCTTCTTCAAGTTGATAGAAAGCACACTCAGTCCTTTTCTCCTTTCTTTGGCAATGAAGCAACCACTGCAGGCCAACCCCCAAACACACAGCACAGGGGTAGTCTCCTCCTTCAGCTTCCTGGTTCTTCTCCTCAGCAAAGGTTCGTCTTGATTCCCAGAAGTGATCTAATTTCCTAGGGTCTGGGTCCCCTTTTTATACACAGTTTCTCTTTGTTCTCTGAAGGCAGAGAGGCCTCTGCCTAGTCCAATACCAGTTCTGGTCAGTCCTGGAGCACTTTGTTTTTCTGACTCCTTCTTTCCTTTCAGAATGTGGGGCAGAGTGCTCAGCCGCCCGGCAGGAGGTGGAGCCAGCATTGTGGAAGGCAGGCACAGCCCTATTCAGACCCAGGTGCAACTCCTCCCTCCACTCTGGATGCAGATCTTTCTATTCAGCCCTGCGCTGATTCACCCTGTCTCCTGTAGCCACCCCCAGCCCCTGTCACTCAATCTCCAGACAAGGAATACACAACCTAGCAGAGGCAGGCTTGGGTAGTTAGGCAAGAAAATACCTACTTTCTAAAAGTGGTATTTTCAAACACAGAATGTTAAAACCAACTTCACTAAAAGATGTATTTTATCATTCTGAGTTCAGGCGTACTAAACTCGAATTTCTACCTGGTTCCCTGAGTCAGTTAGGATTATAAGATGTAATAATCTAACTGCCCATTCTGGCCTATGGGGAACAGGTAGCCTTGCAATAGTGAAAAACGAAAATGGCTGTAATTCACTATTAGGACATGCCACACACACCAGGGCATGTCCTACTTTTTACCTACAATGCACCCTGCCCTTGGGCCTACCTTAGGGGTGACTAATATGTATAAAAGGGAAGGTTTAGGGACTGGCAAGTGGGTACACTTGCCCCGTCAACATGGCAGAAACAGACTGCCCACAGGCTCTGCAATGGCAGGCCTGAGACACACTTTACAAGCTGCTCCGGTGGGTGGCACAACCAGTGCTGCAAGCCCACCAGCAGCATTTGATTTACAAGCCCTGGGCACACGCAGTGCACTGTACTAGGGTCTGACAGTAAGCCAAACAAGCCAATCATGGAGTCACTAATCCATACATCAATTTACCATAGGGAGCACTTGCACTGTGGCACTGAACAGCAGTGGCACAGTGCCCAAAAGCATCTAAAACCAGCAAAAACATAAGAGGCAACAGCAAAAAATGGAAGGGAGACCCACGCCAATGGTGCCATGTCTAATACGTGTCCCCTCCAGCTGAAATGTGGGGAGAACTACCCTACCTCCGGGGAGTTCTCATCACTAAGGCGGAAAAATCTGGACAGACCATCAGCATTGGCGTGTTCTGTACCAGGGCGGTGTTCCACCGTAAAGTCCATCCCCTGTAGGGATATGGACCACCCTAACAGCTTTGGATTCTCACCCCTCATCTGCATCAGCCATCTGAGGGGCCTGTGGTCTGTCTGAACCCGGAAGTGAGTCCCAAACAAGTATGGTCTCAACTTCTTCAGTGCCCAGACCACAGCAAATGCCTCACGCTCAATTGCACTCCACCTCTGTTCTCGTGGAAGTAACCTCCTACTGATGAAGGCTACAGGTGGTCTAGGCCCTCCTCATTAATCTGTGATAGAACAGCCCCCACACCATGCTCTGAAGCGTCTGTTTGCACAATAAACTCTTTTGAGAAGTTGGGTGCCAGGAGCACGGGCGCCGTGCACATGGCAGTCTTCAGGGCATCAAAAGCTCTCTGACAGGTGTCAGTCCAAATCACTCTCTTGGGCTGCTTCCTGGAAGTCAGCTCTGTCAAGGGTGCAACAATGCTGCCATACCCCTTGACAAACCTCCTGTAATACCCAGTGAGTCCTAAAAAGGCTCTCACCTCTGTCTGGGTCTTGGGGGTTCCCAAGTCAGGATGGTCTCAATCTTGGGTTGTAGGGGCGCCACCTGGCCGCTCCCAACCTGGTGTCCCAAGTACACCACGGAACCCTGCCCGATCTGGTATTTACTCGCCTTGATCGTGAGGCCTGCTCTCCGCAGTGCCATCAACACTTCCCAGAGGTGGCGCAGATGTTCTTCCCAACTGGCGCTGAACACTGCAATGTCATCCAGGTAGGCGGCACTGAACTCTTCCAGTCCAGCCAACACCTGGTTGACCAACCTCTGAAAGGTGGCAGGGGCATTCTTCATCCCAAAGGGCATAACCCGGAATTGGTAGTGCCCATCTGGGGTGGAGAATGCTGACCTCTCTCTTGCCCCATCAGTCAAGGCGATCTGCCTCAAACGTGCTGAGGTACCGGGCAGCCCCTAACCGATCAATGAGCTCATCAGCTCTGGGGATGGGGTGCGCGTCAGTCCTGGTGACTGAATTGAGCCCTCGGTAGTCCACACAGAACCGCAGTTCTGGTGAGACACCCGGTGCGGCAGCCTTTGGGACCAAGGCCACTGGGCTGGCCCAAGGACTGTTAGAGGACTCAATCACCCCTAACGCAAGCATCTTGGAGACCTCCTCCTTGATGCAAGCTCTCACCCTGTCAGTCACCGTGTAAGTTTTGTGCTTGACAGGAGGACTGTCCCCAGTGTCTACATCATGGACGCACCAATCAGTGACACTGGGAATCAGGGAGAACAGGTCAGAAAACTGTCCCAGCAACTGGTGACAGTCATTCTGCTGCTCAGGGGTCAGGGTGGAAGAGAGGTTCACTCCATCTACTGACCCATCTCGCTCTGTAAAGTGGGTGACAAGCCTTTCAAAGGTCTTGTCCTGCCCCAAATGTCCTGCTAAAGGCACATCATGAGCCAGCCCCAGTAGGAAGGCTCTGAAGCGCTGGGGTACCACCAGCACACGGGCTGACCCAGGCTCAGCAACCTTAGGCTCACTATACAGGAGACCATTCTCCCAGTAGATCCAATGTGATCCAGACTGATCACCTGCTGCCTGGTTTGCAGCCTGCTGCCGCAAACCCACAAGAGAAGGGCACTTGTTCTGCTCCTCACAGAACTCTTCCCTGGAGGGACCTCCTTCCTGCTGCCAATGGGTCAGCTCAGGCAGGTCTCCCAGTTCAGCAATCTCTTCCCCGGTAGGCTCCAGGGCATCCCCCCCAGGGTCCGCCTCCTCCTGGGCTGTGGGAATCTCAGGGGCCGGTTTCCCATGCCCCCTACCTCTTCTCTTTAAGGCAGGCACCTGGGCCAGTTTCTCATGCTCCAGGTCCTCTTGAACACCCTTACTGGCTGCCATAGACCGAGTGGTCACGCAGGCCCACTCAGGCAAACCCAACATCTTTAAATGAGCTCTCCGCTCCACCTTAGCCCAAGGGGAGCTCTCCAAATCGTTACCTAACAGACATTCAACAGGCATGGCTGGCCTCACAGCTACTTGAAGAGTCCCTGAGACCCCCCACTCAAAGGGAACCTGTGCCACCTTGCAGTGGCTCTCTGTGTTGTCAGTGGCAACAACTGGGTAAAATGCATTTGGGACTACCTGCTCTTCAGACACCAACCGACAACTGACAGCTGTCACACTGGCTCCGGTGTCTCTAAGAGCTTCCACCCTCTTGCCATTGATGGTCACCCACTGCCTGTATTTTTTAGTGTTATCAGGCAGTTGGGTCCTGGGGACCACCTCACAGTCTCCTAAAGAGACAAGGGACATCTCTGCGGGACCCCACCCACCTTGGGCACCCATCTCCTCCCCAGGGCTACACTAGCCAACTGCCGGGGTGGTGCACCAGTGGGTGCTGTCTTCCCATACAAGGGACATCTAGCATCATAAGAACAGTGGCCTACTAGACCACACTTAAAACAGGTCTTGGGCCCCTTGTGAACAGGCTTATCTGTCGGGGCCACTGCCTTCTTCTCAGGGGAGGCTGGGAACCTTTCCCTTGGTTCCCTTGGGGATTACTTTGGGGCCCTTTCTGGAACTCCCTCTGTTTACCCTTGTCCCCCCCACTCTTCTGCTGGGGACCCTGCCCACCTTTGGCGAAGTCTCCCACATGACCCTTCTGGACCCGGGTGCTCACCCAGCGGTCCGCCTCCTCAGCAAGCTTCCTAGGGTTAGTCAGCTTGCTATCAATAAGATGCTGGCGTAGCTCTGGAAAACAGTTATTTGACAAGTGCTCCCATGCAAGCAAATCATAGAGCACCTCAAAATTATCCACTTTGCTACCCTTCACCCAACCATCCAATGCTCTGCAAAAGAAAGACACATATTCCACCCAAGTGGTAGACTCCAGTTTTCTGCAATTTCTAAACCTTTGTCTATATAGCTCTGGGGTCAAACCAAATCTGGACATAAGGGCTCCCTTCATGTGGGTATAGGACATCTGCTCCTCTGTAGGCAAATCCAACAAAGTGTCCCTCCCAACACTAACAAAGCGGCCCCACAACCCCGCTCCCCAATCCTTCTCAGGGACCCGGTGGGCCAACATTGCAGCTTCATAAGCCCTAAACCACTGACCAATATCCTCATTCTTGTGGAAATCTTTAACTACATCTTTGGGAATGTAGGTTCTTGCTTCTACATGCACTGGCGGTGTGCTGCCACCAGAGGGAGGAACCTCTAACTTCTTGGCCTTGAGTTCCAATTCCCTCAATCCTCTCTCATGCTCAAAATGCATTCTCTTTTCCTCTAAGGCTAACTTCTTCATTTCTAACTCCATCCCAAGCTCTATTTTCTCGCTCTCTATGTCTTTCTGACCATCCATTTTGAGCCTAGCTAGCTCCAATTTATGCATCCTCTCCCTTGCTCTGTCCTCCAGCTCTCCTGGGGACAACCCTTTGGAAGAAACACTGCTGCCCGCCCCTGAAGGTGCTTTCCCTCCAGTTGGGCCCACTGGCCCCTCAAGGTGCTCATTTAAATCCTCTGCCTCCATTACTGGCTCCTCAGGATGCTCACTGGCATTCCTAGATTCTACCCAGGCCCTCAGCGCCTTTTGGTATTCCTCTTTCCTGGTGAGGCCTTTCACAGAGATTTTAAATTTCTTGCACAAAGCTTTGAGATAAGGCACAGTGTAAGTATCAATTCTCTCTTCTTCCAAAACAATGTCTACAGATACTATGGATGCTGTCTTGCTCATGGTAGCAAAAAGACTGGCAGTTCTCAAGAATCAAAAATAGAAAAGAAGTTCCAAGGAAAAAAATTCTCAAAAAGTATGTGGTTGCGTTATGGTCTGCACTCACTAGTAGTGTACACCAATCACTGTATATGGATCACAAATGCAAGTCCAAATCCTCACCTCTGACCACCAATGTTAGATTTGGGGGTCTCTAGTTGGCATAGGTAGGTACCTGTGACAAATAGGGACCCTTGCGTCTAGTCAGGGTGAGGGTCTACACTCCTAAAATAACCCCTGCTCACCCCCTTGGTAGCTTGGCACGAGCAGGCAGGCTTATCTCAGAGGCAGTGTGTAAAGCATTTGTGAACACATACAGTAATACAGTGACAACACTACAGATGGACACCACACAGGTTGTATTATAAAAATAGTATTTTTATATAGACTTAACACAAGACCAAACGACAAAAATCCACAATACTGTACTCAAAAATAGACTTTAAAAGGTTATAAAATAGTTCAGTTCTCTCAAGTTGTAGATGCGACACTTTACTCTCAATGTACCTTGAATGCGTAACGCAAAGAAAACAAAAGGGTCGCAGGGAAGGTGATGTGTCGGTACCGTACACTCAGGGAGTGGATGCGTCGGTTCCTTACTGCTGCGCAGGGAGTTGATGCTCGCTTCCTTACTGTGTGGGGCGTTGATGCGTCGGTTTCTTACTGCTCTCCGGTGCGATGCGACAGATGGCACCTCGATGCGTTACTCTTCTCCGGTGCGATGCGATAAAAATGGCGTCTTGGTTGCGATGCGACAACTTTGGTGCGATGCGTGCACGCCCGACGGCCGTGCGGCGACTCGATGATCTTTGGAGCCGCGACAGGCCCTGCGACGCGCTTCTCCGGTGATGCGACGATGTCCTCTGTGGCAGCGTCCCGCTTCTCCGGCGATGCGCCGCGCTTCGGCGATGCGATGATGACAGCGGCAGCGGCGTCTCGCTTCCTCGGCGATGCGATGACAGCGGCTGTAGCGGCGACACGCTTCTCGTTGTTGCGTCGCGCTTCCAGCTCCCAGCGACACGCAGTCTCTCAGAAGGCCCAGCACAGCAGCAGGCACTTCAATTCCCAGCAAGGGAATTCAGGGGGGAGCTGGTTGGTGAAGTCTTGTATCCCTGAGACTTCAGGCAGGAGGCAAGCTCTAGTTCAAGCCCTTTGAGATTCTTCTTCAAGTTGATAGAAAGCACACTCAGTCCTTTTCTCCTTTCTTTGGCAATGAAGCAACCACTGCAGGCCAACCCCAAACACACAGCACAGGGGTCGTCTCCTCCTTCAGCTTCCTGGTTCTTCTCCTCAGCAAAGGTTCGTCTTGATTCCCAGAAGTGATCTAATTTCCTAGGGGTCTGGGTCCCCTTTTTATACACAGTTTCTCTTTGTTCTCTGAAGGCAGAGAGGCCTCTGCCTAGTCCAAAACCAGTTCTGGTCAGTCCTGGAGCACTTTGTTTTTCTGACTCCTTCTTTCCTTTCAGAATGTGGGGCAGAGTGCTCAGCCGCCCGGCAGGAGGTGGAGCCAGCATTGTGGAAGGCAGGCACAGCCCTATTCAGACCCAGGTGCAACTCCTCCCTCCACTCTGGATGCAGATCTTTCTATTCAGCCCTGCGCTGACTCACCCTGTCTCCTGTAGCAAGCCCCCAGCCCCTGTCACTCAATCTCCAGACAAGGAATACACAACCTAGCAGAGGCAGGCTTGGGTAGTTAGGCAAGAAAATACCTACATTCTAAAAGTGGTATTTTCAAACACAGAATGTTAAAACCAACTTCACTAAAAGATGTATTTTATCATTCTGAGTTCAGGCGTACTAAACTCGAATTTCTACCTGGTTCCCTGAGTCAGTTAGGATTATAAAATGTAATAATCTAACTGCGCATTCTGGCCTATGGGGAACAGGTAGCCTTGCAATAGTGAAAAACGAAAATGGCTGTAATTCACTATTAGGACATGCCACACACACCAGAGCATGTCCTACCTTTTACCTACAATGCACCCTGCCCTTGGGCCTACCTTAGGGTGACTAATATGTATAAAAGGGAAGGTTTAGGGACTGGCAAGTGGGTACACTTGCCCCGTCAACATGGCAGTACCAGACTGCCCACAGGCTCTGCAATGGCAGGCCTGAGACACACTTTACAAGCTGCTCCGGTGGGTGGCACAACCAGTGCTGCAAGCCCACCAGCAGCATTTGATTTACAAGCCCTGGGCACACGCAGTGCACTGTACTAGGGTCTGACAGTAAGCCAAACAAGCCAATCATGGAGTCACTAATCCATACATCAATTTACCATAGGGAGCACTTGCACTGTGGCACTGAACAGCGGTGGCACAGTGCACAAAAGCATCTAAAACCAGCAAAAACATAAGAGGCAACAGCAAAAAATGGAAGGGAGACCCACGCCAATGGTGCCAGGTCTAACAGGGGTACTGTGCAACATCGCCTGTTTTTATTCCAAACGCCACTCTGCTGCTACTGTGGTGCGATTAATTCACCAAGATGTGGGCCAAAACGCACGGGGCTGCCACCAGGCTCCCGCTGCCCCGGAAGCCGACTCTCGCCGCGGTGCGCCGGCCTCTAGCGATCCGCACTGCAGCCTCCGCCCACAGACTGCCCCACGGCGGCCCCACCGCCGCCACCTCCAAAAACTTCGAACAAGAAATGGGGAGAGCAAAGGAATCAGCCCAGCACAACCCTGACTCTGCCACCAAGACCGCCGAGTCCGTCCCACATACTGGTCTGCAGGTAAATTACGCTTATCTGCCGAGAGTCGGGAGAGAGTCCGCGACCGCTCTAGCTAGCGGCCGCCATGTTCCCCCCTCCCCCTCCAGGGGACCTAGAGCAGTCACTTCCTGTGATATGGGAGCAGTTGGAGAGCTTTGGAAGGGCATCTGGATATTCAATCAACCAGCAAAAAACCGAGTTAATGAAATGGAATACCTCCTACAGGAGTGACCGCACAAAGCAGGAAATAAGATACCTAGGTGTCCAAATAGTCCACAACATAGAGAAGATAGCGCAGGTGAATTTCGACAAAGTAGCTGCGAGTGTTAAATCACAGTTACAAGCATGGGAGGCTCTCCCACTTTCTTTTTGGGTAGATCAAACCTTTTAAAAATGTCAATTCTCCCTAAGTTTACTTTCTTGTTTAATACTATTCCGTTAGAATTTGCGAAGATTTGGTTTAGGAAGGTACAGGGGGTCTTTTCTAGTTTTATTTGGGGAAACAAAAGACCAAGAATATCTTTAAAGAAGTTCAGAAGAAAGAAAGCTCATGGTGGCATTGCTACCCCGGATCTTTATCTGTACTACTGCGCCTTCCATTTAAAGAACTTTCGTCAACTATTGATGGGAAGTTCGGTTCTGTCCCCGCTTTTTAGGGCCCTTACTGCGAGTATTACAAATCAAGCAGATTTCTTCCTTCTAAAATTTGGCCATCCCAAATTTTTTAAGAAGGTGAGGCTGAAAGTCCTCCTAGCTGCTACTAAAGGTCTGGTCTCAGGTGAGATCGTTTCTACAAATACCTTACTACAACAATGCAGCACTTATTTGGGCCTCTCCAGGTACTCCGGGCTGCTTAACAGACGCACTCGCTGTTCCGCTTCGAACCTGTGGCATGTTTAGGTGGGGGCAGCTCATTGTGGACACCGAGCTAATTTGATGGCAACATCTCTCAGTGATCTACGAGAACTCGGTTTCAAAATTCAAATATTACCAACTTTCAAGTTGAGTAAAATCATTGGGGAAGGAGATTGAAGGGAATCAGGATTTGGTGTCCAAGATTTGTTTACGCTCTACAGTACGGAAAGAAGTCGCAGAATGGTATTGGATGCTAATCCAAAACGGAGAAGATACGCAAAACCCATTTACACAGATCTGGAGGAGGGACCTGCCAGGTGAAGACCTCGAAGATTTAGGGCAAGTATCTATGTCTTTTTTGTGGTCATATGTGAAAGCTGCCCCACTAAGGAGGAACCATCTTTTCACTGTTCACAAGGCATACTGGACGCCACAGAAACTGTCGAAGTTGGGGAGCCGCTCTATAAAGAAATGCCCGAAATGTGGAGAAAACAACGCGAATGAGGTCCACATGTTTTGGCAGTGTCCCTCAATCCAGTCTTTCTGGCAGAATGTGGGTAAGATCATTTCAGGTATCATGGGTCAAGAGATCAAGTTGACTGTACCCTCTGTGATTTTTGGAGTGATTCCAGGTGGGGTGGTTAATTGGAGTTTTCTTAAAACCCAGAAAGCTCTCTTTTTTGTTTTGATTCTCTTGGCACGGAGGGAATTGTGTGTTAAGTGGATCCTTCCCTGTTCCCCCACTGAAGATGAATGGATTCGCTCCATACAGAGGGTCTCGCATCTTGATCGTGCTAACAAGCTAGTTAAGAAAACGAAATTCTGGGAACTTTGGGACGTGTGGTTTAAGATGTATGTCTCCAATATATCTCACTGAGCACAAACCTCACTAAGTTTCCCTTTTTTCTTTTCAAGATACCGGTTCGGGTCTACCTTTTTCTTTCTCCCCCACGTGTTTCCTCCCCGTCTCTTTCCTGCTTGTCTTTGCCTTTTCGTCACTTTTTTTTTCTTTTTCTTCTCTTTTCAATTTTTGTTTATGTATGATAGACGGTTTTGAGTTCCATGGTCCAATGATTAACAACATGCTACACAGGCTGCTTTAGTGGCGGGGCCACTCCATTTTCAGCACCTGCCTATAAAAGAGATGGTGCCATCATCCATCCAGGAGGCATAATCTCTGTTTCAGCCCGGGGATAATAGCTATCCTTTCCTCCCTTGTGGAGTGACCGGGCACCCTACTGCCTTTCCCTGGTTTGGCTAGGCCCTACCTCTTTGAACCTAGAGCATAATTTGATAAACGAGGACTAGAAAAAAAAGCCTGTCTGCTCATGCCAAGCTGCCAAGGGGGTGAGCAGGGGTTATTTTAGAAGTGTATCCCCCTTACCCTGACTAGGATGAAGGGTCCCTACTTTGACAAAGGTGCAAACCATTGCCAACTAGAGACCTCCATTTCTAACATAAACCATGGGGGTATGCTTTTCCTGCGCCCCCTGGACCTTGCTTCTGTGTGGAATAGGTCTTTTAGTTCTCCAGCTAAAGTTTGTGAATTTCTGCTACCATATCAGGATGGCAAACTTTGTCATCGGGAGAAATAATTGTGTGCAGAGCTGAAAAGGTCTGACCCACCCCCTTATGCAATGCATCACTTAAGTCTGGGGACTGCTGAAATGTGGACCAATATATTCTTCGTCTGGAGGAGGACAGCCTCATTCTGTCATCCAACCTATCTGAGCAAGCTACTGAGACACTTCTAGAGGGTAAAATTAAATCAAGGTACAGAGCATTGTGATCACTGTTGTGTCTAGGCAATATTTCAAAATCCAAAACTAGTGGCCATAATCTTATGTCCACAAGGATGTAGTTCATCAGTGATAAACTCCCTTCCCGATTAAATGTATGTGAGCCCTGCCCGTCTGACTTGGTTCGCCCATTACACGCCCTTAAAGAATGGTTCAGTGCTAGGGCGTTGATTTGAAGGGCCAAGAGAGTCCATTTCTTGATAGGGGGAATTGACAGCATTGGAATGGCCCATAGCCTATCCTCACCACTTGGAGAATCATCATGCTTGATGTCAAGGGGCTCAAAATTTCGAATGGGATCGCCTCCTACTATCTTAAGGGCATTCTCCAGGATTGTGGACAAGAATGTTGACAACTGCTCCACAGTAGGAGATTCCTGTCCAATGCCAACTGGTCTAGAATATACATTAATCAAATATATGTCTGTTTTAGGGGCAAAGGTTAGGAGGACACACAAAATGTCATTGAAGAAAGTCTCCACTATTTTGGCCCTACAACCCAGATGAGCTGCTATCCAGGTAGATAACCCTCCTGACGGCCTACACCCTACAATAGCCGCCTTGATGAAGATCGCAAAACCTTGGCGGTGTATTTCTTTCGTCACCCATGTTTCTTGAAATAGGCAGATGTCATACTGTTCTCTAAATAACCCTTAATCACTACAATACAATTTACTCCTCAGTCCTGCAACATTCCAAGATACCACCTTGGAGAATTTTGAGGCTTCCTCAGTACACCATGCCTGACATAGACCCACTATTACATCAAACTGGCTTTCTCTAGTATCAGTTTCTTGACAGGGATTATGGAAGTCTAAGGGAGCCAAAGGGATATCTTTCCTCATACCCATGCCCCCTGGAGGACCTGGATGAGTCTGCAGAAGTACTTCGTCCTGGCAGTCATCTCCCAGTGAACATTACCTTTCTGAACAAGATGGAATCTGAATTAAAGGATTGGGAAGGCTTCCACAGTCGCAGGCCCATCCCCGCAGACAACCGCCCTCTCTGTATATTCACCCTCTGCCAAACCTTGACACAGAATGTCAATCCACCCCCTCCAGTACATCAAATCTATTGGCTACTGGGACCATATAAGACCAGCAAGTGGTGCCTGTAAGTTAGAACACCCAGACTTGCATGTCAAGTCAAGGTGATTCGGACTTTTCCGGTTGGAATGTCCTTGTAAGGGAGGTCTGTAAAAACACCCCAGTGGTAACAGCGTTAAATTGGAGCCTGGTTCTTGCCTAGATAGTTCATCTACCAAGAGATCATGGGCCTGCTTTGGGTTTCTAAAGTTAATGATGACACAATCACCAGGCCTGTCTACTGTACCTTTCCCAATCCAGCTCACCCTATGGGTCAAAAGAATATTACCAGCCCTATTGGTGGAACAAATTCCTATACTTGTTGAGACAATACAAACATTTATTAGTTAGGTCTTCATGAGATTCTCTCCGTCCTATTTTTAGCTCAGGGACCCCTGAAAGGATCACAACGTAGGGGCATGAGGCAGGGGGTAAGTTGATAATTGGGGGGTTAATTACAGCACTATTTGTTTTATTGAGTGATAAGAAGCCCCCCAGACTAGCGCTGTTTGGCCCTGCAGTGACCCTGCAGTAACTCGTACAGTCAATCATGGTAATGGCCCTAGGTGCTGCAGCCGTGGGGGGAAAAGTCAGTTTGGCTGCTTTTATCCATTGAGCCCATAGACGCCCCGAAAGCCACACTAATGGATCCCCCATTTATTTGACCCAGCCTGTCCAGCTTGTCCAAGCGAGCTATAAATAGTGAGAGTTCATCCAAAAAGATGGTTTTGACCTGAGTCAGAAAGTCACCTATTAAACTCATAACCTAAGAAAGCTGTAAGACTTTCCCATCTTCCCGTTCATTGCATACCGGGGCAATGACATCATCCAAGTGGCGTATGGCTGCAGAATCCTCTCCAGCATCTTTGGTAGGTTTATGGGTCAGTCGCGAGCAATACTTCTTTTTGGCAGCAGGTGTGACCATGTGCTCCTTTTGTCTGTCGATGAGCTGTTGGTACTGGTACCCCATGTGCCTTGGGCCCCAGGCTGGCCTATAGCTGGGCGAATATCATTAGTAGGATGCTCAGGGCTATGTGGTGAGTCTGGCAAGGTCCCTATTGGAGTACAGTTGACATCTGCGCTCAAGGAAAGTCGCCTCTCCGTTAGCTCAGTCTCTGTGGCCACCACCCTTATAACTCTTTGCAGCATCCTATCAATTGTGGTGGGCATTGGGGAGGGAACAGGTGACAGAATCTTCCCTTGGCCTCTCCATTTCCCCATGGGCACAACCAAGGCAGCCCTATGAAAGATGTTATGTCTAGAAGAGGCTCAGCGCCTGGATGTCTGAATATGCTAATACAGAAGTCACCCCAATCTCAGGCCCCACAAAGCCTTTCCAAGTCCTAGTAAAGGAAAATATTCAAAGGGGACTGGCCACTCACCCACTCGCCCAGCAGTAGCATACTCTCCAAATGATGGAAGAAAGAGACGTGTCCCAGCCCAGCCACGTCCAGCCATGGACGAGCACAGACGGGCCTGCTCTTGGCCGGTGCACATCCTGCGCTGCAGGACGCCTCTTCCATATTTCTGGCAGTCCGGCGTCCATCACTAGCGTGACCGAGCAGGCAGGGGAATGTAGTTCCCCTCCCCAGAGCCCGGGCCATGAGCAGCAAACAGACAAGCAGCAATCCATGAGGGTCCCGCACTGCGGGATGCCTCTTCCGTATTTGTGGTGCTCCAGTGCCCATCACTAAAGCGACCAAGCAGGCTGTGGGATGTAGTTCTCCTCTCCAGAGCCCAGGTCAGGAGCAGCAAACAGACAAGCAGCAGTTCATGAGGTCAGTCTGGAAAGAGCTTGTGTGATATTTAAGAAATGTGTTCACATATAGCCACTCCCCTATGAGCTGCCCTGGCATTTGATAAAAATACAAATCCAGCCCAATCTCTAAACACAGCAGGGCATGGATTTCCCCCGTCCCTAAAATGGGTCTTCTGAAGCAAAACAATATCAGGGGAATGGCCTTTTTTCCAGTCTTCAACTGCCCTACACTTTCACTAGTTGTTTAGGCCATTGGCCTTGTGTTAAATTGTTTTCAAAGCATCGAATTCTACCCTCGTTGAGTTACAATTTCTTTCACACTGTGTCAAGGAAAAGGTGGGATCCAACATTAATATATAGCTGACCAAAGTGCCATCTTTTCCCTCAGCAGCCACTAAAAAAAGTGCTTCACTGTTAAAGTGCAAAGTGCTAGCTGCCATCTAAAATGTCTTAAATTTAACTGAGATGTCGCCACTATGGCATTGCTATGCCAGAAGAATACTCCACTCAGGAGGGCTGAACTGCTAAGAGCCATCCGGCAAAGTGCAATGTGAAAAAGTACTCGAACATTTAAAATGCTTAAAGGGGGGGGCGTGGCCAAGATGGCGGCGAGGTAGGGCGTATATGCTCGGAGCTCCTGCTCGCCGCCCGCCCTAACAGTGTTTTCCCTAAGCATTTCTCGAGCTCCAGACCTGCTGACCGCCGCTGTGACATTCGGACCCCAGGCGGCATTGAACGGCGCGCGGGGCGGTCGGGGAACCGCAGCATACCGCCAAATGACGAGCGTCCCCCTGCTGGGGCCTGCAGGCCGCGCCTCGCTTGGACTGCGGGCCGCGAGGAGAGGCGTGCTTCTGGAGCCTCCGGCTCCCTGTCCACCGCTGTGCCGGGAGGCCCGACGCGACTTGTAGCAGCGGAGCAGGAGGGAGCGGCACAGCCCCGCAGGGCCTACCTGACACCTGGCCTCCCGTTCCCCCTGCGCCCGACGGCCGGGTGCGGCCTCGGGCTGGAATTGTGGCCTACCCGGCGCTGCCGCTTCTACAGTCACGGCCCATCAGAGAGGCGCGGCGGCGCGCCTTGGGATGCTCTCGGGACCCCCAACCCTGCGACGCCAGCTGGCCCGACCACCAGGGGGCCCTTACACCCAGACGGCCCTTGAACCTAGAAAGCCCGGACCGCTAGGCGGACCTGAGGGGGCCTATCGCCTGAGCCAAGGCCTTCCCGCTCCTGTGAGCCCCTGTGGACTGAGCAGCGCGCCATTCAGAGAGGTGAGATCGGCGTGCCCTGGGTGGTGGAGGGACCGTTACCCACCGCAGTGCCTGAACGTCTGGATCCCCCTGGGGCCTGCGGCATCTCAGCAGTTGACTCCTCGCACCTGCCTTCCCAGCACCGCTGCCCACCTGAACACTGCCCTCCTGCTGGTGGCTCTGTTAGGTTGGGGTGCGCGTGGTCGCCGTTAGAGGCGGACGCTGAGAGGGGTTGCAGTGGCTCGCAGAGACGGCCCAGCTAGGTCTGGGTGCGGTTTGTGGGTCCGTCACCGCTCCAGCTTGCCCCTCCCTATTTGGTGCAGCCACTGGGCCCATCCTGCAGGTAGGCGGCTCCTCGACAGGCCCGGACTGGGGAGCGGTGTCATCAGAGTGAGCTACGAGACTGCCCAACATTGGCAGGTATCGGGAGGTGGGGGCCCGACGTGGGGGACACGCCAGCTGCCTCCATACGAGCATGCCTTGCAAGACTGCAGCCCCGGCCCCGCCGTGGCCCGCCGCCCATCTGAACACCATAGCCCGGCGCCGCTCGTCTGCACACCATCGGCCGGGGGTGGGCTGACACCCCGGCTGCGGTACACCCAGGTTACGGACTGGACACTCTACACCCCACCACCCGCGACCTTGCCCCCACCTTGACGTCCTCAGGCGCTCTGTCTCACGTTCTCATCTACAGAGAAGCCATCTGCGCATTCCAGCGCCGCAGCACTGCGGGGGCGAGGGCGGCTGGCCGGCGACGGGCCGGGCCAGGACATGATGTACTGATACGCTTTACAACCGGGACCCCATACCGCCCGGGGCCCCAGCGCCTCAACAGTGTCATTAACCTCGTTCTCACGACCTACTTGCCGCTTCCTGAACCAGCTACACTTGAACCACCCCTTCCTGGCCTCATAACT
Source organism: Calotriton arnoldi (assembly GCA_963921515.1). Lineage (NCBI taxonomy): Eukaryota > Metazoa > Chordata > Amphibia > Caudata > Salamandridae > Calotriton > Calotriton arnoldi. The sequence continues at coordinate 1,024,973 of CAWUFW010007142.1, read as the reverse complement.
TTAGGGGACTGCTGAGGTCCGGAATATGTCCACTACGAGGGCGAAGAAAGAAAAGTCACTCAAAGACATTTTCGCGCACCAACAGACCATATCCACCCTGGCGCACCCCACCCGAGGGGGCTCACTGTCTCTGGCGCCCGGAGGCTCGGGTGAGGAGCCGATAACCCGGGCGTTCCTGGAATCTCTCTTCTTAACCTTGCGGGAGGACCTCCAGACGGTGAAGAAGGATCTCACATCCGAAATTAAGGACATTCGCAGAGATGTGGATGGCATTGGGGAAAGGGTTGCTGCTCTGGAGGATGGCGGGTACACCAGAGACACGGAGGTATCCACGCTTCAGCAGGAGGTGATAAGACTCCAAGATCAGCACCTTGACTTGCAACTACACCTGGAAGACCTGGAGAATCGCTCCCGGAGACATAACATCCGTATCCGGGGAGTGAAAGCCACAGCAGACACTGATGATCTCTTTACCTTCTCCAGGGAGTTATTCAATCACATCCTTGGTGCCTCACCGGATGCTGTCATCAAACTGGACCGCGCCCACAGAGTTGGTCCCCCACGAGCGAGCAATGCTCCGCCTGCAGACATCCTTGTCTGTGTACACGACTTCCGGACCAAGGAGGAGATCATCAGCAAAGCCAGAGCTATGCATCCAATCTCGTTCAAAGGTCAGTCTCCGATGCTCTACCAGGATCTGGCTCTCCTTACCCTCCATCGGCGGCGGCAGTTTTGACCTGTCACGGAACACCTCCGACAGCAGGGTGTCTCCTACTCCTGGGGCCACCCATTCCGGCTCATCTTCAGGCACAACGGTAAACTAACTCAGCTGCGCTCTCTCACTGAAGCTTGTCAGTTGCTGGGAATCTCGCCACCCCTGGATGAAGACGAGCGCCGTGACACAGCCTCTGATCCTGAGGTCTCCCCTTCGGGCTGACAGCGGCAGAGGATCAGACGACAGGCCCGGCGGCCTGACCAGTCTTAGATTGTAAAAGGCCAACGCGCAGTCCTTGATTCCATGGCTGAGACCTTCGCACAAAACACTCCAGAGGACCCTTGAGCGGGTCGGATGACCTTGCTCTTCACCATTGCTTCTGAGGCGGGTGGCGGGCGGAGCGGGAGCTCTGTCACTTGGCCACAACATGGACCCCACATGGATTACCAACCGGTCATCCTGGGATGGCGGACTTTCTCTCTTGATTCTGTCTTGTTGCTGTAGTTTTCCATTTGATTCTTTGTTTGGGGTGCTTTCTTTTTGGTTTCGGGGTCCCTCGTCCACCTTTTCTACCTATTGTTTAGATGCCTGCAGCGGGCTCTCCTTTGCTATATGCGCTCATACACCACAACCTCAGGGGCGGCTTTTGGGCCTGGCTACCGCTGTTCTAGGTCCTTCCCATATGTAGATGCCGCCTACCACTCTTACAATCCTCACTCTGAATGTGAGAGGACTTAACAACCCTGTCAAACGCAGAGCGGTCCTCTCATACCTTGACAATGCCGAGGCTGACATTTGCCTCCTACAGGAGACGCACCTTCTGTCAAAAGACTGCCACCGCCTAAAATCCCGCATGTTCCCCACCCAAATGTTCTCATCTAGCCCCACTAAATCTGTGGGCGTAGCCATCCTAGTTTCCCGTGCATTCCAGGGTAAAGTCCTTCAGAAAGAGGCTGAAATCAGAGGGAGGCTTCTTACCTATCAATTCATTTTGGGAGGCCTGACGTTCACTCTCGGATCGGTGTATGCTCCCAACGAGGGCCAGGAGAAGTTCCTACACACTGCATTTACTGAAGCCACAGCGACAGCTGGCCGCAGGCTACTGCTGGGGGGCGACTTGAATCTAGTCTTTGACAACGTTCTGGACAGGTCATGCCAGAGCACGGGACAGACGGGCGCGCTCTCCGTGGCAGGACTAGCGCGACTGCGAGACCTAGGCCTTAGTGATCTTTGGCGCTGCTCCCACCCCCAAAGTCGTGAGTATTCCTTTTACTCCAATGCACACAAAACTTACGCTAGGTTAGACTACCTCTTGGGTTCCACGCCTCTGCGCGCGCTCATGACTGGTGTTGAAATAGGGGTTGCCTCCCTGCCGGACCATGCCCCAGTGCTGGCCTCCTTTACACTCCCTCCCCTGCAGCGCCCCGCGCTGTCGCGGAGCAGATACAGCGCGCCATCAAGGATAACCTTCTACATAATGCTAATCACTACACTTCCCTCGTGACACAATGGGCGGCACTTAAAGCAGTAATTCGGGGTAATCTGTGGCTATCTCCACGGCCGACAATGCAGAACGTAGACGCAAGAGGGACGATCTCACCCAAAAAACAAGGGAGCTAGAACAGATGCATCAACGAACCGGGCCCCCAGGGTTTGGCATCAATTACAGGCTATACGACAACAGCTGGCGGCGTTAGACCAAGACCGGGCGGAGTTTGCGGCCCTTCGCATACGCCACGCGTATTACACCGGGGGAGACAGATGTGGCCGCCTTCTGGCCCACAAGCTCCAGGAAGCAAGGCAGAGACAGGGGGTTCAGGAAATTCGCCGGGGGGATGGTAGACGGGTAACGGACGACTCCGAGATCGCCGAAGTCTTTCGTGACTTCTACGCTCAACTCTATACGAGCCTGCCGCTGGACAACGCTGCTGGCTCTGCGTACCTTGCGGAGGCCGACCTACCCACCTTAACTCAAGCGCAGGCAGATCACCTAGAGAGGGAAATTAGGCTGGAAGAGGTTATAGCAGCCATCTCACGCCTAAACCAGCTAAATCCCCTGGGCCTGACGGCTATTCCGCTGCCTTTTATAAAACTTTTTGCGCTCTGGTGGCCCCCATCTTGACTAGGCTTTTTAATTCCTTTGCCCAACCAGGGGCGATCCCCGCAGATATGCTCAAAGCATCCATTGTGGTGATCCCCAAATCCGGGAGAGACCAGACTACCTGCGGAGCGTATCGTCCCATATTCCTCCTTAACGTTGACATTAAATAGTACACTGGCATTTTGGCGGCCCGTCTAGCGCCCCACATGCCGGGACTGATAGACCCGGATCAAGCAGGCTTTATTCCCCACCGCCAAACGAGCGATAACACCAAACGGGCCCTCCACCTCATCGAAAAAGGCCTCCCGGACATCAGGGGAGTACATGCTGCTCGCTATCGACGCAGAGAAGGCCTTCGATAGGGTCCACTGGCCTTACTTGGAACAAGTGCTCACGCGGGTGGGGCTGGGCGATAAACTTAGAATGCACATCTTAAACTGTTATCGATTCCCCACTGCCACGGTCCGCGTAAACGGTCATACGTCGACCCGCTTCCCGATAGGTAGGGGTACCCGGCAGGGGTGTCCCCTTTCGCCCCTTCCTTTTGCGCTCTATATGGAGCCTTTGGCCCAGCGAATTAGGCAACACCCGCTAATAACCGGGATCAAGTTTGGAGGTGACGTCCACGCCATTAGTTTAAACGCGGATGACGTATTGTTCTCACTGTCAAACCCTGAGCCGGCGTTGAGAGCTTGCTTTCAGGAACTGGAACGCTTTGCGAATGCCTCAGGGTTTAAAGTTAATATGGAAAAGTCCGTGGCGCTGGACCTTTCCCTGTCCCCCGCAACCCGGGCGTGTCTCCAGGAGCAGCATGCTATTCAGTGGTCAGACGACTCGGTCCCCTCCCTAGGGATCCAATTGGCACCCTCCATCCCGGCTACTGTAGCTATTAATTACGCTAACCTATGCTCACGAATTCGCAAAGAACTGGGTCAATGGAAACATTATCCACTCTCCTGGCTTGGCAGAGTGGCAGCCACCAAAATGACTATATTACCCCAGATTTTATATATTTTCCAAACCCTGCCCGTCCGCCCTCCCACGGGATGGATCGGGCAGACCCAATCTGAACTTGCGCAATTCATATGGCAGGGCCGTAAACCCCGGATGAAGCACGCTATAGCAGTCCTCCCACCTGAGGAAGGCGGCCTCGGGATTCCCGACCTTCAGCTTTATTTCCAGGCGACACAGATGCATTATCTGGTTGAATGGAATTGGCGGGAATCGGAGAAACACTGGCTATTTCAGTACCGCGCTGTGGCCGCCACGCCCCTCCAGAGGGTCCCCTTCCTTCAAAAGGCACACCGGCCGCCCAATCTCTATGCGTCCTATATCACACGGGTGACTCTGGAGGCTTGGGATTGTACTAACATTAAACACAAACTGACTACCTTCCCTTCCCTGCTCACACCAATATTTGATAACCCCGATTTCCAGCCCGGTATGAGTGAGGCAGTGGGTGCACGTTGGCGCTCTTCTGAATGTCGGTCTCTGGGTCATCTCTTCGATGTGGAAGGGATCATATCATTTCAGCAGGTCAAATCGGAATACGGGATACCTGAGGCCGAGCGATTACGGTACCTCCAGATTCGACATTGGGCTCTACAGCCACAAGTCAAGCCACATGCTCACGGACACCTCTCCACATATGAAAAACGGCTTCTCACACACATCGGACAGGAAACTCATCTCCGACTTGTACAAAATGCTCTTGGCCAGGAACACACACATGTACAGTGCTAGCCGGGCTCGCTGGGAGCGCGATCTGGGAAGGTCACTCAGTCATACAGAATGGGAGGGGGTATATTGCAGGGCTCGCCATTCCGCTTACCATACAGGTCTGACCGAGATGATGACGAAAATAGCCACCTATTGGTACTACACCCCTGCGCGCATCCACTCGGTGGACCCACGACAAAGCTCTGACTGTTGGTGAGGATGTGGGAAACTTGGCACCTTGGTGCACCTTCTCTAGGACTGCGAACAGTTACAAGCGTATTGGACCCAAGTCCTCGATGAGGTAGACAAACATTTGGACACACAAATACCGAGATTTCCTGCCTACGTCCTACTAGGTCTCCCAAACCCCTTGACATACCCCCTTAAATCCCGAAGAAGCCGCTTAATCGCGATCGCTCTAGGCTCAGCAGCTCAGAATATTCTCACACATTGGCACACCTCCAGGTCCCTATACTCACGGGCTGGCTACAACGCCTATGGCATGTCCTGGGAATGGAGAAGATGTCTCTTGCACTGGCTGGGAAGGGTTCCACTTTCGGAGAGCTCTGACAACCATTCTCTTCCCTTCTCACTTCCGAATTTCGAGAACTCACCTGCCCTAGGTATTTGCGACTCTTGCGTCTTTCTGATCAGCAACCGCCAGCACCATAATTTCCTACTCGTTTGCTGACTCTCCGCTAGCTTCCACAACTTTGATTACCCAGGTGGACGGGGGAAAGGGTGGGGGGTGGGGGGGATAGAGTAAGTTTCATTTTTATGTCATTGCATTTTGTTCGTTTGTTCCGACTCCCCTGCTTAAAGTACATTAGCCGCTCAGGGCCTCACCGCCCTTGCTATTTTGTATACCTTGGTATGTCGGACAAGTTATTGGTTCATAAAATCTCAATAAAATATTTAAACCATAAAATGCTTAAAGGGCCATTCGCCCTGTCCCCGCCAGCAAAAGGACCTATCTCACGCCATTCATATTCTCTTTCATCAAGAAATAAAGTGCCATTAGACAAAGTTCAATGTGCAAAAGTGCTTGAGCATTTAAAATGCTTGAAAGACCTTTCGCCCAATCACGGCCAGTAGAAAGACCTTGGGTATATACCATAACACATGAGCTCAATAAAAAACTCTCCAGCAGCAATATATATCTACTCATACTCAATTTTTTTGTTATCTCATCAGTCACCTCCTCCTTCAGCTAGAGGTAAGATGTCATTAGACAAAATGCAATGTGCGAAAGTGTTAAAGGTACTTAAAGTGCTTAATGAGTCATTTGCCCGTGCCTGCCCTGAGATGGTCTATAAATAGCTGCACATATGTTTGCCCGAGTGGCTCTCCCACAAAAGAAATATGCCTGTAACTGCTCGATCTCTTAATTTTCTCATCATGCAAACTCTTCCCATTTTGTAAACATCTGCTCCCCACACCCATTCTACCCCCCTCACTCTGGAGCCCACCCCGATGTAACCCCTGAGCCCCCCCCTCCACTCTGGAGTCCCCTGATGTGGCCCCTGAGACCCAGCCTTCTACTGTCTGGCACCATGGTTCTGTGCCATGCTTCCTCGCCCCCCACCACCTCCTGAAAAAGGAATATAAGAATTAATCCACAGTCCGACAAATGTATGCATTCTCTGAGAGTTCCTTCAGGAGCTTTTGTGCTTCCTCCACCGTGGCGCCCAGGTTGAACCGGCCTTTGTGTAGAATTTTCACCTTGGCAGGAGAGATGAGGGCAGCCTGCACCACCGCTTGACGAAACGCTGGAAGTAATGCTTTAAAGCCTTTTCTCCTTCGGACGGATTCCACCGTCATATCTGAAAAAATTCTCATTGAGTACTCATTGTTCACCTCAAATGCTTTCTTCTGCATTGCTTTCCTTAAGACCTTCTCCTTAACGCAGTGCTTTAAATGGGGAAAAATAAGTGCAGGTACTCATTAAAATAGAGGTTGGCAAGTGGGCGTGGCTAGGGACGTGGCTAAGGGCAAAATATCATCATACATAGAGACTTCTGTACCAGTTGCAGCACATATTAAAACACATGAGAAATGTGTTTATGTCAAAAAACACAGATTAACTCATAACACAAAATGAAAGTCATGATGGCACTTTCATCCGAATGGTCGCTGCGCACCTGATTGACAGTTCAGGGTCTGTCTAGAGACCCTGTCCTGTTAATCACCGCGTGACACAAGCCCTCTCACCCCCCTGCAGTTTGGGGACATTCAAACGGGCGCTGCTGGAATCTTCAGCAGCAACTCTGGAAAAGGATACTTCAGCCGAGTTAATTACAAGCTCCTCGGAAGCAGAGTGGCCTCTGCCCTGCACTGGAGCAGAAACCTAACCTGAGCCTGCTGTGCCGTGGATCAGGGCACCGGTACTCTTCCTGGCTACAGAGAAGTGCCGGTACTGACGGCAAAAAAAATCAGAAGTGCCGGTACTCAGTACCGGTAAGTACCGGCCCATTTAAAGCACTGCCTTAGCGCGAAAATCAGCAAAATTTATCAACAGTGTGCGAGGGTATTTGGGATTTGCGGGAGGTTGGGTGGGTACACGATGTGCGCATACAATTGTTAAGTCCTGCGGAAAATCTGGAGGTACATGTTTTTTAATTAGATTGTTCACATAGCTATTTGCACTCTCCACATACTCCTTATGTTCCGGTATGCCTGTAATTCTAAGGTTAGACCTTCTGGAGTATTTTTCCAATTCTTCCTGTTTTATCCTTAATACTGGTAACTGTTTTTCAATTTGCTGCCAAGTGGTATGGTGTGTTGGGGGCCCTTGTGACACGCCACTTCTCTTGACCCACCCCATCCCGAAACCGCTGACGAGTAAGGACACAGGTGCCATGCAGCAAACTGGAAAGGATCTCTGACTTGGGTGTAGAGCTAATAGCTCGAAAATAGCGCTGGTAGCTACGATGTGCTACAGTGTGCTTTCCTGTGCAGCCTGTAGTAAATTATATATAACAGATGGCAGAGGCTCTGGCTTTGGAGTCGGGAAATAATTGCAGTGCCAGGAGGTACTGATCCTATATGGAAGACTCCCGAAGCTGCCTCTCCTCCAGTTTATACCGGCGGCCTCCCGCCCGGGCATTGAAAGAGCATCTCCAGTGAGTGGAACCGGAGTGGACGTTGTGCTTCAGATCTTCAGAGTGCCCAGAAGTAACCAGGGTGCGCAAATGGTGAGGGTTGGGCTCGCCTGAAGGCTGTAGGCACTATTACTGAAGGGAACGGAGAGTGATAATGCCGATAAAATCCCTCAGAGGAGGCATCAAGGCATATAGGTTGACCCCCAATGGCAAGCGCACACGTCTGCCAGGAGGGAGCTAAAGAGATCCAAGCATTAATCGACTAAATAATGCCAAAGAAAATATGGCAAGAAAGCCTCAGGAGAGGCTGTCGTAAAAATTGGCTAGGGCCAGAGATGGTGGCCTCTGAACTGGGAAGACATGCCTCTCCCTGTCAGCCACTAGAGGCCATGGAACCCCCTAAAGCTGTGCCAGATACCAAAAAAACAAGTAGCCCTCAGTTTGCAACCGGGCATAAGGCGGAAATAACTGGGGAGGAGCAATTGCCCGTTGGGGCCGCTTAGGGTATGGTAGAACCGGTGCTTAAAAATTGAGATACTGGATCAGTATCCTATGAGAGAAGACATGGTCTTGAAGGCTCCACACTACGCCGCAGTAATAAGAGTTCAGCAGAAGCAGCCAGGGCACCAACTCAAGCAGAGACATTTTTTCACAGCACCCTGAGTACCCCGAGCAGCACAACCATCCAGGGTTCAGAGACTGGTCCGGATCCAGCTCCCCTCACCCCCATGAACTCTGAAATGCCACCAGGGCAAGTAGAGATTGATGGGAAGGCTCATAAGGGAGATCAGAGCTTGTCAATAGCAGAGGGCCTAATAGATCAAAATCTTGGGCAGAATAGTACTCTAGCAGAACCATTAAAAGTGATTGCAGCTTCTGGTGCCTGACATGGGGTTTTATGTGAGATTTTGGAGGAAATAAAGTCAATGAAGGGTACACAACAAATAATCGCTAAGTAAGTGGAAAATCGCCTAGCCAGTCTAGAGGTGAAAATTACACAAGCTCTGGATAAAATGGAGGAAATAGAGCAACGCCTCTCACACTGTGAGGATAAGCTGCTGTTGGCATCAAATTCTGGTTCTTGAGTGCACACCAGACACCAAGCTCTGCAAAGTTTAGGGCCTGATTTCTATCTCAGCAGATGGGTTACTCCGTCACATTGGTAACGGAGATCCCGTCCGCTAAAATATAAATCTCATAGAATAAAATAGGATTTATGTTTCGGCGGACGGGATATCCGACACCGTTGTGAAGGAGTAACCCATCCACTGAGATCTAAATCAGGCCCTATGTTCATCATCAGTGCTATTAGCTACTAACAAGCCCAGGCCTCAGGATGACTCAATGAAATGAACTTGAAGAAACTCACTTTAAAACTCATAGTTCAGAAAAAAGTAAACTGGTATTATTCATCAATAACAACCTTTTCCACTGAAGCAATAGAGCCAACAAAAAAGACAACATTGTACCAGCTGTCCCTCCATGCTTCAGCTTTAAAAAAGAAGAGTGACTTATACATTATCTTCCATTTCCTCAAAGTACACTGCTCATTGTAAGTATGTTTCTAATTCACTGAACCTAATTCAGAGACTGTAGCAATTGCTATCATGCATTATAAAAGTGCATAGTAACACAACATGTTCTCGTTATACATGAAGTCGGTTTTTGGAACTAGAAGTGCTTTTGAATTGACTTGGAAAGGAGTGATTGTTTTTCTGGCTGACATTGCAATGGCCTCCCAGATGTTTCAGACCATGTCCAACCATGAATCAGAAGGAGATTCTGTGCTAGTACATGCTTTCCATAAAACGTCAAGAGAAAATAAAAGGCTATGGCTTCTATTTCTGTTATATGACGAGTCAATTTCAATAGTCCCATGCCGTCTTCTAGGGTTTTCCAAGTTCATCCTGTCATAGTTCATTAGGAAATATCAGTACACGGTACCAAAAGAGCCATTATATCCACTCCTATGCAAACTCCCGGCTTTGGAAGCAACATTATCCTGCCTGGAAAATTTGGAAGGTCAATGATCTTAAGTGACCTTGAATATTACAACATTTTAGTTGTATATCTGCATTTCAGGATGGAGAAAATCCATTTGTTTCATGGTAGATTGGATGATATGTTTAGATACATAAGATGCTATTTGACAATTGTTAGGAAGTAAAAATCCCTTGCATGGGGATGGACATCTACCCCTGCCCTGAGTGCCCCCAACTGCAATGATGTCTGGATCCCTGGTGCTGATTTATGTTGTCATGAGTGAGCACAGAGCATGTGTGGGGCCCTTGTTAAAGGCCTTTGTCCAGGATTGCAGTCTTTTTTAAGCGAGAGGGGCACCCAAAATGCTTCGCTCATAGAGGTGAGCAGCATCGGCGTGGTGGTGCCAGCATACCATGTAGTGATCAATAGAAGTGAACACACCATTTTACCTTTGTCACTGAGGTAAGGCTTACAGGCTCATTCATGGAAAGTTCTTCAGTTCTGCTGCCGTGTGCTTAACTAACCTTAACCCACATTAGGTTAATATTTAGTGCTGTGAAGTGCATGTGTGTTATATGCATGTGTCGGGTGTATGTGCGCCTGTTAATAGTACAATACATGGCAGATGTAGTGCTGTGCAGTGCATGTGCCTTATATGCATGTGCTAGGTGTATGTGGGAGTGTGAATGGTACAATACAAGGAAGATGTAGTGCTGTGCAAAGCGTGTGTGTTATATGCATTTGCTGGATGCATGTATGCCCATGAATGGTACAATACATGGAAGATTCTGGGTTCCACTTTGGGAGACCCAGGGCTGACTGGAGGAACATAAGGAGGTAGAGGCATCCTCCAAGACAGATGTGTGGATTGCTGCATTCCTATGAGCAGAGTGGGACACACACTGGAGGAATGAGAGGCAGGCTCTCCTGCACACCTCAAAGGGTGCTCTTTGGTTCAGAGAGGTCATTGTAAGTGGGTGTGTCACATCTCACTAAGAGAATCATAAATAGGAGGGCTAGGGGCCCAGGGGTAGCCTTTTGATGCATATATCCCTATGGCTGACATCCAGGTGTGAACCTCTAATCATTCCCATGGCATAGCTGGGTTGTGGGGCTATCAGATATGGAGTCGCTCCAGCTGTGGCAGACTGCTTTCTGGAGAAAGGGGACGGCAGAGAGGGCACTTCAAGGAAGCAGACTCCCAACATAAACTTTAAATATTCAGACCCTAAATAATATTTGGTGCCTGGAAATTGAATATAAAAAAGGGGAGATCTAGGCCCCCAAAATTGTCAACTGTCAAGCAGCCAGTCTGGAGGAGGAGAAGCTCTGCAAGGCTTCTGTGTGTGACCAGGACAGGAGGGTAAGGCCTGCCAGTCTCCCAGCTGGGTGAGTGGACATCACCTAGGGAATCCAAGACCACCTACCCCTGGAATCTGTACCACAGTGTCTGCCTTCCTACTTGCTAATACCAGTGTGCCCTGTGAGGAAGAGGAGCGCATTGGAGGGAAGCTAGGTCCAGTGGGGGATACTGGCAATTGGATCTCTGAAGTGAGGTTTAGGGAAATGGCTTCTGCACTGATCGGGTCTTGCCTGCATGCATAGGAAAGTCAGTGATGATGGATGGCACATAGGGCCGCCATGAAGATTAATGCTGTGCCGATCGGGCACTAACCTATATTCAGAGTAAAGTCGACAACCCTGCGTGCCAGGTGGAGCCACCGTGAAGATTAATGCAATGCTGATTGGGCCATTGTCCATGTCCAGAGTAAAGTTGGTGATGCTGTATGGCATGTGGGGTTGCCATAAAGATAACTACAGTGCCAATCAGGCCATGGCCCATGTGCAGAGTGACGTCAGCAACTCCATATGCCAAGTGGGGCCATCGTAACTATTGCTGCCATACTGATCGGGCTAATATAGCCTGTGTGCGAGGATGGTGACCCCGTTTGCCAGCTGTGGCCATCCAGAAAAAGGAAAGGAGCCTGGTATGGTCGAGACCGTCGTCGAAGGGAGATGCTGCTGTGGTAACCCATGCGGGCCTGAGCCCTAACTGAGGATCTGCACCAATTTCTCCCCTCCTCCTGTGGGGAGGATCCAGGGAAACTTTCCTGCATCGTAGGAGTGTTACAGACACCCAGCCACTGCCCCCAAAAGAGCCAGTGGGAGGAACTTGAGGACACCCACCTGCTGCCCCTCCAGGGCTTATTGTGTGATACTCAAAGAAAACAGCTGCTGCAGCCTCCACGCCTGGAATGGGAGTGCTCTTGGAGACTCCGGACATTCAGATCCTGCTGGTGTGGGTAGGACTGATTGACAGGCTGGAAGGCCCTGAGGGAACATGCCTTCCATATAGCGCTTTGACGCTGGGACACTTTTGACGTTAATTGGAACTGGAGTAGGACTCTGGAGATTTGGACTACTAGCGGGGCTAAACCTGAATGTTGCCTATAGTGAATAGGGAATAACCACTATCACTAGTGAGAGGGAATCAGGACTCAGGAACCTGTCTATTAAAATTCGAGAGCCCTGACCTTGGGGGACCGTGTGTAGTGTTTGTGAATGCCGTCTTTTACTTTGTGTGATATATAAATACTCCTTTTTTCATAAAAGCAAGTATCTGACTGGACAATCATTTATTGCTGCTATTGAACGTATTTTGAGTTGTGAGCCTGTGTTCACCCCGTGTCTACCTCCTCCCAAGAAGCCTTGGACAGCTCGATCTGCGCTACCACTGAGAGTCAAGTCCTGGAGGGGTGCCTGGCCCAGTTGCGTAGGATTCATAGTTGGTCGGACCTCAAGACATCAGTAACAAAAGGCCTCAAACCTTCACGGTTGAGCCCAGTAGCTCCCGCCTGCCCCATGGTCCTCTAAATAAATCTCTGACAACAATATATTAATTTATTACTCATCACTATTATTAAGAATTTGCATGGAACAACCAGACATGAAAGTCTGAATGTCTCTCCATCATTCTGTCATGGGTTTCCTGAAGCTCCTAAAGCCAAAAATAAAATGAATCAGGCCCGGCGTAATAATCTCATCAATTATTTAAGCATCATTGACAGATACACTTCCTGCAGGGACAATTGACACAATTTTTCTCTCCAGTTGTTGTCAAAGTATTTCTTACCATGCAATTACTGCCCTGTTCTCTTACTGGACCTTCTACTATTCACCCATTGGCAAATGTTTCTTCCTATTGGCCCAACCATCTCATGAGTGGAGATGTAGTTCAAAAAAGTAGAAACTGTGGGCACACAACCAACATGTCAAACGTAAGCTCCTCTGCACACATAAGCACTCAATCTTCAGCTGATGGCCTACCATTAAACCTGCTTTTAAATCATGGTGAGTTTAAAATATACAGTTCAGAGCAGCCATTATCAATTCTAACTGATTGTCTCCCTGCACCACAAATGACTTCTGCTTTTCTAGCTGAGATCCATTTGCACTCAACTCCTCAAAACCAGACACAGTTTACATCTAGAGTCCGTACAGACCAAGAATAACAAAACACCTGCTGAAGAGATAATGGTAGATAAAATAATTGCAAATAATACTAAGTTTGTGGTTAAGAATATATTTTCAATGTTATTACTTAAAATGAGTTACTGTGTATTTCAGAATATTGGTTCCCTTTTGCCCTATTTTTTTTCATTTAGGGCCAGATGTGCAAAGTATTTTTCCAATCACAAACGGCCCGATTTGCAGAATCAGGCTGTTTGCGACCGGAAAAATGCTTTTTCAAATGTTCAAAATGCAAAATGTGATTTAGTAACTTGTTACCGAATCTCAATTTGCATTTGCAATTCGGTATTTGTAAGGAGCGTTCCTTCCAAATACCAAATTGGTATGGTATGTATGACTGTTTTGTAACTGAATTCCGGTCGCAGAACATTAATACTTTACCACCATTTTAAAAGTGGGAAGGGTTCCTATTGGGACCCCTTGGTCTTTGAGAACGTTGGAAAAATATTTTTTAAAGAGCAGGCAGTCGTCCTACAAACCACTACCTACTGTTAAAAAATTAAACTTCAAAGCTTCATTTTTTTCTTTTTAAATGCATCCTATTTTCCTTTAAGGAAAACAGGCTGCATTTAAAAACAAAAAGATTGCTTTATTAAAAACCAATCACAGACATGGTGGTCTGCTGACCTCAGCAGGCCACCATACCTGTGATGGCTGTGATTCCTAATGGGTCTCAAATTGAAAACGTTAGGGGGTCCACGCAAGCCATACCTCGCTGGACTCCCCCGGGAGTCTAGTTTTCAGAAATGTGTGGGTTTGGTAGGTTTCCCTAGATGGCCACCAAGCCCGGGACCAAAAACTCATGTGGCCCCCTTGCAAAACCAGGTCATTTTCGGATACAAAGGGGGCATCTGCGTTTTTGGTCCCGGGGTCGGCAGCTATCTAGGGAAACCTACCAAACCCACACATTTCTGAAAACTAGAGACCCGGGGGTGTCCAGGGAGGTATGGCTTGCGTGGATCCCCCAACGTTTCCCTACGCAGAATCCCCTGCAAACCTCAAATTTTGATGAAAAAATTTACTTTTTCTCAAATTTCTGTGTGGTAAAGTTGTAGGATCACCGGGCTGACACAAATTTCCTACCACCCAGCGTTCCCCCAGGTCTCCTGATAAAAATGGTACCTCACTCTTGTGGGTGGGTCAAGTACCCGCGACAGGCAAGGGCCCAAAACGTATTGTGGAGACATCAAAATTACCTATCACAAAACAACCTGGTTTTGCAAGGGGGGTCACCTGGGTTTTTGGCCCCGTGCTAGACGGCCATCTTGGTAAACCTACCAAACCCACACATTTCTGAAAACTAGATTCCCGGGGGAGTCCAGCGAGGTATGGCTTGCGTGGACCCCCTAACGTTTTCCTACACAGAATTTCTGCAAACCTCAAATTTAGCTGAAAAAATCATATTTTTCTCAAATTACTTTGTTGGAAAGTTGTGGGATCACTGGGCTGACACAAATTTCTTCCCACCCAGCATTCCCCCAGGTCTCCTGATGAAAATGGTACCTCACTCGCTTGGGTGGGTCATATACCCGTGACAGGCAAGGGCCGAAAACGTATTGAGGAGACATCAAAATTATCTATCACACAGCAACCTGGTTTTGCAAGGGGGGTCACCTGGGTTTTTGGCACCAGGCTCGGCGGCCATCTTGGTAAACCTACCAAACTCACACATTTCTGAAAACTAGACACCCGGGGGACTCCAGTGAGGTATGGCTTGCGTGGACCCCCCAACATTTTCCTACCCAGAATCCCCTGCAAACCTCAAATTTAGATGAAAAAACACATTTTACACATATTTTTGTGTGGAATCTACAGCTAGGCACTTTGCAAAAAAAGGGTCAATTTTCACTGTGAAAATGTAGTGTGTCCACATTGTGTTGTGGGCCGTTTCCTGTTGCGGGCAGTAGGCCTACCCACACAAGTGAGGTACCATTTTTCTCGGAAGACTTTGGGGAATGTGGGGTGGGTGGAATTTTGTGGATCCACGCAGATTCCAGAACTGCCCACCACAGAAATGTGAGGAAAATGTGGTTTTTTTGACAAGGTTTGAGGTTTGCAAGGGATTCTGGGTAACAGAACCTGGTGAGAGCAAGTCAAGTCACCCCATCCTGGATTTTCCTGGGTGTCTAGTTTTCAAAAATGTATAGGTTTGCCAGGTTTCCCTAGGTGCCGGCATAGCTAGGGTTAAACATCTACAGCTAGGCACTTTGCAAAAAAAGAGTCAGTTTTCACTGTAAAAATAAAGTGTGTCCACGTTGCGTTTTGAGCCGTTTCCTGTTGCAGGCACTAGGCCTACCCACACAAGTGAGGTACCATTTTTATTGGGAGACTTAGGGAAACACAGAATTGTAGAGCAACTGTTATTACCTATTGTCTTTCGATGCATTTCTGCCTTCCAAATGAAAGACAATGTGTAAAAAAGAAGTCACTTTGAAAAATGTCCTATAATTCTCATGCTAGTATGGGTACTCACAATTTCGAAAATGTGCAAATAGCTACTGTTTCTAAACTCTATATTTTGTTCCAATTTCAGAAATACATAGGTGTCTTTCATCCCGATTTTTCCCTGTATATATTTTCCAAAATTAATTGCTATATACCCGGTAAATAATAAAAAACCATTGCAAGACGCTGCTCAGTTATTGTCTCTGGGTTCGTCGGGTTCTTGGTGAACCTACAAGTCCTATATATCCTCACAACCAGAAAGGTCCAGCAGATGTAATGGTATATTGCTTTCAAACATCTGTCATAATTAGAAGAAGTTACAGGTGAAAACGTTGGCACAAATTGCTGTTTTTTCCAACTTATTTTCAATTTTTCCTATCTTCAACTGTTAGTTTCTATAAAGAAACCTTGAAGGATCTACACAAATGACCCCTTACTGAATTTAGAATTTTATCTACTTTTCTAAAATGTATAGCTTTCCAGGATCCATTATTGCTTTCATACCTATTTCTACCATTAACTCAAAGAAGGTTCAAAGCACAAAAAATAGCAAAAATAGGCTATGTCCCAGTAAAATGCCAAAACTGTGTAAAAAATGTTGGTTTTCTGACAAAAGTCTGTCAGTCCCTGAAAGCTGGGAAAATTGTGATTTTGGCCCCACATACCCTTTGTTGATACCATTTGCAGGGAAAAAAACAGACGCTTTCATTTGCAGCACTTTTTTCCCATTTAAAAAAAATTATAATAATTTAGCTGGTTTTGGCTAATTTCTGGGTCCCCTCCAGGGGAATCCAAAAACCCTGGGTATCGTTAGAATCCCCATGATGTTGGAAGAAAAGGATGCAAATTTGGCGTGGATACCTTATGTGGTCAAAAAGTTACAGGGGCCTAAGCGCGAACTACCCCAAATAGCCAAAAAAAGGCTTAGCACAGGGGGGGAAAAGGCCTAGCAGCGAAGGGGTTAATACACAAAAACAAAAGTAATGTCAATTTCATTGGTACTGCCTTTAAAGAAGCCTGTAAAGACAGTGGGCCAGGTGCTTCGAACCATCAAGAGCTATGACTACCTTGGTGTTTGCTTGAATAACAAATTGAACTGGCATGACCATATTGAAAAGGCAGCTAATACCTTGCAGCACCAAGCAAATGCTATCCTGGGGGTTAAACACAAAATTAGTTGCCATGCCCTGACCATCATTCTGCAAGTCTATAGACAAGAAGCGGTAGCAGCAGCAATTTACACTGATAGATTATGGGGATACAGTGATTGCAAAAAATTGAAAACTCATTTTTGTGTTCCCTTTCAAATTTGGGTCCTGGTGTGCCACTTCCTTCCCCACAACTGGAATTGGTTTAAGTGCCAATCACAGATACTATTATCTGTGCATCAGTGTTGTGCTGGCTATTTTTAAATCGCAATAGCCATGGGGCATCATTTCTGAGAGTGGTTATGTAAGCATCAACTCCACAAAATCTCCAGTATAATCCCAGGCTAGTCTATGTTAAAAGGTATCTCAATGAACTTGGACTTTGTCATCTTTGGTCCAATCCTGCTCTCATAGATGGTACCAGGGCTGGTTTGGTAAGAGACATCTTTGGTAGCTACAAGCTAAAGTTTCGTATTGGACTGGCTCGTTCCTCATGACTGTTAACTATTTGCAAGTAAAACAGGCATTGAAAATATGTAAATGAAATTGTACCTTATACATATCATACTCTGTTTTTAAAATTTCGCCTGGGCATTTTACCTAACAGAGTGTATCAGGTCAAGTTTGCTGCTAATTGTTTTGTGACTGATTGCTGTGATTGTTAGTTTGGAGGGCAGGAGAGGTTCACACACTTAATGCTGTTTTGCACAAAGACAAAACACCTTCTTCCTAAATGACTTGCACCACTGTCCAAGCAGTTCTCAATTGCAACTTACACTAAAGCAGTTGGACTTTGCTATAGAATGGATAATCTGGCTAGCTACATGGCAGTGTCCTGCTATATCCAGGCTACTTGGACAGTCACGAGAAGTCATTTCACAGCCCAAGTCCGAGCTAATGTTCTACCAGACTGACATTTCCCTTGCACTAAGTATGTGTCTATTGTCTTATAGAGTGCTACCTAACCAACGAAAACCTTGTCTTATTATTCTCTTAATGCCTTTTTATGGGGCGGACTATGTAGTGTGAACTATGTAAACTGGTGATTCAAAGAATGAGAGGGCTGCTGTTTGTTTTTAAAGTTTTTAATAGTGCCATATTTATTACTGTATTTATTACTGTGCAATTTAGTTTTTGTGCTATGACATATTTATGCTAATTAAGATTGATGCGATGAAAATAAACATTGCCTGCAGCAAATACAAATTCATGCAGTCTACCAACCATACCTTGCAAAACACTTAGATAACAGATTTACTTCCCTGACTACAATGGATGCTTGTGACTGAATTGGTAGTTCCCTAACGTCGGACTCAGTGAATCCTATAGCCCAGCAGGACTCTCTAGGGCAAAGCAATGGGTGTTTGCATGTGCTTGATAATAATGTTATATCCTGGAACGTTGCAGGTCTGGCCAACAAGTTTTCGGACCCATTGTGGATTGCATTTGTTAAACAATTTCTTGTGATTTGTTTGCAGGAAACATGGTTGGCTGATTGCAGTTTATTTTTGGAGGGTTACAAGTCCTACTTTGTCTCGGCCTCCCCCTCCACGGCTGGAAGACCAAAGGGTGGTCTTGTTATATATATTTCCGTAGCTGTGGATTGCCAGATACAGGTTTTGCCTCCACCAAGCCCATGCATACAATCTCTGGTTTTAAGAAAGGGA
This sequence comes from Calotriton arnoldi, assembly GCA_963921515.1. NCBI lineage: Eukaryota > Metazoa > Chordata > Amphibia > Caudata > Salamandridae > Calotriton > Calotriton arnoldi. Next base: position 1,006,563 of record CAWUFW010007142.1, on the reverse strand, counting down.
TCTAATAAACTGGGTCTTATTAATTTTTATAATTCTGTATCAAGCCTTAATGGTGGGTGTAATGTCACCCGGTTGGGTTCTTTTATAAGGCAACAATGTACAGCTGAATCTCAAAACCTCATGATTTCAGGGGACTTTAATATACGTCCATGTGGAGACCCCAGGGCTAAAAGACTGGCCGATTTAGGTTGCCATCGTGTGAAGGGGATCCATTTTGAACACTCTCCCCAGGGGGATGCCCTGAACAATCTCCCGCACAAATTTGACTAATGTCCCTTATGTCACTAATTGATCCTTGTAGCAAGGCAGCCGTCCCTTCCTTTAAAGGGAGAGGTGGTGGCACAATCATTGACTTCATAATAATTTCATCGCTCTTGCAATCCTCTTTTCGTGGTTTTACCATACAAGAATGTGCCTATAGTGACCACAACCCGTTGTGTGTCGAACTTTGTGGATCTTTATTGACATGTAAAAGGGGAGCTGAGCAAAAGGGGTTAATGAGACCATTAGACGGTAGAAGAAGGCTAAAGTGGACACAGATTTCACCAGATGCTTTTTATAAAACGGACACAGAATCATGCGCCAGCGAATTAGCTATTTGTACCTCGCTGCACACATCCCCGGTGGAGGTTATTAGCGCCTTTAACACTATTTCTGTTAGAGTAAGTGACCTTTTAAGTGTCCCGGCCCACAGAACAGCATCTCCGACCCCTAGATGGTTTGATTCTTCCTGCTCGCTGGCGGCAAGAAAGCTGCGGGAAGCTCTTGATAGGAGCCCAAGAAACCAGACCCTGGTTAGAGCAAGCCGTAAAGATTACAAGTTGAAACTGGCTAAACGTAAGTCTGCTCTGAAGGAGGAAGCATGGAGGGAGTTGACAGAGGCTAGTACCCTGAGAAATAGCTCTAGGTTTTGGAGCATTATTAATAGCCCCTTCTGAGAGCATGTTGAAGGCAGTGCTATAGGGGCACATATTACCGAGGACGAATTGGTGCTCCATTTAAAACAATGTTTGAGAGCCCGCCCAAGTTGAACTGTCAGTCAGGTCGAGAGGAAGTTACCCCTGCATTGACCTTTGGGTTGGGGGAGGTCGAGGGGGGTATTGCTGGGCTGACAAGTAATAAAGCCCGGGACCTGATGGCATCCCACCGGATCTTTTTAAATCTGATCCCATCTTTTGGGCCCCTGTACTTGTTGCCGTAATTAATGCGGCGGCAAGGACTGGATGCCCTGAGTCCTGGGCTACCTCGACCATCGTGCCAGTTTTCAAAAAGGGTGACCGTGATAGCACACACTGTTACAGACCAATTTCGTTACTGGATTTGGTGGTGAAGGTGGTGGGCCGTGTGCTTTTAGATAGGTTGACTAGCTGGGCAGAGGAACATGATATATTATCAAACGTACAGTATGGGTTCCACCCAGGCCGATCCACGGTGGCCCAGTGCCTCAACCTTACTATGATTCTCAGTAAATACACGGTAGCACGTTCTGGCACCATTTATTTAGCTTTCATGGACTTATCCTCCGTGTTCGACCGCGAGAATAGGACCAAACTGTGGCAGTCCATGAAAGCTATTGGAGTAGACAGCAACATCGTCCACTTTCTAGTAGACCTCCACTGTGCAACTAAGGCCAAAGTTAGATTCGCTCAGGACCTACGTGTGTCACGTAACTTTGACATCAAAAGAGGTGTACGCCAAGGGTGTATTTTGGCCCCTTTTTTGTTCAATCTTTATATTAATGACCTAGATAAAGCCCTGTTATCAACAGGGGTTGATTATCCGCAAGTAGGCCGACGTGGTCTCCCCGTACTACTCTACGCGGATGATGCAGTCCTTATATCTAGGACCGCTAGGGGGCTACAAACCCTACTTGATGCCTTTTCCGCCTTTATGTTGGATCGGGATTTATCCATAAATGACTCAAAATCCTATGTTATGCAAGTGGGGACACGCCCAAAAAAATCGTTCCGATTTAGGCTAGGTTTGGCCAAGGTACCCCGCACAGACGTTTTTTCTTACCTGGGGGTCGTATTGGATGACCAGGTAAAATGGGGCCCACTTAGACAAAGAAAGAAGGGGGACCTGGTGCGGGTGAACGCGGCTATTTTCAACTTAGCATCTAAACTGGGAAATAGACCTATCGCAGCGCTGCTGAAGATCTACCAAGCTAAGAGCGTAGCGACAGCTTCCTATGGAAGCCAAATATGGGGGCACGTAACCACAGATGATCTTCAGGTAGCCGAGAATAGCTTCCTCAAGCGATTATTGGGCGTTCCTCGTGGCTTATCTAACATGGTGGTACACGAAGAACTAGGGGTGCCTTATTTAAGTGATATCCTGGCACTCCGTCCTCTAACGTTTTGGTTAAAATCTTGGCTGAGTGAGGGATTAACATTGACCCAGTCGATTTTAAAAGAGTGTATGACCCTTGATCATGCGCTTAGGATACCACGGCTCAGATACATCAAGAGTAGCTTCGAAAGGCTAGGACGAGTTGAATTGTACACCAATCCTGAACTAATAACCAAAAAGGATGTTGGGATAACAAGGGAGTCCTTTGGCAGTCTAAGAAAATTGGAGAGGGAAGAGCTGGAATTGCGGAAACCCAGCGTCTGTAAATTTCTAATGTTAAAGACAACATCATTAGCTGAGCCTTATCTTCTGTGGTTTTTAACTATTTGTGAACGTTTTTTACTGACCAGGATTCGCCTGGATCTCTTTCATCTCCTGCTCGCCATACCTAGGGGGAGCAGTAGAGGGCAGTTGTTAGCACCCTGTGGCTGCGACGGAGAGTCTCCACAGGATTTGCTTCACTTTGTATTATTTTGTAAATTTCATTTTAAGGATTTTAAAGAGGATGAATTTTAAGCAGGCTCGTCCAGCTCTACTGTATCTACAACTGTTGAAGGATGAATGTATCTTTTTTGTCCTTGGTTATTTGAAATCTGTGGTGAAGTCAAGGGCCTGTCTTGACTAAATATTGATAAGGGCCAGGGTTTAAGATTATTTTTTTGATGTATATACTTATCTATAAGCCGATACGGGTTAACCTTGTTGGCGGGCTTTTAACTCATGGGTTATGATTATTGGTATTCAAATTTTTGCACCTTATGATATAGATTCTTCAGGATTAATGTGGAATGAATTTTAACTGTGATGAATTGTGTCGATTTCATGAAACTTTGAAGCATTGATAACTTTTATGGTTTTATATTTCTGAAAACGAATAAAGTTGAACTGAACTGAACTCGTGTGTCTTTATAAGTTCAAAACTGCACCAATTTGCAAACATGGACCACTTTTTTAGCTATCTAATGCACTTTTATTTCGGTGCTCGGGCCTAATTTCTGCCCCACTCCGACACAGTCCTCTAATGCTCCACCTAAAAGAGTTATTTCACAAATTGACTTTACATATTGAGGTCCACCATTGATTATCTTACAAACATTGAGATATCCTAATAGCCCATGAGGAAGGCAGGGGTGTAACACAAGCCCTCGTAACCCCTGCACTGCGGAGGGGCACAGCCTGGAGGGAGCCCCTCATCCATCTGTAAGCCTGTGTGAAAAAGCATGCACAGTAATCGAGAACAGTCTCAGCCTGTTAACCTGCATACAGCCTACTTCCAGCCGTGGGCAGTCCTAAAGAGTAAGCACAAAGTATAGGCAACAATGTTGCCAAATAATTGTTGCAAACTGAGAAACATCCCGACCTCTGTGTCTCTGTCACTTGGCACGTGAGCAGAGAGGAAAATTCATTAGAGGCATAGAGGGAAGAGAAGGAGCAAATGTTGTCATGTCGTTAATATTACTCAGTGTCGGTCCACTTCACTGTGGGCAGTGATATAACCTGTCCTAAAACATGCAGTAATATACATGTGGTACTACCACGTTTAATGCACTTTTAGCTCTATACTTGTGTAATGTTTAAATGCAGGGTTATCACTGTAGTCTTTCAATATATTGCATCAGATTCAAAATGAGGGATGTCACGGGGCAGTGGTATTATTGATCTTGAAAGGATAAACGGCTGAGTCAGTCCTGCCAGAATACACACCTTTAGCCTTCCGGTTACATGCAGATCTCTGACCAGGTGCTCAGTCTACTAACTAATCTGGGGTGGATCAAGGCCCAACTTATTTCCAACACCTCATGAGGCAAAATAACTTCATGAGCACTCATGGTGCCTTGAGTAGTGCAGGGTCTGCAGGAGAGACCACAGAGGCCATGCCTCATGGACTGAATCTTGACACTCTCACAACCCAGGCCAAGGGCATATCGCAGGCTGCAGCAGCCCCTGTGGCACACAGGGTCCCAAAGCCTTCATGGGACCCCCAACCTTACATGAGGGTCCCCTTTCAGCCCAAGGCCAATGCATATATGTGAGATGTAGGAGACTCGGGGGCCCCTCGAAACATTTTGCAGGGGGGCCACATTATTTTGCGTTACGTCACTGGAGGAAGGTCACATGCTTAATGTGTTTTTGCCCAATCAAAGTAAAATAAAAATGGCCCAGAGACTATTGCCTTCCATGTGAGATAACAGCACAGATTGCAATGTTATCTACCCAATAGTTAGTGGAATGTGGACCTTTGCTACTGTAAAACATTATCAGTGAATGCCTTATGTCCATGTTTTCAGGGTGTTTCATCTATCACTGGTTCCTATATCATACTGAAAGATTTCAACATTCATTTGATTTCAGCCTGCAATATAATTGCCCCAGTGTGTAGGCCCCTAGTTAAACCCCCAAAACACACTGAACAAATGACAGCAAATAAGAATTACAATATCCAGAGGTTTCTCATGAAAATTCAAGAGTCCACTGGGCAAAACATCTTGTTGCCGTGTCAGTAAATTCTGCCTAATTCACAGCAAACTCCTTAACTGCACGTTTATAACAGAGGTAATTTTATATTACTATAACGCCCACAGTTGTCTCATAAAGACACCTCTGAAACTGATTCCTCTATTATCCTTTGTAACCTTCTGGTCTGACCTAGAAACAGCTTTAGCAGTTTTCCAGCCTCATTAAATTAAAAGAAAACAAGCATAGAAAAACATAAACTTATGCACTTAGAGGGGCTTTGGGTCAACCCTTTACATCCACTGATCTATTCAATAGTCATTCACATTTTTTTGGCCCACCACAGCATACTGCACAGCCCAACGGGACTGCCAACTACAGCCATTGTATCTCGTTCAATGTGAGTAATGGCATTTTGACTGATTATGTGCACGTATGCACAAACGAAGTGCACTTCAGTTTCAGGTCTGGTGGGCTATTACCTAACATTGCCAATGTTTTTATTCAATTAATTTACCTTTTTCAGTCATCTTATTGTGCTTAAATTATGTCTTCGGGTTATAGTAAATCAAAACCAATTATACCTTTTTGCCAATAACAAACATATTTTCATATGACGCACGAAGCAGCTCTGAAGTCCAGGCGAGATTCGGGATCTTAGCATTGTTGCGCTGACTTATCATGGTGTAAGCGCCCCTGAATTGGATATATTCGCGTATGTGGTCATTTTGGGATTCATTGGAAATTAATTACAAACTTTGATGCAACGTCTACTACATTTTCCACCTTGGCTTATTGAGCCCTCACCTTGTCGAATCAAGGCAGACAGATACTTAATCAACTTAGAGGGAGATTTTTGCCTCCTAAACTTCTCGTCCCAAACATTGGAAAGGACTGCCTGTCATAATCTTGAGAGAAGCCTTGAGAAAGTCCAGGAGGACGAAACGCGCGTTGGCTGCCGTTTGTTGTCTATAATGGAATAAATGTGAATGACTGGACACTTCAACAGCTGTGGATCACTTATTGGAAAATCATCCAGGAAATTGTATCAATTGATTGTGCTTTCCTCGCTACATAATTAACTAAGGATAAAAGTGACAGTACTTTGTTGTGCTTTTGTGCATATGTTGGACATATTTTTATATGACATCCTTGAAACTACACAACCATCCGTCTTTAAGGGAAAGACACAGGACAGCAGGGTGGTCTCTAGCCATGCGAGAAGCAGCACAAAGTGTGTGTGTGTGAATGTGTACATGTGTGCACTAGGGGTGGGCAGAACTCGTGGAGTTTTACATAAAAACTGCGAGATTCTACAGAGTTCTGCGAGCGGTGAAATTTCGGCACATCACGCTGCTCGCTTTGATTTTTAGCACCTTGAGCTTGTTCCGCGCTGTAAAATCACTGTGACTGGCACCACACCTGTGCCAGAAGGCACTGCTTCTTTCTGCTGCACCCGCGTTGAGAAATCACGCTGGGGCTTGTCCTGGTGCTCAATTTTTCTGAAGACAATAGGACTTGGGTAGGTTTCCGAGTTAGTGACTGGAGTCCTATTTCACTAGAATTGTGTCTGGACTGTAGATGGACGTTCACTTTGACCATTTTGATTGAGTCAAATCGAAAGTGTTAACATGTAATAACAAGTAACACCGCTTTATTTGTATAGTGCACTACTACGGGGCATATTAACAACGGGCAGCGATAATTATCGCTGGCCGTGCTTAGCGTGAGGAATCCTATCGCCGGCTATCGCTGGAAATTATCGCTATGCTAGCGCTGTATTAACAACGCTTAGCGCAAAGGCGATAATTTTCCAGTAATAGCGATGTTTTCCATGGAACATCGCTGGTTTTCCAGTGATGTCCCATGGAAAACGGTGATATACTTGGCGATAGGGCCTGTGGTCTTAGCCACACAATCCACCCCCCATGTTAGGTATGCCTTAGTCAGGAATTTAGCAGACGTTAAATTCCTGCGTTAAGGCATACTTAACGCAATTTAAAATATCGCTAACCCACGTTGCTAATATGGCGATACCTGGGTTAGCGATATTTCCCCCTGTTGTTTTCACAGGCACGCCCCCTTTGCATCTCATTAGCGATGCGATGGGAGGCGTGCAGAAAATGGACGCTAAGTCAGGAATCACGCGCTAGCGTGTCCTTGTTAATTCGGCGATAAAATTATCGCCGCTTTTCGTCCGAAAACGGACGCTAAAGCGGCGATAATTCATTAACGCCGCCTTGTTAATATGCCCCTACGTTATTAGGAAATTGCATTATGCTTTCATATTGTGCTGCTCTCCAGTATATTTTAAGTAGTTGCCTCTCCTCCCTTGCTCCACAGAGAACATGTGCTAGGACATCTCACTTATTAGGAGTGAACAATGTTATTCAAAGATGGTTTCCCAGAAGTGATACACTTTTGAAAACATTGGTCCCTATTCACAAAGGCAGTATTGAGGACATAATAGTAATCCTGCAGTACTTTGTTACATACTTTTTCATGTGTTTGTGAATTGGACCAAAAACATCTAAAATGGGAATACATTTGGAATTTTCAAGGAAAATTCATATACAGATTGAACACATAGAAAGGACTGTGCGTAAAGGAAATACTAATGAAATGGACGTTTCAAGGCCGATTTACATAGGAATGGAAGAGGAAGTAAAAGAATACTCCTTCATACTACTTTCCGTACTCATAAATGCTTTTGTGAATTGGCCCCAATGTGCGTCCAGCTTGTTTAGCAGGGTGCTTTTCAAGACCTCAGCTGACTTATGTATTTCTAGTCCGGAGGTTAAGCACAGTGCCCCAAGCAGCATGATATCACACCCTTGGCATCATTCAGGTTGCCATCTGTTCAAAGCGCATGTCTATGTGTGTATCTCTTTCATTAGAAATCCTTCACTCTTTTGGAACTCTGGCAGAGAGAAGTGTAAATATATAACTAGAGGGGACAGGAAGGTGACACTTCCATTAAATAGAGCGCCATGGAAACGCTTGCAGTACAGAGTGAGGAACCAACAGTGAAACAACCACATTGAAATAATGTGCGCTTCTACCCTGGAGGTTCCCATAGCAATACCACTAGGAGGGAGGCACGCACCTGTCCCAAGTCTCAACTGCGACAATTGCAAGGCGCTATCAAGTGGGCAGATCAAATGATTCTGCCTGAAGGCACCATATGGAAGGCTAGTGCATAGAGCCGTAAATGTTTCTTGTGCAACTGGTAACGTGAGTGCATTTTGCTCAGCTGAAGCATCTGTTTATCCACAATGCTTTCTTGTTCATATCACAGACGTTTCCAGTCTCTTAAGTGAAAAGGACCCTTCACCCGGCAAGAGCATTGTAAGACTATGGTACTCATTATGAGTTCGGGAGAGTGGAATGTCCTCAGGAAATTCCCCTCTGCCTGTCTTCCATTGGGTCAGTTTTTCCACATCCATTTTGTCTGGGTGTAGGAGAACTTGACCTGATTTTACGATGTTGTAATTCTGCACAGTAAAATTGCATAAGGTTTTGGCTGCAACAGCAAAGACTCCTTCCCCATGTTTGTGTCTGGCAGGGGCAGCATAAACCACTTTCCTCTTTCCTCCCTCACCCCATCCCACCAAGAGGTCCCCGCATATATTTACCAACTGCTCATAGGAGGTGGTAAACATATGCGTTAAACCCCATGGAAATTGGAATTGTGTGGTTTTCTGGAAATATTGGTCCACGTGGAAATTCCCCATTCTGTGGTTTATAACTTGTAATTGCACAGTATTGGGGTGGGTTCACTTCATAGTAACGATAAAATCACATGCTATTTTTCAGTGCCTCCATTCCGTACAACTCAGAATGAGGATCTAAGTGGAGTAATTTTCATTGCCTTCTACAAATGCTACATCATTTGGCAGTTACTGTTAAACTGAAGTATGCATGCTGTAGTAGGCAACTTAACTCTTTTAACTAATGGGCCACCATTTCTTTCTGCTAAATTTACCCATTACTTGCTCACCATCTTCAACACTCATCGATCTAGTTCTTAATACTGTATAGATACAATAGAGCAACATGCCTCCAAATACAGACAATTGCACCCAGAGTCCCATCTCCCTTACTGGATGAGCTCACATCCCCACTGTCACCTGTAAATATACTTGTGTGACCAGGAGCGACATGCTGGAAATATATGGAACACTAAAATAACTAATTAAAGAAATGCATGTGTTGGGGGGCGCTAGAGGGCGCACGGCAAGATGGCCGCACCTTAGGGTCGCTCTGCCCGGCTGAGCCACCATCCGCCTAAAATCCACCTGTAATAGCTGCATCTACACTGCAAAAACGCGCAATCCCAGCTGTGTGCGTCCCCTGCACGCATTGGTGGTGTTGTGGAGTGGCGGGGAGTGGCGGGGAGCGCCATAATGGCTGATTTCCGGAGGTGCCGAGGCCCGAGGTGAGCGCATAAGATGGCGGCCGCCGGGGCGCCCAACTAACGAGGCCCGGCTGTTGCACTCCTCCTCAGCCCGCTGTGGCGAGGCGATGACTGGAAGCGGGCCGGGCGCTGATGCAGCTGTATGAGCCCTGAGGTGAAGGCTCTGAGTGCTGGGACATCGAGCGCTGCTGGCGCGAACACGGGCCCCGACCAGGTGAGGTGAGGCGCGGCGGCCTGGCGGGAGACTCCTGGGCACCGCGCTGTGGTGAAGAGGACTGTCGGTGGAGGCGACCCTTGCGGTGCTGGTCTCGGTGAGTGGGGCGTAGCCTGGCCGGGGTCCGTGACTGCGGCGGTGGGCGTGGGCCTTGGCTGGGGCCGCGGCCTGCGAGCTGGGGCAGGTGTCGGGGGGGGGGAGCTGGCTGCTGCTGCGATCCCTCCGGGGGAGACATTACAGCGTGGGACACATCATGGCGATTGTGCGCGCGGACGAAAGCGTGGACCAGCACTTACATTAATTGCCACATATTCTTAGCCTGACCGTCGTTACCTGCGCAGTTGTTGCTGGGCTGCCTTCCTCTGGAGCGCGCGGCCTGCGCTCTCTAAAACTCGCTTGAGGTTCGTGGTACTGAGCCCCTGAGGGGGTGACGACCTGAAGGAGAAGAGCTCTGTGAGACTACTGGTCCTCGCCCTCACGATTACGCGCTGCCACTTGCCGGGGTGCTGGATGGTATCTGTGCGCTGTACTCCATGCTGAGTGAAGGTGTGCCTGATATCTCGCTGTTACCCGTGGCTGGTGTTGTGGGGCCCTGGGCGGAGGGTGCTCCCTGTGGCCCGGGTTTTGTGCTGGAGTGAGCCCTAAATATCCTTGCACTACGTAGTTTCATCCTCCAACTGCGACGCCTGGGTGGGCACCTCCTCTCTGACTTGGCAGCTCGAGACCTGCATTTGCCTCCCTACTTCAACTGGACTACTGGTCCTGTTGCCCTCAGTGTAGGGGCCTGTCGCCACGAGTACCTATACTACGAAGTGGGCCTTTTTTCTTTGTACTCTTGCCGGGACTCGTGCCCCTACTTTCTGCGGCCTCCTGTGGCAGTGTATGGGTGGGAGCACATACATCTTGGGCGCACCACTGGACTGGAAGAGCGGATCGCAGTGTGAGCCCTCTCGGCATCACGCTTGAGACCTACAAGGGGAATCGGGGGTGCCCGGTTTCATTCCCCCCCTCCAGATAATCCGGTCAGGACCCTGTGCGCCATGGGCAGAACTGACAAAACCCAACCCCGCCTCACGTTTGAGGCACGTAAATCTACTAAGACTCCACAGAAGGCTGCCTTGGATTCTGAGGCTGATGCACAGGAAGGGGGGTCCTCCACTCTTGAGACAACACTGTTGGCCATGCAACGCAGCCTTCAATCCATCAAGGGCACGATGGCGGCTGTCAATCATCGACTAGACCACATGTCCTCGCAGTTAGAAAAGCAGAATGCCCGCATGGGGGAAGTCGAACAGCGGGTATCTGCGGCAGAAGATGGCCTCAGTGATGTCGCCGGGAAAACTCTTAATATGGAAAAAGTTCTCTCTATCATACAGGCTAAGAATGAGGACCTGGAGGCACGCTCCAGGCGTAATAACATTCGTATCACTTGTCTGCCAGAATCAACAAATGTGGGCAAAATGGAGACATTTATTGAAACATTGATCACAGATCTCTTTGGTACAGAGCAGCTTTCATCTATGTTCATTGTAGAGCGGGCACATCGCTCGTTGGCTGCTAAACCGGTCCCGGGTGCTCCTCCCCGCCCCATTATTGCAAGAGTGCTGAATTATAGGGACCGGGATGTCATTTTACGCCTGGCCAGAGAAAAGGGCACTATCGAACACCAAGGCAATAAACTTTCGTTCTTTCCCGACTTTACTGTCGCTGTACAAGCTGCAAGAAGGGAGTTTGGGGCTGTCAAAAAATTTCTCCAATCTGAAGGGGTCCCTTACGCCATGCTATACTCTGCCCGCCTGAAGATAGGCCCTGACGGAGACTCTCACATTTTCAACAACCCCAAGGCAGCTCTACAACATGCAAAGCACCTTAAGAGAAGACAACGCGATAACCGAACACCGTCGGATACGGAGGAACAGTAGGCCCGTAGGGCGCGTTTGTAGAACTTATCCTACTGCCAAGTTTGCCTGTCCGAATCACTATACCTCACTCTGGACCATGCTGTGCTCTTTGAATGTATCTCTTGCTTTTCTCCCCTGTGCAGGTAGACACAGTTGAGATCCAATGTAGTATGCATGCTTTCATACTATGTGCACGATCCTTGGTATTGTTCTTATCAGGCATAGTTACAGAACCCTGCTCAGCCACCTCCTAATAGATAGGAGGATAGTAGCACTCTGACGCCCTCTCATGGGAATACCCCATCTATGTTTTGCATTGTTGTTCGTTAGTTGGGAGGGGGTGGGTGAGGGCTGGGATGGCTTTGGCGAGTTGTGGACGCTGAAGTGGGAGGGGGGATGGGGGTTGCGGAGGGGGGGGCTGTCTGGCACTCTATGCTTTTTATTTTGTGAACTTTATCTTCTTCGATGCAATAGCACACACATGCTTTTGATATATCCGATTGCCAAGCCATTTTACAATCCGCTGACTAGATGAATGGCAAAATACAATTCCTAACCTGGAATGTTCGTGGCCTCAATACTCCTAAAAAGATCAGGTCTGTGTTTGCCTACTTAGACAGGATGGATGTACAGATCGCTTTCTTGCAGGAGACTCACCTCACGAAATTATCGGAAAAGAATGTGGAGGTTAGGTGGGCTGGCTTACGTGTAGCATCCTCCTATTCCAGCTACGCACGGGGGGTGATGACTCTGATTAAGAAAGGGATTCCGTTTCAGGTCACGCGCACTGAGACAGATGACCTGGGCCGAGTGGCGCTGGTACATGGCTAGCTAGGTGGGTCGAGTGTTCATTTTGTGAATGTGTATGGACCAAATGTCGATGACCCGACCTTTTTCGCTGATGTCTGGCGCCGCATCTCGGGGTTCCCAGACGCGGAGATAATATGGGGAGGAGATTTCAATGTCTGCCTAGATTTGGATGTTGATCGTATGGGCAGTGAGTTGGCACGGCCTAAACAAGCTGCGGAGACGTTGCTTGGCCTGATGGATGCAGGACGTTTGAAGGATGTGTGGTGTCTGCAGCACCCTGGGATGCGAGACAGCACGTTTGTTTCATCTGTGCATGGGACTTGGTCCCGCTTGGATTTCTGGCTGGCTACTGAAGCTGCATGCGTTTGGGCGGTTGGGGTACGTCATTTGGCTCGGACACTCTCAGACCACTCCCCAGTGCTCTTGGAACTACAGGTCCCTGCGTGTGAGAGACCGCCATTCCAGTGGCGATTACAGCCATCCTCACTGACAGACTTGGTCTTCAAGGCCACCGTTGGGGATTCTATTCGCAATTTCTTTAGGGAGAATACTGGCTCTGTTGATAGTGCAGGTACCATGTGGGAAGCGTTCAAAGTCACTATTAGGGGGTCTGTATGGGGGCGCAGGCTGGAGTTCTGCGAGATCTGAGACACAGGATTCACAAATTAGCCACTGATATTTCAACTTTAGAACGAGCCTATGAGACGGACCCGCTGCCCAAAACACTGTCAAAGATCCGTGAACTGGTGACTGAACATAATGAAACTGCAGACCAGGAGATGGTGCACAGATCCAGGCGCAGTAATGCTCGATATTATGGCGAGGGGGGTCGGCCTAGCCGCTCCCTTGCGCAAAAATTGGCTGCTCCACAGAGTCAAGAGTATATCACGGAGATGCTTGATGAGACAGGGGAGGCTCATTATACCACGGCTGACATTAGTGGGACCATACTTGGCTATTATACTGCCCTTTATAGAAATAGAGACGCGGTACAGCCGGATGTTATCCATTCGTATTTGGATGATGTCGCACTGGGCTGGCTATCCCCCGGCCATAGAGAATATCTTATTCAACCTTTTGATGAGGAAGATGTGAAGCTTGTTATTATGTCCCTCCCCACATGTAAAGCTGCGGGCTTAGATGGGCTCCCAAGCGAGTTTTATAAGACATTTGCGGATGACCTATCCCCCAGACTCCTTGAAGTTTACGCGGAGGCGTACGACACCGGACGCCTTCCGCCTTCTTTAAGGGAAGCTCTCTTAGTGATGCTATTGAAACCTGATAAGGCGTCCAATTGCTGCGATTCCTACAGACCACTCTCAATGATTAATATTTACGCCAAGATTTTAGCAAAAATGATCGCCCTCCGACTTCAGCCTCTGGTCCCCCTGCTGGTACTCCCTGACCAGTCAGGTTTTGTGCCTGCACGATCTACCATGCACAATCTACGTACCCTTTTCGCTACTCTTCACTATTTTGACTCAGATTTTCAGGCCGTAGCAGTGCTACTTGATGCCACAAAGGCATTTGATTCTCTCTCTCTTGGGAATATATGTTTACTGTCCTCCCACAAATGGGTTTTCCCCTGTTTTTTTTGCAATGGATCAGGGTGTTGTACACCGAACCCGCCGCTAGAGTTCGCGTGAACGGATGGGTGTCGTCGGCATTTCCCATAGGCAAGGGTACACGGCAGGGCTGCCCCCTGTCGCCAATGCTATTTGCATTGGCACTGGAGCCACTGGCCTGTAAGTTGCACCAATTGCATGCCTCTGCTGCGCTACGCTTCCGACAACGACCCCTTGTTGTCTCGCTCTATGCGGACGACATGCTTTTATATGTCCGTGAGCCTGCAACCTACCTCCCTGAATTGCTGCGCGAATATGTTAAATTTGAAGGATTCTCCAGCTTAGGGATAAACTGGGCCAAGTCGACGGTATTCCCCCTGACGGCTGGTACTTGTGAGTTCGAATTGGACTTTCCCCTGTCCTGGACCCAGGACCCGGTGAAATATTTGGGGATTTGGTTGCACAGAGACCCTGAACAGGTAATTTCCATGAATTACGGACGCACTATCACACAACTCACGGAAAAGGCTGAGCGGTGGGCCCGACTGCCCCTTTCACTTGCGGACCGAATCGCGGTGACCAAAATGGCTATTTTGCCAAAATTATTATACCTATTTATGAATATTCCTATCCGCCTGAACATCTCCGCCTTTAAGGCGTTGCAGACGGCCCTACTGTTATTTGTTTGGGGGGGTAAAAAACCTCGTTGTAGCTGGGATACTCTGGTCCAACCATTTGAACGTGGTGGTTTCGAGGCACCAGATATGCGCCTCTATTACTTATGCGCACAGGCGCAATTTGCGCATTATTGGTTTTTCCCACAACATTTCCTTCCTCATACGGCGATAGAGGCTGACGCAATACTCCCCTTACCGCTGGTAGTGGCTGCACTTTCGGGTGGGAGTGGAGGCCCCCGGACGGAAATCAATCCGGTGCAGTGCACCGCCTGGGCCTGGCAGACACTGGCTAGACGGGCACGGCTGACTTACCTCTACGCCCCTAAATTACCGATTGCGGCGCATCCTGGCATATCGGCGGCGGAAGAGCTTTCCGCGTTGCGTACACTACAAACGGTTGGGGTTATGCAGCTGGGGGACCTGTATAAACAAGGCCAGTTCCGCTCGTTGCCAGACGTGCAGGCGGGTCGGACACATGGTTCTATGCTGTGCTTCACGTATGTGAGGGTTCGACAAGCTATCAAGGATATATACCCTAATTACCCAGCTGAGCCTCAGACATTGCGAGCACTGCAGGCGGTGCTTGCTGGAGAGGATCGTAAGGGACTGATTACCAAATTATACGCTGCGTCCCTCCGTGAGAGGGAGTCGGAGGAACATCCCTCATACGTTAAATGGAATGAAGCGCTGGGAAATGTATTGTCCATAGACTATTGGCACTTTTGTTTTAGGCTGACTGGGCACCTTACAGCTAATTGCAACCTTCGCATCATTCATTTAAAATTTTTACACCAGCTCTATTATACCCCTGTGCAATTGCGGAAATTCGGATCGCGCGATACAGCTTGTTGTGTGCGGTGTGGACAGGCGGATGCCGATTTTTTACATCTCTCCTGGCTATGTACAGGGATAGCTGCGTTTTAGTCTAAAGTTGTGAGCGTGCTAACGGATGTTGTGCTGGAACGGGTGAGATGTATACCTGAGTTATGCCTGCTGGGTAATGTGACGTCTTTGAAACCTTGCAACAGGAGGTTGGTTGCTGTGGCAACACTAATGGCCAAGCGAGCTGTGGCGCAATGTTGGGGCGCAAAGGGGTTGCCCACTGTTCGAAAGTGGATCCGCGATTTGACTTATTGTCGGGAGCAATTGGAGGTCTATGCAGAAGAACTGCCTGAATCGTCACGGCCCAAGGACTTCTGGGCCCCACTGACGTTATATCTACTAAATCATCCTGATTTGTAAGGTGGCATGCATTCTTATTTCTACTCTAAGGATGCCTAATGCAATTGGACTCAAGTTAATGTGTCATTTTTCATGTGTGCCTATAAGAAGTCAAGACGCTTTATTTATGTAGGTCATATTTGTTGCAGTGCCAGGGGAAGGGGGGGGGAGGAGGGGGTTCTTTTTGTTTTACAAGGGATGGGTGCTACATATCTGTTTTATATATTTGGTCGACACATTTATGGAACTCTAAATTGCTTGTACTGATTCCAATGGCGCGACGCTGATGGCTCGCATGTGAAGCTTTTATATTGTATTGCAAGCTTTCAATAAACAAATTTAAAAAAGAAATGCATGTGTTAGTTAACTTGACATAAGTTTTAACTAGCTAAACTAGCTATCTAAACTAGTCCAGGCTGATAAGACTTTGGGATACTGATTTCAGCCTCACTTTAGGTAGAAAAGCAATTTATTTAGAAGACAAAGTTAGATTATGTTCCAGTAATCCTAGGACGGAAACAAAAGCAGTTGCTGTCTTCACTCATGAGCAAAAATAATGAATATCTTGTGTAAGTCTCAGGTGAAAGAAACTGACTAGCGTGACAGTTCTGATTTGGGGGTTTCAGGTCAAATACAAATCGGTAAGGATGATAAAAGTTCTTGATCCCTTGACTAACTCAGGAAAAAAACCTTATTTATCACCCAAAGATTAAAGTAATGGATTATAGGAAGTACATCATAACAATGTCACCTTCAGTCAAATTGAAAGGAAGCATATTGAGTAGCTTCCACCTTTCCTTTAAACTGACATTAGAAGTGGAATTCATGTGCATACATAAAGTCCTATAATCACTACATGCTGTTTCTGAGAGGAGACAGACCTTCAAACGGGCTTCACAGCTCTCTAACAGAGCGTTGCCAATCAGTGCTGCTGCTAATGGCAAGGCTCAACCTATTCATGTTGTAACTGACAGCACAGTGCCCAATCTGTGTGTGAAACTTGACCAAGAACGAGCTGTGTGTCTGGAGCATCCATGACAGCATGATTTGGTGACAAATGTATATGCAAGTCAGAGTTTATCCTAGGAATATCAGGATAAAATTATTTTTGTATGAAAATGGTATGCTTTTGTTTGGAGGAATCAAGTGGAGTGTGCAAAAAAATATTCTGCATTTGACATAAAAGGTATTTATTTCCATAATCTGACAAGTTAATGGGGACACAATTATTGCACTTCAAAACATGGGTGTGATTTAAATGTTAGCGAAGATAGAACTCCATCACAATGGTGGTGAAGTTCTCTCCCTGCCAACATTATGTTCGACATGCCCGATTTCGAATTGGGCAGACCATTAGTTTGATGACAGAAGAAACTACTCTGTCTCTACCATAATCACACCCCTTCGACGGCCTGACGGAGTAAGATGTTTGCGTGTATGTCTGTCCACCTAATTTTGATGGGCATATATGCAGACGATTTACAATGCCCATCACTGCCAGGAAAAACCTGCCGGCAAGGAGCATTGAAAAGTGCTCAATGCCCCCCTCTCCATGGGAGGATACTCCCATAATGAGAGGGCCATTGTTTTTTTTTATTTCAAAACCCCGCTTTGGGATTATCTTTTTGAAAAAAATACAAAAAAAACATCATAAGTGTGCTGTACAGCTCCATCATGTTGACTGAGCCATCCGTCAAACGTACAATACAGTGATAGGAACCATTATGACGGCTGTTTCTGCCAATGCTAGATATGTCTGCTGGGCCAGCAGACATTTCTAAATTTGGTAGGTGGCACCTCCATCAGGGCGATGCAATAATTTACTTCATCACCGCGATGGAGTATTGGGCCGCCCCCAAGAAATAAATCGGGCCCATAATTTGATCGGTAATCAGTACCACTGTCTGAGCATTTTTGCATGAGTCTGTAAAATATGTCTAGCTTGCTGATAAGATTCTCAGGTATAACATACAATGGAGAATCTACCTGGAAGGAGCAGGATGCAAAAACGAAAAGAAATGGAATCTGGAGTACAGAATGGTGCTATAAGAGCCACTGAAAATGCATTTCCAAAACTATTCATTTCACTTATAGATTTTTTTGCATTCTACAGAAATTATGCTGAAAAATGCACTTCTTTGTGACCATTTCTACTGGCAAGGTTCAGGCTTAATTGGTAGGCCATGAACGCAGTGGAATTTTGCATGAATGCCCTTTTAGAGCCTATGCTTTGTAGCAAATATATTTGAGAAATGATTTGTAAAATGAAAGATTTTATTGCATTTTCCCAAATTTTGGTAGGGAGCAAACTTCCCTAAATCTCCTTGAGGCAGCTGAACTTGTTCGCTCTGCTCACTTCTCTCGTTAGTTCATTTAATTTGGGAGCAGATATTTCACTTCACCACCTTCAAAGATCACCAGCCACCACTGTAAATAGGTAATATCTGGTTGCTTCAGAGGAGTCATTTTGCCTTCTTTAATAGAGAAAACTGCAAATGCTTTGCAATCGCATTCCCGTTCACAAAACATTCATACATATCAGTGTTATTTGGTATTAGGAAGGGACGGCCTAAACATGTCCCTTCCTGACACCTAATCGCAAAAGCAAAATGCGATTCGGTAACAAGTTATCAAGTCTCATTTTGCCTTCTATTCGATGGGCCGTTTGCGACCAGTAAAATGCTTCGTACATCCGGCCACTAGTGAAAGGGCACAAGAATAATACGAATACATAGATAGTGAGCAGCTGTTGTCTACGGCACTTGTGTTTTGGCATTTTGTAGCACAAAATCTATACATGCGTTCAAAATGGGCACGCAGACATTACTTGGTAAAATATAGCTCTCAAAATTTGCATTTCACATACTTTGCATACGTTACTGTAATTTTTCTGGAATTTTGCATAATTACAGAAAAGGAATTTTCACACACCCCTACTAAAGACTCAGGTGCTTATTTATGAAAGGTTTGCACCGCCGGAGCGTCACTTTTTTTGCCGCTCCAGCAGCACAAGCCTCTCAATCATATCTATGAGGCGACACAAAGCCACTCTGCGTGGCTTTGCATGGCCTCATAGATATGGAGTAAGAGAAAGCAGTGCAAGTCTCTGCCTTGCCTTAGTCTGCATTCAAGAGGCATTCCATGGGCGTTGCGGTGGGTTTTCCCATGCAAAACCTCCTCATAGATATGGAGTAAGACAAAGCAACGCAGGTCTCTGCTTACTTTACTCTGCATTCAAGAGGCATTCCATGGGCATTGCAGTGGGTTTTCCCATGCAACACACATGGACTTTGATGCTGCCCCAGATTTATTTAATCACATAAACCTGGGGCAGCGCCAAAATCTTATGCCTCCCCAGAGGAGGAGTAATGAGGAGAAATATTATGCATTAATTCTCCTAGTTTTTTCCTCTTTGCATATGTGCTGCATTCTGCATCACATATGGAAAGAGGAAAACGCTTCTCAGGATTGTTTTTGTGCTGGATTGAGTTTGTGCTGGAAGGTGCCCCATCCTGCACGAAAACATTCTTGCCTGCAACTGAGACTCCCTTGCAACATGGCGCAAGGGTGCCTACTTTTGCGCTACCAGCAAATTGTGCGCCAGCACAGGGGGAAAGGACAGGAATGCATAATTTTTCATAAATATGGTGCATTCTTGCCCTTTCACATTGGCGTATGGCAGCGCAGTATGAAGACTTGCGGCACTGCCCTATGCCAATTCTTCATACATGAGGCCCTTAATGACCCGCCTTTCCTCATGACACAAAATGAGTTTGACCAGTTTTTCTCCCACAACATCAACTCTGCCCACAAAGGCAGGCATGGCTATAACTTAAAAACAATAAAAAGGCAACTTAATGTAACAATATGCTGGTGAATATTGACTTCTCAATGGAATAACGCTTTAAGAAGCTACAGGTATTACATAATCCAGCCCTTTGTATAATATTGCTTTGTCACCCTCTTGAATTTTGGACCATTGGAAAAACCCTTATCAACCTTTTTTAAACATCAGTCAAGTTTTACACAATCAGGTGTTTTTTATTTCTTGAGGATGGAAATACATTTTTATAAATGATGCATTTGTTTATAAATTAAGAATTATTTTAGAAATAAAGTGATAGAGGTACTCTAATGGATGATAGTGGTCTGCCTTTGAATGTTCTGGAACACATGCTACTTTGTGATGAAGTGGGAAATATGTTTTCAATGAATTGACTGTGGATCAAATCCATTATATGGACAATTTAAAGCCTACCCTCCTTCCATAAAATGAATGAAAGGCTTTTTCTACTGGCAACTTTTTTCTTTTCCTTATGCTCACTTGGTCCAAAGGGATATATGGTCTCCCCTTTTGTATACATATGAACATTGAATAGGAGAGCTCACATTATGTGAAAGACCATAAAGTGATATAACCAGCCAACGTGAGAGGGCATTAAATGATTATGATGATTAGATTTAGAATACAATGAATGAGGAGAGAGCAAAGACCAGACAAATTCAAAAGAGTATATCAGGACACATAGCTACATGTTGTGTGAGAGGACAAGGAATGGGTAAAAGGTAAAATTGTGTATTAGAGGGTGCATGATGGGTGACACTAAGACAGATTCCACAAGGACGGGGAAAAAGTACATTAGATGTCCTATGTGAAACTATGTTGATGGACATATAGTGATACACATTATAACAATGTAGCATCTGGGAGTCTGTAAAGTCTGGCTTTTATTCTCTTAACACAGGTACATTTTGATGTTAAAATGCCCCTGTAATAAGAAAACAATGCACCTAGTGACTTTTAATAACGTATGACAAGTGACTAACATCACCATGCACCCATCCTTCACAAAGACCACTTTCACTGTGAGCAAAATGGGAGCGCAGCAACCTAATACTATCTGTGTGTGCTGGCAGCAGAGCGTAAAATATTTCTTATTATTTCTGGGACCCAGGGACAGTACTTTGGGCCACTTGCAGCAGCATCCTTCCAGCCTTTTATATTCACCCTGCATGGAGCACTGGCGTGACGTAAAATGTCAAAGCAGTGACGGTTTTCAAAATGAAAAACAATGTGATGAAAGAGGAATTCAGAAGGAGGAGATGTATACAGAGAGATGCAGTGGTGGCTGCTCCCAGCCAGTAGTAGTGGGACGGGGATAGAGGGTTAAAAAAAAAGAGAAAAGATGGCTTACCTGCAGGCTGGCCTCTCCTCCATCCTCTCTGTCCTGTGCAGACCAGAAGCACACAGGCTCCCAGACTCCCCTAAGCCAATCACAATGCTGCTGTTAGCAGCATTGTAATTGGTCTGAGTGCTGTGGTTCGGCGCTCAGATGGGCTGGGAGCCTGTGCATGTTCTCTACCCAGGCTGTGCATTATAGCCCATTGGAGAACATGCTAAGTGCGCATAACTGTTTTGCAGGCCCAAGACACTTAGAAAGTTCCCCAACCCCCCCCCCCACTCTGTGATGCTTAAAAAAAAAGAGAAACAAGCATTGGTGAACCCTATGAATCTCTGCTTTGAATAGTCAAAAGTATGCCCAGTGGTGGGTCCCTTGCTCGCTGTGCCAGAGAATGCAAGCTATACATCACTGACGAGGCCTGAAAAGGCTAAAACCGGTCTGGGATTGCTTGTGGTCCCTTCCAAACGGGGCCTTGTCTGGCAGTTTGGATTAACTGTTCCCATGACGAGCAGGATCAGTACTGATTTTCTAAAGCAGGCCATTTCTTGGAGTGGAACAATGGGTGAAAAACGATGGGTTGCAATGCTACCCAGAGCAATTGCCAGTGGTTTAGACTCTTTGCAAGCATTCCCCAATCACTTTCTGTGTATTTGATTTAACAGCCTAGGTGACCAAGGGTATGCCCAGACATGGGTTCCTTACTCACTGTACCACAGGATCCAAGCAATATTGCTTAATATAATGCCTAATAAGGTTAAAACCAATCTGGAGTTGCTTGTGGGCCCTTCTGGAGGCTGCCTTGCCCAGCAGTTCGGTGTGCACTGTCCCCATGAGGAGAAGGATTACTACTGATTTGCATAAGATTTGCATAGGGTGAGCCTCAATCTAGAGTGGCACAGTGGGTGAAAAACGATGGTTTAGAATGCTCCTCAGAGTGATTGCCGGTGGTTTAGACTATTTTTTGGTATTACTCAAATCACCTTTTGTGTGTTTCGACTGTTAGCTGTGCAAATGCTTGTAGCAATGCCAGGCGAATGCATGTGTCAAAACACAGGCACACACTTGGTTGGAAATGTTGGAACTGGTTTGCTATTAAAGAAACCCATTCCAAGATGGACAACATCATGATACATGCCAATTATTTTAATTTACCAGTGGATAGCCATGTTAGATAAATAAATTAACATTTTAAAATAAAATTTTGAAAAAGAAGATGCAAAGCGCAAAAAACAGAGCAACTGCCCCAGCATCACTTTGCAGTTGGGGGCCCTCAAAACAAATAAATAAATACATTTATAAGCAAGCAAAAATATAAAAATAACAAGGGAAATGGGGTGGGAAACATTAGGGAGAAGATGGTGGAAGTGAAAGCTAGTGTTCATTGGAAGAAAAGAGTGAGCAAATACATAGAAAACAATAAATAACACAGGAGGCGAAATGGGGGAGCAGGTCATCAGGGTGCAGGAGAGCAAAAGAGAGCATGTTCAGGAGCGGAGAGGGAAAGAGAAAGCAGAGAGAGAAAGAAAGGAGAAACACGCCCTTCCATGAAATGCTCCTTGAAAAGTAAGAACAAGAGTTCCTTAAGCTATGCAGTGGAATGATACAACTTAGTCAATCAGAAAAATAGGAGACTGAAAGGCTCTAAGGGTGTCATGATTGGCCTTCTCGATCTCTTTTGCTGTGAGGGTGGTTCCACATTTGCCACGTTATGCAGACTTCTAGTCACTGAGAGGAATTTTGCACCAGGTTAGGGTCCCAGTCTCCATCGCAATCTCTGTCTTGGTCCCTGTCTGTTGTAATGCTCTGGATTTATTTAGCCTCTGCCAGCATTTTAACAAAGTGCTTAGAATTATCCCAGAAGAAAATGAGGCTGAAGAGGTGCCCTCATTGGTACTGTGTATCATGTTTATGCAGTTAATTCGTGACCTGTCGGAAATCTCAACTCCTTTTTAGCATAGCGGCAGCTAAATTAAGATATAACCAAAGCCTATGTCATTCATACTCCATGCAGTCACTGGAGAGGACCAAACACATGATTCTTATTTCCCATTGAGTTCTAATTTCTTATTGAAGAAGTGAATTTCTCTGGGCCTCTCAGCAAGGCCCCATTGCTGCCACTCTATGAGTTCAGTCCAGGCAAATAGGTAGGTCATCCAGTCTGTCTCAAAAAATGTGAAGCAATATTTGGACGTATGTCTGAATATACAAGCATTCTGTTCCTCGAGGGAGGCCTCTAATGCAGTTGCTGAATGATTGTCAATAATGGCCTTCCAGTTTTAATAATCTATTCTCATTTTGGTGCATTTTCTCTGTTCTTTCATCTAGTGTATGCTCAATATAGTTGACTCTCATGCTGAACTCACTAACCTATTGCTGGATCTCTCACACCAAATAAGTCCCCCCCCCGATCACACCAATCTACTCCTTGATTTCCTGGAGGAATTGTTGGAGGACCTCTTGGGAGTTAGCAGTTGATGGGATCTATTTTTCCCCCTTTATCTATGAGAAGCGTGTGACTCGCTGGGCTCTGTCTGTCTCCTTTGTCATTTTTACTTCCTTTCACTGCTAGTAAATTCTTTTAGGGTGTGTATCACGAAACTGAAGATGAACAACCGACTGTAATACCTTGCTCTCCTATGGACACCGTAACTGACTTACTGTCACTCCACATGCAGGCATGGGAGGAGCCCTTTAAAAGTTTACTCTGCGCCCACGAGTAGGAGCCCCGTGGGGTGTGCCCGATGACGCTGGCCACGTCGTCCCTATCGGTGGAGACCTGCGGGAGGAGAGGCGCGCCGTACGCGTTGAAGAGGGAGGAAGTGGAGTCGAAGAGCGCGGTAGAGGAGCAGGAGACACCCACGCCGGTTCGGGAAGCAAGACCCCGGGAGTCCCCAAAAGACGAAGCCAGGAACCCCGTCCTAGACGACACCAACACGCCAGGAGGCCAACGGGACCGCGCATCACCCTGCCACTCTCCAGGAGGAGGGTGGCTAGACAAGGTACGGTCCAGACTACGGGGCTTCTCCGGGCACTGGGCGGGGAAGAGAACGTTGTACAGGGAGGGCACCGTACTTCGGTAACAGCAAAACACATGGTGTTGGAAATGGGTGATATTCCCTTACGTCCCATACCCTGAGTCTAAGAAGGATTTCCAGTCCTTCCTACTGACCCTGGTCTTATTTTGTTTTGTTTTCCCTTTCCTACTTCTCGGGAGAACGGTGGAAGCCAGTGATCTCGGCTTACCTCTTGGGAATCCTCGGTGAATTCGGAAGTGATCCGCTAACCAGGACTCAACAGTTGCCCCAACTGGATATTGTTCCATCGTTTGCCCACAATAAAAGACGTACAGAGAAAGATAGAAATCGGTCTCTATTGCATCCTTTTGCCTTCGCATTGTATCTACTCAGGGTGGTCCCGTGACAAGTGGTGGAGAATGCGGGCATAACCCATCCGATACACGATGGAAAACCTTGTGTACCAATTAAAGGAGGGACAAAACAAACTAGAATGGGCCATGGAAAAAGCACGAATCAAGCGGAGATGGATCGCGCTGTCTTTTCTTCCGCCATTCAGGCCCAGGCTGATAACATGACCAAGTTAGTAGAAGGACAGACGCAGTTGCTCTTGGGCCTAGGCCAAGGGAGGGGCCCTACTCTTCCTGGGACAGTTATTCCCGTGCAAAAATATGTATCGGGAGAAGACCCCGTTTCCTTCTTTCTGAATTTCGAGAGGGCGGCGAGGGCCAGCGCCTGGCCAACGGATCGCTGGCCTTTTTACCTGGCGCCCTTACTCACAGGTGAAGCTCAGCCCGCCAACCAGATCATCAATAAGGACAGTACCACTGCTTATGGTATTGTGAAACAATACATAATGGACCGATTGGGGGTAGACGATGAAACCCATCGTCTCAAGTTCAGGCAAGAACGGGGAGCACCAGGAGACACCCCGAAAACCCTTTTTTACAAAATGAAGGACACCGCCGACCGTTGGCTCAAGCCATTAGAATCCACCAGAGAAGAAATAATGAATAAAATATACTTAGAACAATACCTCGACGCCTTACCTTATGGGACTCAAAGATGGGTCCGCCAACATGCGGGCCTAACCCTAGACCATGCCGTGGAGATGGCTACCTCCTACACGTGAGCCCAATACCATAACACTACCAGGGAGCCAGAGAGGATACGAAAGGGACCCCAACAGATGAAGAACGAGAAGAAACCAGTAAAAACCCCTGTTGAGCCTTTTAGGGCTCGAATAGGAAGAACCGAAGGCTTTTCCTCTTCAGGTCCCCAATGCTTCGAGTGGGGTGAATGGGGCCATATCGCCAGGTTCTGCAGAAAAAAAAGGAAAAACAAGAAGACGAACCAATGGACGTTAGCTATGCACCCCGACCTGTCCTTTACGCGCAAGAGATGGTACCGGTTTACTATGTAAGTCTTAGGGTAAATAACCAGGCAGTGACAGCCCTCCTTGACTCAGGTTGTAAACACTCAGTGGTGAGAGAAGAATTAGTCCCTGTGTCCCATATCATCCCAGAGAGGACCGTTAGTATTCGTTGTGTGCATGGCGACGTCAAAGACTATCCTGTAGCCCGGGTAACCCTTCAGATCGAAACAGGCTTAACATCTACAGTCGACGTAGGTGTCCTCCCTTTTCTCCCAGAACAGCTTGTACTAGGCGTAGATTATCCCTGCTTTTCTAGTCTCCTAGCCAGTAACCTGAAAACCTATTCCCTACAGAAAAACACCCACAATAGTCTGCTCACTTCTGAACCATGGGCCATGGACAACCACTTTAGGGTGGCACAGATAAACGACAGCACCCTTTGTAATGCCTGGCAGAGCGCCCGGGATACAAAAGACGACCCCAGAAAAACCTATCCCTGTTTTTCGGAGCGCAATGGCCTCCTCTACAGAATAGCCAAAGAAGGAGCAGAACCCCAGTTATTGGTCCCAGCTGGTTTTAGGGACCAGATCTTTTTCTTTGCCCATTCCCATCTCTTGGCGGGCCATTGTGGGGTGGAGAAAACCAGTCAGTCCATTCTGAACAACTTTTTTTGGCCAGGTATTTATGCCCAAATAAAGAAATACTGTCAGGAGTGTGCTATATGTCAAAAAAGGAACCCATACATTCCTCCAAAAGTACCCCTACAGCCCCTACCTATAATAGGCAGACCTTTTGAGCGAATAGGAATGGACCTTACAGGCCCTCTCCCTAAATCATCTAGGGGTTACCAATACGTCCTAGTTCTTGTGGATTACTCCACCAGATACCCCGAGGCCCTTCCCTTGAGGACTGCGACCACCACGACCATAGCACAGAGGCTGATTGAGGTGTTCTCCAGGATGGGGTTTCCACGTGAAATCCTCACTGATCAAGGGACCCCATTCGTATGGAGACTGATGAAGGAGGTATGCAAACAGCTGGACATTAAGCATATTAAAACTTCCGTGTACCATCCACAGACGGACGGTCTTGTCGAAAGGTACAACGGCATTCTAAAGCTCACCCTAAAAAAGCTACTAACAGGGGACGGAAAGAACTGGGACCAGCTCCTTCCGTTGGCCCTTTTTGTCATCCAGAGCACAGTGCAAAGCAGTTTGGGTGTTTCCCCATTCGAGCTTCTGTTTGGGCGGAAACCACGTACCCTTTTGGAGATCACAAAGGAGAGCTGGGAAAAGGAGGGGATAACAGAAGCTCAGGCCCTGTTGGGCTATGCCAACCAGGTAAAGGTTCGTCTCCACAAACTGAGATCCCTAGCCCATGATACCCTAGAAAGGACTCAGAACAAACAAAGATACCACTACGATAAAGGCAAGCGTTGGAGAGAATTCCAATGCGAGGAATGGGTTCTGATCCTCCTTCCTTCCTCTACCCATAAAGGAAAGAAGGAGTGGCAAGGTCCGTATGAGATCATAAAGAAAATAGGGAAAACCACCAACGTTTTACGCCTGTCCTCACAGAAAACCCAAATGTACCATGTCAATCTCCTAAAAAAATGGTTAGGTCCTCCTCCCAGTAGAATCTGTACAGTTTCCTTAGCGAACACTCCCGCTCATACTGTTGACGCCACTATCCTTAGTCCTGACCTGACGGCATGCGAAAAAAAAGACTCACGAACCTCTTATACTCCTTCACTGACATCTTCTCGGATCAGCCCGGAAAAACCCATTTAGCGGTGCATTCCATACCTACCACAGAAGGGGTCACCATCAAACAGAGACCGTATAGGGTTCCTGAAGCCCGTAGGGTTGCCTTACAGCGAGAAGTCACCCAGATGCTACACTTAGGCATTATAGTACCCTCCAAGAGCAATTGGTGCTCTCCCATTGTCCTGGTACCGAAACCGGATGGGAGCACCCGCTTTTGTATCGATTTCAGGGCCATAAACCGGATCTCTAAACAAGATGGATATCCCCTTCCCAGAGTAGACGAGTTAATTGAACGTTTAGGCGAGGCTCGTTACATCTCCACGATCGACCTCACCAAGGGATATTGGCAGATCCCATTACACCCCGACGACCAGGAGAAAACCGCTTTCTCCACTCCAGACAGATTATACAATTTCACCATGCTACCGTTTGGCCTGCACGGTGCCCCCGCTAGTTTTCAGAGACTAATGGATACCCTGTTAAAACAACACCTAGAGTATTCATCAGCATACTTGGATGACATCATTATATACAGCAAAATTATTTATTTATTATTATTATTTAAGAGTTTTCTATAGCGCTGGCCAGACCCGAAGGTATCGGAGCGCTTTACAACATTTGTCATGTAGCAATCGAATACAAAGTATAACAGTAGTAAACACATTGATTCATGACGAGTCCAGTTCAGGGAGGGGGGACAGAGGAGCGAGTCGAGAGGTAGATGCTGTAAAAGTCATTCATATCACAGTGATTGTATGTTCAAATGGGCAAGATTCCTCGTTAGGCGTCAACTATCCTTTCGGAAGAGTTCGGTTGAGGAAGAGGTCTTTGAGCTGGCTTTTGAATTTTTTGAAGGATGGGTTAGTCCTGATATGGACTAGGATGGCGTTCCAGATTTTGGGCGCATTTCCAGAGAAGGAGCGTGATAAGGTTTTTTGTTTGCGAGTTTTCGGAGGGATGAGAAGTAGAGTGTTAGTGCTCCTGAGATTCCTTGTCTGCCCAGCTTTGTTGAGTTTGGAAGCCAGGTAGGCAGGTTTGCCAGTGTGCAGAGCTTTGTGTGTGAGATAAGCAGTTCTGAAGTTGGCACGCATTTCGATTGGGAGCCATTTTAACTCTCTGAGAGCGGGGGAGATGTGTTCGTATTTCTTTACTTCGGTGACCATTCTGGCTGCTGCATTTAGAGTTGATCTGAGGGGAGCTAGGTGAGATTTTGCCGTGCTTGTGAGGGTAGCGTTCCCGTAATCCAATCTGGACAGAACAAGGGATTGTGTGACCTGTTTAAGGTCATTGGGAGGGATGAAACGTTTTATTTTGTTGAGTAGTTTTAGGTTGAAGAAAGCACTCTTTGCGGTGTTTTTGATGTGTTTGACCATGTCTAGGTTAGGGTCCAGAGTGATTCCCAGTGATTTTACGGAGTCGGCCGGGATGAGATTGCAGTTGAGAGCATCAATGGTTTTTAGCCATTCTGTGATTTGGGGGGTCTGCTCTTTGTTGGATATGAGAAGGATTTCAGTTTTATCTTGGTTGAGTTTCAGGTGGTTGTGGGATAGCCAGTGTTGGACTTCTCTTAGAGTGTCGTTAAGTCTTTGAATGTCACCAATGGAAGAAGTTTCTAGGTAGATCTGGGTGTCGTCTGCATAGAGGTGGAAGGGGATGTTGGCCTTTTTGAGTATGGTGGTGAGTGGCTCCATGTAGATGTTGAACAGTGAGGGTGAGAGAACTGATCCTTGGGGGACGCCCCTGCTTATGGGGCGTAGGTCAGACGTGAAGTTTTTGATTTGTATTCTTTAGGAGCGGTTTTGCAGAAAGGAGGTAAACCACTGTAGGACCACTTCTTCTGCTCCAACCCTTTCTCGGAGTACATTGATGAGCAATTTGTGATCAACCGTGTCAAAGGCTGCCGATAGATCCAGGAGTATGAGTAGACAGCATCGGTCCTTATCGAGTGATTTGTAGACATCATCTATGACATTCAGGATCGCTGTCTCGGTGCTGCAACCTTTTCTGAAATCCGATTGGTGAGGGTCTAGGGTGTTGCTGTCCATGTGATGGGTAAGTTGAAGGAGAACACATTTTTCTAGTATTTTGGCTAAGAATGGGAGATTGGAGACAGGCCTGAAGTTATTGAGATCGTTTGGGTCAGAGCCCGGTTTTTTCAGTAATGGTGCGACTTGGCCGATTTTGAGACAGTCTGGCATGATTCCGGTTTTCAGGGAGGTATTTATAATCTTTGTCCAGAGCGGGGCTAGGGTGAGTTTGAGCTTTTTGGCCAGTTGTGCAGGGATGGGGTCTTCAATGTGTGACGAGGGATTGGATCCGGTAATCATTTCAATGATTTCTGTTTCGGAGATGGGTTTGAATGATTTCCAGTTGTAGGGAGGGTGTCTGGGTGGGTTGTTGTCTTCTTTGCAGGGGGGTGGGATTTCGTTGGGTGGGCGGGGGTGGTCCTCCAGGGAGAGCTCAATCTTTGTGATTTTATCGTCAAAGTAATTGGCAAAATTATCACATAGGTCTTTGGAAGCCTGCACTGCGGTTGGGGGGGCTTGGATGTTTGTTGTCTAATGAGCTTAAAGAGTTCTTTTGGCCGATTTTTGGCATTGTTTAGTGCACCACAGAAGAAGGAAGTTTTTTCATTTTTGATGTGCTTTTTATATTTCCTGCGTTCCTTTTTGAGTTGATCAAGGTGGATTGTGGACGGGTTGTGAAGCCAGAGTCTTTCTGCAGCTCTTAGTTGTCTTCTTTCCGAGTTTAAGTCTGTGTTGAACCACGATCTCGACGGAATGCTCCTGACTTTTTTTTGTTTCAGGGGAGCTATTTGGTCAAGTATGGAGGTCATTGTTGCATTGTAGTGTGAAGTAAGTTCAGTTGCAGAAAGGTCGCATGCGGTGGAGGGAAGGAGTGCACTTACCCTTCCTTCTAGGTCAGCGAGGGGGATCTGTCTTAGGTTTCTCGCACAATAGGGGGATTCTTTTGTGCGAGGAAGGCACTGGTATCTTTTGATTGATGTGAAATAGAATGATGTGGTGGTCTGACCAGTCGACAGGGAGAATGTGGTCAATGGTGACTGTGTCTTTGTGTGCTATGATGGCATCCAGGATTGAGCCTCTGTTATGGGTTTGCTCTGAACAGTGTTGGATAAGATTATTATTGCGGAGAAGTTCATTCATGGATTGGATCAGCGAGTTATTTTCATCATTCCAATGTAGTTTGAGGTCGCCTAGTATTATGTTGTTCGAGTCCGAGAGTGAGCAGTGAGTTATCAGGTCGGAAAGGTGTTCACCAAATGAAGGGGTGTTGCCTGTCGGGTGGTAGAGGAGATGACAGTATAGTGTTTTGTTGTCAGTCATCTTAATGGTGGAGGTTAGGTATTCAAATGTGTTATATTTGAAGGAGTCCGTTTCCGTTACGGAGATGTTGCTCTTGTGGATGATTGCAATACCCCCGCCTTGATGGTTCTTTCTGTCTTTATTGATGATTGAGAAACCCGGGGGCACAAGCATGTCAATGATGGGGGGTTGAGGATTCATTCAAACAGGTTTCTGTGATGAACGTGATGTCTATGTAATGGGTGAGGATGGTTTCTGCCAGTTCTGTTGCGTGTTTGGTAGCAGATCTGCAGTTTATGAGCATGCAGTTGGTCGCTCCCTTGTTGTTGCGTTTCTCCTTTAGGGGAGCCATAAGGATATTAGTGAGGGAGGCAGGAGGCCTCGATGTTCTCGGTACGATGCGGTCTCTTCCAAATCCAGTGATCACCTGGATCTTGGAGCTGTGGAAGACAGCTGAAGTTGCTTCATAGGATTTGGCAAGATCCCTCACCTCGCTCAAGGACATTGCGGCGCTTGTTGTTTTGGGTCTCTGAGGATGGTACCTGAAGGGGATTGTGTTCCAGCTGTGCCATTGGGCCTTGAGGAGACTTGTGTGTTTATTGTTAGTAGCTGTGGGTGTGGGGAGTGGGCGTTGGGTAGGCTCCCGAGGTGTGGTGCGGTTCGATAAGATTTTGTTGATACCCTGTATTACGATCTCTAGCTGGTTTTCCATCTGAGCAAGTCTTTGAGTCGTATTCATAGAGGAGGGTGTAGGGGAGTTTGGGATCAGGATGTCCTGAGCGGGGCAGTCTATGGATGGAGAGAGCTTGTCAGTGGGAGTGTGGCTCACAGTGTTGATGTTGCCTATGTTGCCCCTGCGGATAGCCGTGGGCATGTGGTGTGAAGAATTACTTCGTGAATTAAGCGGCATCTTCTTGAGTTTTGGTGAACGGAGAGAGTTAGGGTCTGTTGTCCGCGGGTCGGTTTCCCTCGTTGCTTGATGGGAATAGTATTGTGTAGAGGGGAGAGAGAGGTGGAGGCTGGCAAGGGACTGTAGAGTCTCATCCGGGACGTACCTCGGGTTTGTTCTGGATGAGAGGAATGTATTGTGCGAGTCAGGGTAGGTGGCGGAGGAGGGGAGGGTGGTGCCGGGGGGGGGGGAAGGTTGGTGGAGTGAGTTTGTGTCTTGGGATTGTTTTGAGAGTTTTCCAGGGGGGTCGATCGGTTACAGGATGGGGCGTTGTTCGGGAGGGAGTAGTGTAAATGAGTGCAGGCGTTGCGTAGCGTGTGGAAGAGGGAGTCAAATGAGTCATGGTTGTCATTGTTGGCTTGGATCAGGACTGTGCCATTGCTGTAGATGGTCGCAAAGGTGTTGCCGTTGTGCGTAGGGCGGTTTGAGATTAAGAACATCAATTTGCAGCTGAGAGGGGTGCTAGTTGTTTTGAATATGTGGAGGTGGGTTCTTAGAATGGTGTTCCATTTCGCAGGGCTCTGGGTGTGGAAAATGAGATCCATTTTCTGCTGGCCTTTGGAGGAGCAGTGGTATATATCGGCGAATAGTGTTTCCTGGTGTTTTCTTATCAGCCTGTGTTTGAAATTTCTTTTCGCTTTTGGTGAGAGATTGGGGGGGAAGATGATGGCAAAGGAGTTCGGGCCATGAGGTTTCAGGACGTTCGATGCAGAGGCGCGGAGGGAAGTTAGATTAGCTGGTATCATTTTGTCTCTGTTATATGGGTGGGTTGCCACTCGGAGCTCTCCCCAGTCTATTGGATTTGGAGGGGTAGAGCTCGGAGGTGACAGGGACTCGTTTCAGGGTTTTGGGACTAGTTTCACTTTTGGTGGCTTATTGACAGTTAGAAATATCCCCTTCTCTTTCAAGAAGATGCGTTCAGCAGTCGGGACAATAGCGTGAGTCTACTGGTCACTTTAATGGGAGAGTTTCTCCCCGTCTCCCCACTCCATAGTACTGCGGGTCCCTAAGGAGAGGTCAGGTCGTGTGACACCTTCATGCTGCGGGTCTGTCGCCGCCGAGAAGATGAGGAGATTCCCACTAGGGGAATTACACTAAGGAGTGATCCCGGAGCCCAGGAGTATGATCTTAGAGCTCTTTTCCCCTTGGCCGTTAGCCAGTGAGTTTTCCTTAATACAGACTTCTCTTGTTAATAAAGTTAGTGTGGTGCTCTTGTACTTAATTGGGTCTCCAGGGAGGTTATGCCATGTAGCACAATTGTGTTGTAGGAGCAATGCCGCCGTGAAGAGGTGTGGATCTGGCCATCTGCCGCCCTCCACTTGTGTCCCGGTGGGCCGCCATCTTAGGGTCAGGCATCCAAGTTTGCTTTCCCTGCATATGAGCGCTTCTCCATTTTTTTTTTTTTTGTAACTCTTTTTATGTTAGATGAAGAGGCATTCTTATATATATATATTTTTTTTACTAAGATCTGTAGAATAGGTATGAGATGGTGCCTTATGAGGCAGATGCCTACTTTGTAAAGTTATAACCGCCCCTTGTCTTCATTGAGCTCGTGCCAGTAGGGTTGACATCGTGGGATGGTGCATTGTGTGGGAGATGCTTACTTTGCAAAGTTATGCCTGCACCTCGTCGTTATTGAGCTCGTCGCAGCAGTGTTAGCATCAGGGTTAGCTGAACATCTCCATTTGCGTCCCGGTTGGCCGCCATCTTAGGGTCAAGCACTATGTTTTCTTCCACTGCATGCAAGCAGTTCTCCATTTTAGGTAGAAACTTTTGATACGTTAAAAGTAGAGGTGATAATTATTTCCTTAATAACTGTAGCATAGGCACAATATGGT
Organism: Calotriton arnoldi; assembly: GCA_963921515.1. Taxonomy (NCBI): domain Eukaryota; kingdom Metazoa; phylum Chordata; class Amphibia; order Caudata; family Salamandridae; genus Calotriton; species Calotriton arnoldi. The sequence goes on along the minus strand of CAWUFW010007142.1, from coordinate 973,501 downwards.
GCATTATGTGGTCGGTGCCTACGCTGCAATGTTCTAGCCGCACCTCGACCTTATTGAGGTTGTTGCAGCTGTGTTAACTGAACCTGAGGAGCCGCCATTTTAAGGTCAGGCACCCAAGTTTTTTGTCCCGAGCCTCGTCGCCACCGAGGTCAGCGCGTCGGGTGCAGCCGCCCCTAGGACCCGGTGCGTAGGCCCTTGTTCCCAGCCTCTCCGTCACTCACCGGCGCTGTCTTCCAGTCCTGGCTGCTAGCGAATGATTGAAGTTACGAGCGGGAGGGGCCCCTCACTCCGGCGATGCCGTAACCACTCGAACGGTTTGCACAGTCCCTTTCTGCGTGTGTGATCGGCGCAGCCTGGTCAGGGCATCCCTCGGTCTCTTTTTGGTGTCTGCCTCTCCTTGCTCTCCAAGCCGCCCCTCGCTGTATCCGTCCCGCAGTCAGCTGCCTTACGGGACTCTTGCGGGTCAGGGCATCCCTCGGTCTCTTTTGGTGCCCGCCTCTCCTTGGTCTCCAAGCCTCCCGTCGCCGTATCCGTCCCGCAGTCAGCTGCCTTCCGGGACTCTTTCGGCTCCAATGTGTGGGTGTAACGGAACCGCCAGTTGTGCAATTCGCTAGTCGCACACCTCTGAGGCAACTGTTCCCATCTTAGAGGCAGCGAGGTGCGGATCGACGTTCACTGCCATTTCCTGCAGTGGACCCACCACTCGGTTCGTTTCACCCCCTTAGCTTTGTTCTCCGGTGAGTCACGGTTGTCTGGTGAGTTACTGTTGTCCCGGTTGTCTCGGTGTTCGTACGGGGGGCAGCAGGGATTTACACAGATTTGTGATCCCGGACACACCACTCGGTTCGTTTCACCCCCTTGGCTTTGTTCTCCGGTGAATCACAGTTGTCCGGTGAGTTACTGTTGTCCCGGTTGTCTCGGTGTTCGTACGGGGGGCAGCAGGGATTTACACAGATTTGTGATCCCGGACACACCACTCGGTTCGTTTCACCCCCTTGGCTTTGTTCTCCGGTGAATCACAGTTGTCCGGTGAGTTACTGTTGTCCCGGTTGTCTCGGTGTTCGTGGGGGGGGGTAGCAGGGATTTACACAGATTAGTGATCCCGGATTCCCGGAGCTCGGGACCAGAGCTCCTTCCCCTCGACCATCTTGTTCTACCAGCCTTCAAAAATTAACCTTTTAGTTTTGGGACAGATTTATAATTTTGCTTTTTAAATATGTGCTTTTTCATGAGCACTCCGCTTGTTTCCCGCAATAGAACATCTTTAAGGTTTCGTAGCCATCTATCACCTCAAACGCTGCATCAGCCGCTTTTCCAACGTGCACGCTACAGCAAGCACGCTATCTTCAAAGGAAGGAACGCTCTTCGGCGTTCGCGGCTCGCGCTGGCGATCAGAGAGCAGAACATGGGCTGCGCTGCATAGGAATGAAAGCAAGAGTTACTGCCTCTGGTGGTACTGGCCTTCTGCCTGCCACTCGAGCTAATATTTAAATGTCTATAATTCCTTTTTGTCCTTAGTGCAAGCTGCTGTCTAAATACTCTTCGATCTAAGAAGTGCATCTCGAATTTAGATGATTCATGCATCCAACATCGCACCCGGTTTTAACAGGTTCTGTGAGGTTTTTTTATACTCATCTTGAAATTAAAACGTGGGCAGAACACCGATCCCATCTTAATGCTGTCCTGTCCGAACTAAGAAACGCAAAGAAGTCCAAGTTTGCTTTTCAAAAAGTAAAATACCTAGGCTATTTACTAGGAAAGGGCCTAATCGAACCTCAAACAGAAAAAGTTAGGGCTATCCAAGACACCCCCTTTCCAAAAACCAAGAAAGATCTGAGGGCCTTTTTAGGACTGGTTGGGTATTACAGGCGGTTTATACCCCAGTTTTCTGGCATTGCTGCCCCTCTCACTGACTTATTAAAAACGACAGCAACCCCTTCTCTCCTCCGATCCCCATCCACTCAAGAAACCCTGGCGTTCCAGACATTAAAAACCATACTGACTACGTCCCCGGTGTTGCTTACTCCCAACTTCCAAAACCCATTCATCCTGCAGACTGACGCTTCTGGCGTGGGCATTGGGGCAGTCCTTTCCCAACAAGACGTGGACGGGCTTGAAAGACCGATTCTTTACATTAGTCGGAAACTCTTCCCTAGGGAACATCCGTACCCCACAATTGAGAAGGAATGCCTAGCCCTAAAGTGGGGCATTGAAAAACTGAGGTACTACCTGGAGGGGAGGACTTTTATTTTATATACTGACCATGCCCCTCTTACATGGCTCCAGAGGAACAAGGGATGTAACGACCGGGTCCTTCGGTGGTTTCTGGCCTTGCAACCGTTCCGTTTCGAAGTCCGCCACCGGAAGGGCAGGGATCAGGGCAACGCGGATTATTTATCGCGTTTCCCTCTTTCCACCGATCGGGGAAATCCTGGGGGAGGGATGTGTCACTAAACTGAAGATGAACAACCGACTGTAGTACCTTGCTCCCCTATGGACACCGTAACTGACATACTGTCACTCCACACGCAGGCATGGGAGGAGCCCTTTAAAAGTATACTCAGTGCCCACGAGGATGCTGGCCACGTCCGCCCTATCGGAGGAGACCTGCAGGAGGAGAGGCGCGTCGTACGCGTTGAAGAGGGAGGAAGTGGAGTCGAAGAGCGTGGAAGAGGAGCAGGTGACGTCCACACCGGTTCGGGAAGCAAGACCCCGGGAGTCCCCGAAAGACAAAGCCAGGAACCCCGTCCTAGACGACACCAACACGCCAGGAGGCCAACGGGACCGCGCATCGCCCCGCCACTCTCCAGGATGAGGGTGGCTAGACAAGGTACGGTCCAGACTACGGGGCTTCTCTGGGCACTGGGCGGGGAAGGGAACGTTGTAGAGGGAGGGCACCGTACTTCAGTAACAGAAAAACACATGGTGTTTGAAACGGGTGATATTCCCTCATGTCCCATACCCTGAGTCTAAGAAGGATTTCCAGTCCTTCCTACTGACCCTGGTCTTGTTTTGTTTTCCCTTTCCTACTTCTCGGGAGAACGGTGGAAGCCAGTGATCTCGGCTTACCTCTTGGGAATCCTCTGTGAAATCGGGAGTGCTCCGCTAACCAGGACTCAACATTTGCACCAACTGGATATTGTTCCATCGTATGCCCACAGTAAAAGATGTACAGAGAAACATAGAAATCGGTCTCTATTGCATCCTTTTGCCTTCGCATTGTATCTACTCGGGGTGGTCCTGTGACACTGTGATCTTGGCGACCTTCGTTGGAAGACATTGTCATATTTTTGGTTAAAATCATATTTGCATAGTAACATGAACATTTTGCATTTGAATCAATGATGCTGCAATTTACAGAACTATGTTTTCTTGGATAGGCCTGACTAGGTCTCAATTAGTCCTCAACTCCATCTTGCTTTCTAGCATTCTAGAACACAAACACAAAAATAATTTATACTCACCAAGCCCCGGAATCTCAACATCTAGCAGGTCGAGCAGGTCCTGTTCACGATTCAAGATATCTGCGCAGCGGTGCGTCAGCTGCTGGATGGTGTGCCGAACCTGGCTGGTGCGCTGCAAGCACCGGCGCACCCTCTCCCAGTGCAGCCGACGCTCCTGCAGGGGGTATTCGCTACCGGACCTGCCGCCTGCTACCAACATGGAGGGGAGGTGGCCCTACACAAAAAACCGGAGCGCTGCCTCCTGCTCCATGCTAAAGATCGTCCGGGGCTGCACACATACCAGCAGTTTTCCATGACAGTGCAGCATGGCTGGAAATAAAGTATGAGGTCCCACTCCCATTGCATTTGCCAACCAACACCATATGTCTTTCATTGACCATTACTCCACCCCTGGCTTGTCTAACTTTCTAAACCAATCAAATGCCCAGAGAGATATTTTGTTAGAAGATACTGCAGTGCTAACTGAAATGTAGTGATGTATTGCAGTTGTATTTAAGAGGTGATGTATCTGGCATCTAAAATATGAATAATGTTTTATTCAAGCCACATAGACCACCAGTGATGCCGGATCCAGTTCCGCTGCAGGAGGAGAGTCAGTTGGAGGGGGAGAAGCGGCGGCAGGGACGGGTACTGGTATGTCACATATTTGCTTGCAATTACTATTATAGTCACTAGCTAGTACCAGGGTGTCATCAACACATGACCGTGAACCCCCCAGCTTTACCAGCTGCAGTGGTAGTTGAGTTATAATGGCCACTTCTATTTGTAACTCACAAAAGCTCACATAATGGGCATTGATGGCTTGAGGGAAACGTGAAAGGACTGAAGTTTAAAAGAAAGGAAAATTATATATGAGTGAAAGGGTGGGTGGGTGAAAGTGTACGTGGGTGGGTAAAGGGATGGATGGGTGAAAGGATGTTTGGAAGAAAGGGTGGATATTGAATGGATGGATAATGGATTGGAACTTGTTAGGAAAGACTGGATGAGAGAAAGTAAAGCTTAATCATGGTGGCTATGGGTGAATTAGAATGGAAGGATGAATGAATATTTGGATTGTTTCGAAGCATAAGCAAGGCAGCTCTTCTCATGAGGACTGAAGAGCATGCTGCTCACCTACTTCATTTACTTTATTTATGTAGGGTTATCAAAGCTATGGTTCAAAGTGGGAGGTATTTCTTATTATTTGTTCTATTCCCTTGACTCACTGTATGTTTTAAGTGAGCCAGATGTATCCCACCCATGATTCATCACTAACCCTGGGCGGGTAACTCCCCTCCACCAGCGGAGTTTGCGGATATTTGCCTACTCCGTGCTCCGTTGCGAACGCGGAGGTAGGCAAAACTCTGACTCCATGGCGGAGCGGAGTTAGCCAGCCCCTCCCCCCTCCCAAATTATTTAAAATTTAAAAAAGAAGGCACTTACCTGCGTGGCTGCCGCCTCCCCTGCCTGGCCGCTCTCCTTCCTGCTCCTCGCGTCCTTCTTCAATGAAAAAACCCTACGTTGTACATCTTCCACAAAAGAAAAAGGGAGGAGGTCCAGTGCTAACATTTTTGCCAGCTTCCCACTGTACAAACATGCCATCGGGTGTTGCAGTCATAGGGCCCCTCCTGCCTAAACATGTCTGTAATAGTAGCCTGGATTTTCTTCTTTTCTGGGGCCACTGACGCAGGCGACTTTTGAGAAGTAGGTGGTGGTAGACTCAATGTGTGTCATGAGGCAGTCACTTTATGCCACGGTGTCGCCATCTGACTCTGAGTCTTCTTGTGCCATTGAAAGTTCGCTGAGGTGGGTGAATCTGGCGCACTGCTGGTGACAGGGCTGCTTTGCATTAGGATGTCATCATCTTCTTCCTCATCATTGGACTTGTAGCTGATATTTCCCTGCTCTCATCACCTTCACCACTACAACCACGTTCAACAATGTTTTTAAGGTGCTACTCCCACTGTATTATGTGATATTTTTTCATATGTGTCGCTTGGACTCCAGAACCATAATATGAACCAGGCTTACCTCGACACACACTTGTGTGGCAAATGGAGCATATTGCACTGTTATCCTCCTGTTTGCTAACCGTAAAAAAGTCCCAAACTGGGGACAAGTACTTTGTTACTGGGCCACTGCCAATGGCAGAAGAAGAACTGGAGGTAGGTGGGTGTGTTGTGGATTGCCTCTCTACTGTGCATACTTCTACTGAGGTAGGGGTTGGTGCAGGTCTCAGCTGGGGCTTTGCAAACATGGGAGATGGTGCTGCTACCTGTACCACATCCCTCAGAGCAGTTTGAATATTAATGTCAGCAGGAGTGGCCCATGCATGTGAGAGCGGTGGGGTGGGGTGGAGGGGAGTCGACAGACGACAAGGGAAAATAAAAGAAAAACACTTACCTTGTGCTCACTGCATCGCCGACTCGGCGATGTGGTGAGCGCAAGCTAAGTGGTTTTCTTTTTTTTTATTTTTGCGCGCCGGAATGCGAATCCGGAATTTATTAGCGGTTCAGGCAGCATCAGCGGCTGCTGACTGTTGGTAGAGTCTCCCATTGTGCTGCAGAACGTGGGTGGCAACCTATGGAGCTGCTGTGTTGCCAGAGTCGCTGCTGCTGTCCTGCCGATCCCGGAGAGGAGTGAGGCCGGTATGCTGCATGAGGAGTGCGGGGACAACGGCAGAGGTGACGCGAGCTGGTGCGGCGCAAGCTTGAAGACCTTATGTGCTGTGGGGGTCCGTGAGCGGTGATGTCGTCCCTGATTTAGATGGTAGGAAGCTTCACGCTGCCTTGCTGGGAGGGACTGGCGGCCACGATGACTCGGAGGTGACTGTCCGTGAGCGGTGAATGTACTGGAGTCCTACATGGGGGACCAGTGCTGTTAGGATGGTGCCTCAGCCCGGTCTGCCAGGGTGTGGGTGGATGACTGTGCGCGCGACCCCCCTGGTCCTTTGAACAGAGCCGTGGGCTTCTGGAGGCTGCTGGGCATGGGCGGCACCATCTTGCATTTGGAAACAAGGAGCAGAGGACCAGGAGCTGCGGATAAAATTGTGGCCGCCTGGGACCACAAAGGTGGCAGTGGGCAGTGCTTGCAATACTGCCTGCTCTGAGTGTGCCTGGGTGCAGGTGAGTGTGCCGGCCCTGGGTTGAGACGGAGGGCTGCCCTAGAATGCGGGTTGAAGAGAGTGGCACCACCGTAAATGGTGAGCTGCATGGCACCATAGCAAAGGGGAGGTGGGGTGCTGGAAACCGCACTCTGTCAGCAAAATTGAGGAGAAACGGCAGTGCCTGATGATTCTTCGCTGGTTCCTGTGACAGGGTACAATTTGCACATGAGTGTCTGCTGCCATACGGGGAATATCTCTGCTCACCTGAAGCCTACTGTCACTCTGCTGTGACTGCTGTTGGCGCACTGCCTTGAGGTTTTGGTGTGCACGTGCCCCAGAGCAGTCGACGGCCCGCGTCTCCTGGCTTTGCTTTGGTCAGGAGGTGGCGGAATTGGCACCAGAGGTTCTATTATAAGAGGTGTTGATTGCACTACTTCCACACCATGCCCAAGATTGGAAAAATGGACACCAGACAGTCCAAGCTGCCCTATGAGCAGTGAAGGTTGCCACTGGCATGGAGACCTTCCAGGAGGAAACATCTCAAGATCAGGTGGCTGGCAACGGCACATCCCCAGAGGCTAACATACGGGCAATGTTCCTGTATCTTAAACAATCTCTTACGGCTATAGATAGTGAAATAGACCTCTTGCCGGAGAGAGTTGATCACCTCAAAGAAAAGGTCACCAGCCATGATGAACGACTTGGGCAACTGGAACAACGAACGTCGACGATGGAAGATGGCGGCAATGCAACCCGGGAGAAATTACTCCAAACGGAAAAGGTGCTGGAACTAATCCATAACAAGAATGAGGATTTGGAGGCCAGATCCAGATGAAACAACATTAGAATCCCGGGAGTGCCGGAGTCCACTGCAATGATTCGCGTGGAGGACTATGTGGAAGATATGTTTCGCGCTCGGTTTGGAGATGCTGTCAGGTTTGGTATCTTTCTTACCAGTCTTTAGTCGTTGGGATGGTTCTCGGCTTCGGCTCTTGTAAGTCTTGGTTTGTCCGAGATAGGGGCGACCCTTTCCGGTAGCCATGGTGCTGCCGACAATGATAAAGTCTAAGCAGCCAGTGCCCTCCAGAAGGGGTCCCAAGAGGAAAAAACCCCGGAGGGAAAAACTTCAGATGATAATGATACTCCATTAATGAAGGATAGGACAAGGAGCCAGAAAACACTGTAAGACCAGGAACCCAAGAATAACCAGGAGAATACTGGAAGCCAAACTGTAGCAGATGGCGCAAGGAACAACAGAGCGCCAACAGAAGGAAAGGAACACCAAAAACTGGAGCCAGGGAACCAACAGGAGCGAAGACACACCAGCAGGAACGAGGAGTGTTGCAACGCAAGGAAAGGAGAGGTCCCATCTCTTTCATACAGCAGCAACAGGAAGTGACGTACAGGAGCAGGAAGTGACATGCAGGAGCAGGAAGTGACAAAACAGGAAGGAGATATGTTGCCATCTTGGATAAGGAAAAGGAGTGAAGTGCAGAGTAGAAAGGTCACCATGTTAGAAAGGTAAGATAGTCTTTCCCCAATGCCTTCTGGGAGCAAGACTGTAGGAGGAACAAGCAACAAGATGGCCCCCAGGGAAGGAGATCACCACGAAGGTAAGTGAAATGCCAAGAATGACACAGGAAACCGCAGACCCAATCTGGGAACTGTGGTATTCCAAGGTGCCTTTGATTTAAAGGACGTGCCGCAGCGCAAGTCTGCGGCGTGTCCAACAGAGAAACACAGTGCGGGTCCTTTCCGTGACGCCAACACAGCAACAGCCTGAAGAGGAAGGAGGGGTGCCGCGGGCTGCACCGTGGCCCGTGAGAAGGAAATGGGCAGCGTCGCTGGTCATGACGGCCTGCGGCGCAACAGATGCATTGTCAGCGGTCTGCATTGTGGAGCAGGCACATACATCACTGGGCATGAGCCCGCCACCTGGGGCCCCTGCTCGGCCTATCATTGCTCTGCTCCTGAATTATAAGGACAGGGATACGGTGCTTAGACTAGCCCAGGATAGACAAATGATCTCCTATCAAGGGAATAATGTGTCCTTTTATCCAGACTTTATGGTGGCGGTCCAGGCTGTGCAATGTGCCTTTCTTCCAGCAAAGCGTTCCCTCAAAAAACTGACCCTAAGTATTTTTTGTTATACCCCGCAAATGTGCGCATTTTCCATGCTGGCAAGACTACCTATTTTACTGACCCTAATGTAGCCACTAAATTTGTCAGGAGTCTCCCGCCAGCTAGGTCCCACCAATGGCCCGATCACGAGACTGCTGAATCTGGCCGCATAAGTGATAATGATTGAACTCATTGCCATTGACCAGAAAGTGCTGTTGGATGTTGCATGCTGTTTGTTGGTCGAGTGGGGCGGCTGAAGTTCATGATGGGGTCCCCCATCTATTGATCCATGTTTACTATGGAATGGGAGCCTCCCTTGTTTGGTGGGCACTGGTAGCCATCTGCTATTCTGTTCTGGCCACCCAGCGGTAGTAGCTGGGGTATTGCTGGGTGACTGGTGGATCCCGCCTGGGATGATTCCCTTTTAGCGGTGTCTTGTTAGCCCCTTGTGGCTGTGGTTGGGGCGGGGTTGCTGTTTCCAGCCCATTTGGGGGGCTGGAGTGGGAGTGGGGTGGGAGTGGTTGGGCAAGTTTGAATTGAGACATTTTATATCCCTTCTCTTCTTTTCTAAATTTTTCCTCTTTCTCTTCTGCTGCCTTTTGTTAGGCTGCTATACCACGGGGGGTTTGCGTTATGCACTGTCTACTAGAGCTTTACCGCTGGCGTTTTGTGGTTTCGCTATGGCGCAGTTGAAGCTTATTACCTGGAACATAAGTGGCTTGAATGACAGGTGCAAGGCGAGGCTGGTACTGACGTATTTGCAAAGGCACGGCGCAGATACATGCTTCCTCCAGCAGCTCCATCTGACTGAACATTCTGCTGCGTGCTTGCAGGCAGAGTGGATTGGAGAACAACATACGGCATGATACGCCTAGTGCTTTTTAAATTCCTTCATGGATTGTATAGGACCCGGGAGTGGCTAGGATTAATAGATGAAAACGTGATGTGTGCAGTGTTGAAGCCCCAGTGCAAATTTCATCCATCTGGCTTGGGCATGCCCTGGAATAGAACGACACTGGCGCTTGGTCTATGATGCTGTTGATGAAATTACAGGGCTGCAGCTGGAGCGTATGCCCTTTGTTACATTATTGGGATTCGTCCATAATGTTCCCCCAGAGACAAGGAGGTTAACTTCAATTCTGCTATTGCTGGGAAAACGGCGTGTGGCAATGTGCTGGGGCCACTGCCCCCTTCCTTAAATCGAGGGCTGGCTTAAAGATGCGGCATGCTGCCAGAACCAGCTGGCTGCATACTGGGAGTTAATGCCAATTTGTTCACGGCCCAAGGATATCTGGGGGTCCTTTTAGACTTATCTCTGACCGCGGAAGTCGGCTGGGGATGGTTCCCCCGCAGATTAGGTACGATTGCATGGGGTCTCCCCCTCACATGGTTTAGTAACAGCCTTTAAAGGGCAGATCTGGAGTGGCAGATTCTAGATTATGGTTAGCTCCATGCTGATAGGCTTCTAAAGGCTCCCTGGGTAAATTCCATATGACACTTCTTCAACATGCGGCAGCTTTCCCCCTTCCCCTTTTTCCTTACCTTTTCTACTTTCTCTCTTGTGGAGTCTCCTCTCTTTCTTCTTCGTGGCATGTTATTTATAGAATAGTTTATTATAGATACATTATGGTGCATTTGGAACTACGGTCCTTTTCACAAATGTCGGCTAAAGCCTGATTGCTTTATGCTGATATTGTCTGTTTGCTCTATGTATGATTACCTTTACTTTCAATAAAAAAGAATAAAAAAATAAAAAAACACTAGCTAGATGCACAAAATGGCCACTAGCCACATGTGCAAACAACAACAGTGAGCAAGGAGGCATGGGGAACAAAGAACACATGCAAGCCTATGGCTGAGGCACACTCGCTGGATGCACAAAATGGGCGCCTGCCACATGGTCAAAGAACAACAATGAGCAAGGAGGCACGGGGAACAAAGAGCACATGCAAGCCTATGGCAAAGGCACAGTGGCTGGATGCACAAAATGGCTGCCAGCCACATGGCAACAGCAACGAGTAAGGAGGCATGGAGAACAAGGAACACATTCAGGCCTACGGACACAGACTACACAAAATGGCCCCTGGCAACATGGCATGGAGAACATAGACAAATGGTGGCCTATGGCAAACACATTCACTGACCAGACAAAGGAGGCATGGTAACACTGAAGAAAATGCTACCATTAATTCAGCAATGCCAAAAACGAAAAATAACAGAGCTATAAAAATGTAGAACAAGTCACCACACATCCTCTCATGACATCAAATATTCCTCCACATATACACTTTTTATACACACAAAAAATGTGAAATACCAAAAACCCACCACATTTTTAATTTAATCCAATACCATCCCAGCCCTAAATGATGTTTTAAAACAGCATATACCATAGAAAAAGTTGTTTCATGCACCCATGACTAGTACTGGCCTGGGCCTACTGACTGGATGGCCCATTGGCAGACTGGGACACATAGTAAATAAATGACTATTGTAAATGTAACACACATTGAGACAAAGTAATGAACTGTCCAACATTTTTCCTTTACAAAAGATGAAAAATAAAATGCAAAAATAAATAACTAGGGCCCTACTTAAACTCCAGGCCACCAACCACAATGACATTTAAAAATTGAATACAAGTAGAAAGAAATACTGGTGCATGTCCAATCAAACAAACAACACCCTTATACAATAGTTTTTTAACTTAATTGTGTGATATCACAAATTCAAAGTCCTTAAATCCAAAGGTACATATCCAGCAGAAAAAGAGAGTGATCCTTCCACCTCGAAATCCAATTGAAAAGTGACCAGGAGATGGACAAAGCACTGAGAGGGGTCTGCTGGACAGGATCAGGAAGTTGGATTCTCTGGGGCACTTCCTTCCTGTTGGGGAAAAAAGCACAAAAAAGGCTTCTCACACTAAAACACAACTTGAATGGCCGGTCCGTTGGAGAAGAAAATCCACACGAAACCTCTTTTGGAGTAGATTTAGCTGCTTCTCAAGTAGAGAATCTACTTGAGGTGCTTTCGTGCTCACGAGCCGCACTATATTGGCGCTGTCGCAGCCAGAAGCCATGCAAGCGGGCGCGAAATCTCACGCGTGCTCACTAGCGGCCTGAGAATATTGTGGCCCTTGCTTGCGAGCACCAAAAACAAACCTCACGCGTGTGAATGGGAACAAAAACTACGCTTCATGCTGGATGGCGGAATTCAGAAACTCTGCACTACTCCGCATAGCGCGAAATGTCTGAATTCCGAAAAGTCCGAGTGCGGAGCAGGATTTTCCACCCAGCCTAAAAAGTACATGTCCTGTCTTCTAAATACATTACATCCTGCCCTCTAGGTTGTCCAGGGCCTACCTTAGGGGTGACTAATTTGTATAACAAGCATTTGCAATGCAAATTGGTCTCGCATTTGTGAGAGTTAGAGGTATTGGCATTGTAAATGACAATGTCTCTTACCTACGTAAGGAGTGAAAGAGGAAAGAAAATGGAAACAGAAAGGATGCTAGAGAAAGGAAGAATATGAAACGAAGATGGAAGGAATCTGAGGAAAAGGGACACCAGGGGTGAAAAGAAAATGTAGGGGAAAATGGAAACAGCACATTAAAGATACAATAATCAAAAAGAGAAGTAAAGAAAGCAAAAATGTCCAAAGATTAACCGATTAAAGAAAGCAGGAAATAGAGACAAACAAATAGAAACAGAAGAAGAAAATAACAAATGAAAGCAGAGCGAAACAGAAAAAAGTAAGGTGGATGAAATGGAGCAGAAAGGAGTGGATTGAGTAAAAAGGAGACAGGGGATTCCAAGTTTGGAGAATGTGAGTTAGTGAGAGCTAGACAGAGGGAAACAGTTGTAGTGTAGGGGTGAAAATAACTAATATAAAGGCAGCAGCGAAATGACATGGATGTATAGAGAAATGTTGCCCTAGTGTTCCAATGCTGTGCGTTTATTTCAGTCTGAGGGGGCTTGACACCTTCCTACTGAAACGTCACGCCTCTGGTTTAAGAGGTGTCCCGCGGTGTACCACTTGAGTGAGATAAGGCAGTGAAGTATCTGTAGAGCAGCATAACAGCTTTTAGAAGTGCTATTCAGATTTCAAATAGGTGAAAATTAGATTTCAAATAGGTATCACACACTGACTATGTGATCCTGCGGAGAACGGGCAGTCTACAGAAGGCTGAACACCAATAGGGCAGTGGAAAGCACCTGGCTTGGGGCTGATCTTGCCTCAGCCGTGCCGACCTCAACAATGGACGTATCTCTTGTGTTTTCCAAAGGATGTCCAACATCCCTCGAAACTGGTACTGCCCACTGCAGAGGATTGCCCTAACTGACTCCCAACCTAGATACAAAGAGAAAGAAGAGGGCTTCTTGGCGGGTGTGTCTAGCTGGGACTCTTCCTACAGACAGCTGCCTCCTGTGCAAGCTTCCCACATTCCTATGGAGTGCCAGCTGCAACGCACCCGACACCGCGGGGTATGCGGGCAGTCTGGCACAGCGCAGAGCCCGTCTCCACCACCATCTCCCGGGTTAGCCCGTCCAGAAGGCATGCGTATGAAACAGGTGCTGTTTGTGAGCTTCTGCAGAGACAGTGCTGTGGGGGAAAATACACATCGAGGAACACCAGCGCTGATAGGTTTTGACAATGTCATGTGACGCGAGAACGCCCAATGAGAGATCGAGTATGTTCTATGAAGTGCAGTGAGGTGAGGTGACTCGCACAGAAGTAATAGTGGGACGACCAGGAGAAACTATGAGTGAATACGCCATGGGAGGGAACCAAGCACACAAAGGCGGGAGAATTATCACCAATGCACCAATAAAAAGGCAGCATTCTGAATGCCACCTTTAAAATCCTGAGCCAGTTAAAAAAGCAGACTGAGTCTAATAATTCATTTTAATGGAAAGAAACAGTCAACGGGGTAAGAAACAACATACCACAACAGAACTCGATGCAACATAAACAACAGGTCTGTGGGGGGGAAATAAACGTCAACAATCACCAGCGCTGATAGGTTTTGACAATGTCATGTGACGCGGAGGATGCCCAATGGGAGAGTGGAGTATGTTCTGTGATGTGAGGTGACAGGCACAGAAGTAATGGAGGGACGACCAGGAGAAACAATGAATGAATACGCCATGGGATGGAACCAAGCTCCTAAAGGCGGGAGAATTATCACCAATGCACTAATAAGAAGGCAGCATTTCTGAATGCCACATAAAAGAACAATGGAAAATTGGTGGGTATGCTTGAAGCACACAGAGGAGATACAACAGATCATCCTGACAGCGGAAGAGCTATCTAGGCCCAACATAAAAAGCAAAGGTTTGGGCCTGGCTAAAGGTTTATTTTGCCAGGTCGATGTAGCAATGGAAAACTGCACACACAGGCTCTGCAGTGGCAGGCCTGAGACATGGTTAATGGGCTACTTAAGTAGGTGGCACAAGCAGTGCTGCAGGCCCACTAGTAGCATTTAATTTACAGGCACTGGGCACATGTAGTGCACTTTACTAGGGACTTTTAAGTAAATTAAATATGCCAACTGGGTATGAGTCAATATTACCATGTTTAGAGGAGAGAATACATGCACTTGAGCACTGGTTAGCAGTAGTAAAATGCTCAGAGTCCTAAAGCCAACAAATACATGGTCAGAAAAGTGGAGGAGAAATGCAAAAAGTTTGGGGATGACCCTGCAGAGAGGGCCATTTTCCAACATGAGCCTTATGCTAATTCTCTATGATTTATTATTATGCATTTTGACTGATATAACTATATTGTGCCTTCTGTTTTATGCTGTAATATTTTTAATAAACCTTCATGATTTCTAATTTACTGATTTGGAGCCTTTTTGAGTCTCAAGGCATATTAATTGATTGCTATTTGAAATGTTGTTTTGAATGTCTTTGGGGCACATTTCCTTATCTGTTCTCGCGGACAACATCCTCGATCCTGCGGTGGTGCTTTATCTCCATTTTATTAGATTATCTGATATAGCATGAACACCATCTTGCTGTTCTTGTGTATCTATGGATATTGCTGATACGATGAGATGATGAGTGATGCCTTATTGAGTGGGAGCACCTTTGCCACTGCACTGGCCCTAAATTGCAGCACTGTTAAAGCACTGTGCTGGTGTGCTTAGAAGTCAAGCTTCCCCATGTACTGGGAGGCTCTAGCAGGGAGGCTGATCTGTCCACCCCTAGGCTTTACTCCTGGGACTATGTGAGCAGGAAGTCTGGAGTTGGAGAATGAGTTCTCTTCAATATTGTGAGGACCTGCACTCATCCATCATTCCTCTCCCAGACAAAGGAGAGATGGGCGGTGCCACAGCCCCCAGGGGGCCTAGCCTAAGCAACAGTTTACATGCTGGGAATGCTTTGTGGGGCTATTTCAAGTCTCTACTCGGATGTGTAATATGATGTTGGCCTCAAAGTAGGGCCTGACGCGAGGTATCCAATCCTATTAGCTATTTAGGCTCTTGGATGGCCCAATTGTCCCAGACCCATTTTCATCCCTTGGGTCTTGTATCGACAGGCTGGCCACTGCTCTCTGTGTCTCTGCTGCGGCCAGCAAAGATTTGTGAGAGAGCGAACACACCTTCCTGACCGTGGGCAAAATGACAACTGCCTGATTATCCTCCCAGTTGGCCACTACAGAAGTAGTCCTGAATGTTCAGTTGTGAGGGCTGTTACCCCCTTTGTTGATTACAAGGGCCCTCTGGTCATCCTGCTTTGCTGGCAGGAATCCCCATTTTGGGCTTGATACTGCTGCTCTGGCTCCATTAGCTGTCTCTGGCGATGTTTGCCTCCAATTTCACTTCTCACATCCCTTAGAAGCAAACATGAGGCACTGATGCTGGCAGGTGCAATGAGTAAGGAGCAGAGACCTGGATTCACATCTCCTCCAATCCCTATCTGTCCACACCACCTCATAAATCTTTCTGAATGGGTGCTAGAGATTTTATTAAACAACTTCTGTCCATGCATAAATACAGCAATCTCCGTTTGCACCATTATTCCTACTTTTCTAAAGTTTTTGCCTCAACCACAGTGCTATATTTCACAATCCTAAAGTAGTGAAACACACGTGTGAGACATTATGACTTGTGAAATCACTCTGTGCTATGTTTTGGCCTAGTGGAAAAAACTGCTTGCTCAACTCCCAATTACACAATCAGCAAAGTAGTAAAAACATATTTGCCTTGTTTTTGCACCAGTGAGACGGTCCTGTGATATGGCCCCATTGGATATCTAGGGAATGTTTATATAGGTATAACAATGGGCAGCTGTACCCAGAGCTGTTCTCTGATGGATGCAATCAGTTAAGAAGCATTAGAGGGGAAGGTGCCTTTATTTACAATTCCAATGAGGAATAGAGCCATTAGTAATACATTTGCAGATGAACAGAAATGGACACTGGCGATGTTCAGGTCATGAATCATGCAAAGGCTAGTCATTTAAAAACCAAAACACAGGGTAGGTTTCAGTGGACAAGAAAAATGAACAGTGAATTCAGCTGGGTCGTCTATGGATGCCAACCCCCTGAACCTCATTGATACACCAGAATACAGTGAGTAAATCAATAAAATACATTCTACATAAACACGTTCAAACTGGGGCAAACATAAAGCCAGAGAAAGTGCCTAATATGGTATATCTCAGTGTGGTTTTGGTAAATAACAAAATCGCAGACACGTCTGTTTTATGGATTAACATGTTTACATCTTGCCACGTTCTCAGTGGGCTTTTGGTTTCATCCCTGTCCAATTTTATTACATGATTAGTGGACTATGTTTACATCTGAGAGTATCTGTCTCCTTCCTTGCATACTGTATAATATGGTATTTTCTCTTGAAATACCTGGCAGGTTAGCACTAGCTGCAGACATCGAAAACTTCTACTAGCCTGCTAGGAAATTACTGACAAAGCTTCTGAGGGATCCTTATTCTCCCAAGTCATGACTCATAAAATGTGTCCTTTTTGTCTAAATTCATCAGGTGCTTGATCTCCATATACAAATGTAAGCAAGCAATACCACCCTAGTCATATGAACATTTAGTTCCTGATTCACAAAGGTAAACTTACACTTTTGTGTACATTTATTCATGTTTGATATTTACAAACTGGCCAGTCCTATCTTTTATGGGCGGACTTCTCCGCCCGGACTGCGGAATCTACGCAGTTGTAACCATATTATTAACTCATAGTTTGTGAATATCAAAACAAGAGTAAATTTACACAAAACTTTAAGTTTGCCTTTCTGAATCAGGCCCTTTGAGTAGGTATCCAGTAGCGACTGATGTAGAGCAAAATCCAAATTTCATTGTAGGGGTGCTTTATAATCACACGCGTAGACTGCATCCACATATAATCTTTTGTTGTGTTAACTTGAGTGTTTGGACCTTGTAATGTAATAACATGAACGAGACTTGTGTAGGCCAAAATGTAGAGCATATGAAGAATTCTGTAGAAAATCAAATGTAAACAGCAAAGAACACTAATAGAAAGCATTTGTGTTGTGCACCTGACAATTGTTTTATTATTGAATGTGTTTATTAATCGTGTCATTTTATACGTAGCTGAAAATATTAACTGCATATGTCTTAATTTCTATGTAATTTCGTAAAGTTCATGCTAATTTCTCTTATGTTAGCTGAATATTGTATTCCTGAAATGCATTTTCCCTGGAAGCTCTCGCATTAGAAAATTATAGTTGAATTCCGTGCGCATGTTAGATTATGTTTTTTCTCACGTTTATGTTGCAGGTGGAAGAAGAGCCCTTGTTAGTTAGAATAATGTCTTTGTTTTAGGAGTTAGGCAGGAGAGAAGAGGATACATTGGGAGCTAACACTGATAAGGAGACTGTTGTACTTTCCCACCGGAGAGGGCCTGGAAATCAAGGTCCTCATGCTAAGTCGTTGGCTCATGGAAAATACCTATGAGAATGTGGCCTGATCGGATGGCGTGACTTGAAATGCATCTTGGGAAGATACCTGAGATATTGTAAGAATTGTAAGTAGGGAGAGAGCCTCACTTCTCTGTCCTTTGGAAAGAGAGCATCCTAGAATGACCTCTGTGTCAGTAGCTTCCTGCTACGTGACCCAATAGAAGTGGAGAGACTTCTAAGGAAGACTCCACACCCTGACACTTAATTGATCCTGCCCTGCAGAATGCTTAGCTAGGGATGTCACGCTAGTGCCAGAGTAGGGACAAAATAATGCTTTATTTTCACGAACCTTCAATGCAGGGGAACTTGGATACTTGTTCCTTACTTTTCTATATCCTAATTCTTGAGTTAATAATCTTGTTTATGCTGCACCGTCTTAACTTTATATAGATGTGGCTTTGTATTAGTCCCAATGTATTTCTACACCCTCATCTACACCCTCATCTTGAGGTGTCTGTATATCCAGTTGTTTTTGGAATTGTAATAAATAGACTAACTTATTCGGTAGTCTTTGATTCTTAATGGCCCTGGAGAACCGTATTGGATTAATTGACATTTGTTAATGATTTCTCTCCCCCCTACGCTTTCATGCTGAGAAAAGTACCATTGACCTGATGTTCTAGAGCTGATCTAGAATGTGTTCCTCTGGCTCCTTCACAATACACATCGTTTACTAGGCATATATGGATGCATGTCAGGAAAAGTCGTCTGACTGAACAGGGATTATACAAAAATATGAATCATGAGACACAACATCACAACATTTCTGTCTTTCACACTGCTAAACTAGAAAGCCACTCAGAAACAGAGACACGTACATAATATGTGATTTGTCTTTGAATTGTCTTTTATCCTCAAATTTGAATGTTATGAGAACATGTATGTATCATCTGTGTTTGTGGTACTCCAATCCTCACAAAACGACAATGAAGGTCTTTGAAAAAGGTTTTCTTTTAATCGTATCTTCATTACTACACATTGCTCTTTGCAGGATTACAATCTTCACCAAAAAGACACAATTTGCCACAAAGAGTGCAGAAAGAACCACAGGATTACAGTGGCTGACCACATCAATATAATTCTATGCCTGACCTTCAACAAGGACAACTATTGCAAATAGTTTTAAGACGAAGATATCACATTTTAAGAATCAAGGGAACAGTAGTTGATCACTCATTTTCCCAAGACTCACCTTTGGAATTCACTCCCCCCAATTGTCTTTCAATTCTTGCTGGCATTGTTCTTCATAGTGTGACCTGATAGAAGCCGAATATTTCTTTGTGTCAATACATTACCCATTTATCATTTTGATCACCTTGAATAGATACTGGGGGCCATAATGGAGACAGTGCCCTGTGGTGCAACAGGAATGCGAGCCAGTTGTTTGCGTCTCTGAGGCACTTCTTTATTACAGAAGGGGCCACAGATGTTTGTGTGACTCCTTCTGTAATAAGGATGTACCAGCTCAAAATAAACTCCAGCACAATCATGAAGGGATATTCTCTCTTTTGGAATTGGGGTTTGGTCCCATGCAAATGAGGGAAACCTTTGCCATTGTGCCTCCACTGTATTATAGATGTAGGCACAATGTCAAAAAAGCTGTCAAGAGTTGCACTGATTGTGTGCCACATAGAGCTGTACCACAGTCACTGCCCCCTCACAGCACAACTGGGAACTAAAGAGAGTGGATCGAAATTGACAGTCTGCCTTACACCAAAGCGATGTTTTGATTGCAGGCAAGAGTTCACATCTGGATTTTGAACAGTGTGCTAACTATGGTAAGTGTGCTGTCTCACCTCAATGAATGGCAGTTTTGTAGCATGTGAACAGCTGCCTGAGTCTGGGCATAAAGGTGTTGCGAAACAAAGATCTTTGAGCAGTTTTAAGAGAGATAATAACTAAAGAGTAACTACAGTGTATTGAACAGCCACATTTTAAGATGCCTGTGGAATTGAGCCACAGATGGAGCATCTTGAAGATCAGGAGACAGATTATTCCAGAGCTTGGTAGCCAGAACTCTAAAAGATCTGCTGCCACTACTGGCCCTGACAAATCAGGGCATGACTAGCAGATTGGTCAATGAAGAGGGCAGAATTTGTAGAGGAACATGGTGTTGAACCAGATAAGCAATATAAGGAGCCCCTGTTTCTGTCTGGCTTTGTATGTAATAACCAACGTTTTAAATTGAATTTTCTTAACTACATGTTGCCAGAGAAGGTTATGGTGCTGAGAGGAAATGAATGAGCTGTTGGCATGGAATGTTCAAAATCAGACAAGCCACTGCATTTTGTATCAACTGAAGTCTCCTGATCAGAACTTTTGGAGCCTCTAGATAAAGAAAATTTGCATATTCAAGCCTAGATGTGATGAGAGCTTGCGCCACATCTTTGCAAGTGGAAGATCGCAAGGTGATTAATACTTTTCTGGGAGAGTGCAGGAGAGTAAAGCAGTAAGCTTATACTAGCTACATCTGAGGACCATGTTGAAGAGCTCAACATGCAGTGTGTAAGCAAATAACATATATTCAAACATACAACTTGCCAAAACTCTATAACAATAATATAATTGAGCATCACAGCCTACTTTTTCCATCCTACTGTGTCTTTTTTCATAATTTCAATTACTATTTCGTTCCTCTTCACAGTGTTTGATCAACAGAAAGCCAGCACATACTTTTTTGGAGAGGGTTCTTGTTTGCTAATTTTTAGAATGTTCCCTCCACTTGATGATGCTCTTCAATCAAGAAAACTTTATTCGGTTTCTTGACCATCAAAGTTACAACATACAATCATAAAAGAACATTAATCATCATCACTGCGTCAAAGTTAAAACTTTGAAATAAAAACATACAAAACATTTGGGATAAAAAGTGCAATACAACAATACATTTAAAAAAAAAAATAATCCGGCATTGCAGACTAGCCATAGTCAACTAGTACTTGAACAAACATAGTACAGATACAATTAGCAGCTTATGCAGTCCCTACATAGGTTCATAGGCTTGTGACGTGCACTGTTCCTATTGTCCTAACAAATTAAACCCCTACGAGAGCTTCAAGCTGTTCACTTTAACAACTGACCCCAGGGCCATGAAACTTGTTTTAAAATCTTGTCCCTTTTAAGCCAGTCATTGAACAGATAACGGCTCACCAAAAATACCACAGGGCCAGATGTGTCTGTTCTTAATATATGCTGTGCCTCTAAACAGCGAGTTACTCTCAAGTTCAGGCAACCTGGTCGAAGGCATCTGTGGCGTAAGCCACGATATCCTGGACAGACAAACATGATATGTTCGACTGTCTCTGGTTCCTGGCTACAGGAGGGGCAAATCACTATCGCCTCATCTGACTGCCATTTGTTGCTTTTCATTCTCTCAGGTCCACAGAACATGATTCATTACTTTAAATGATTCTGCGGAAAACCCTAGAAGGAATTATATCGAAGGGCCGCACTCCGACATTTAAAAAATGCAGGGATGCACCGTATTTACTACAGTATGGCACACACCTGTGTTTTCCCTAGCGCTGGTGCTAAATATAGCTGCCTAGCGCAAACGCATGCATCCTTGCACCTGCACCCTTGCACCAAGGTGCAAGCGTGCCTGCATTGTTGGGAAGGATTGTTTATGTGCAGGAAGGTATCCCTTCCTGCACATAAACATTCCATTATGGCGATTTGTTACTTCTATGTGTGCTACATTCTGCAGCACGCATAGAAATAGCAAGTCGCCATTATCTAATGATTGTTTATGTGCAGGAAGAGACACCTTCCTGCACATAAACAATCAATAATGGCTTTTTGTTCTTTCTATGTGTGCTGAAAAATGCAGCACACATAGAAAAAGCAAAAATGAGGAGAAATAAAAGCATTTCTCCTCGCGCGCTATTCTAATGCCTGCTCTTGCATGGTGGTTTTTTTGGCGCTGCCACAGATTTACACCTCCTTGTAAATCTGGGACAACGTCAAAAGCAATGGGTGATGCAGTGGATCGCCCACAGAAACACCGATTGCACGCCCCTTTGCCTCAGAGGACTGCGGCAGAAAGAGGCATATTTACAAGGTGAAGTTAACACACGCTAAGTAGCTTAGCGCCGCCTTGTAAATATTGAAAATGGCGCTACACCACTAGAGCGTCAAAAAAAGTGACACTCTGGTTGCGATAGGGGCTTCTAAATATGCCCCATTGTATTTTGCAATTTTGTTTCTGGCCCTTTCTTGTTGTGTATGGGTGTTCTTACTTTCTGTCCCATTTTGAGGGGGAACTGACCATCCACAACTGTCAGCACTTGGCTACCCACTCGCAGTTTACACTGGCATGTTCATCTTAATGTTCCCATGCCATGTTTTTCCTTGACCCTAAGATTTATGATTCAATCCTACTACCATACTGTCATACTGCCCTTCTTTTATCTCAACTTTTTCTCCACATACCCCGGTTCATCTGGAGAATGGTCATTTTATGTGTATGACATCTGTTTGTGCCTGTTTTTGCACTAAGTCTCTTTAACTATGAAAACGTTGATTGTTATTAGTTCATGCATGGTTTTTGATTTTTTTTTGTTTTGTTATGTCAGCTTCAACCACAATCTTCATTTAGTTGATCGCTCTTTATAGACTCATAGACTTACCCTATTTTTTGCATCCTTTAGAAGTGCAAATCCTGTTGTAGATTTTAGTGCCCAAAACTGAAATTGGGGCAACTAGGTACTTTCTATCTTCTCATTGGAACATCTGTCACATTTATGTTTTGTTTACAGAGTTCTTTAACCAATTTTTAGTCGCCAGATTGATAGAAACAGCCAATTCGAGCTAATGTATAAGTTTATTACATTCACATATAACACAGTCACTGGTTGCCAGCCCAACAAAGCCTTGCTACCATCAGATAGGAAAACTATATGAGTGCGTAGGAGAAAGCTAGAAAAAGATCTTTACTTAGATTCTTACCCAGGGACTAGAACAACATCAACAACAACAGGTCACAGAGCTGGTTCTCTCAGCCGCTCCTCTGCTGCACAAAGGAGCTTAAAACCCATATTTTCAATGAGCACCTTATCCACCATCAAAAGGACTGACTAGAACCCAACTTTAGACAACACAACGCAAGAACCCTGTGTCCTCCTTCTCTTAACCCAGAACTTGTTCCCAATTCCGTTGCTCTCCTGCTAAAATGTTTCTCTATTTTCATTTCAAATTTATATGGAAATGGATACATTGGTAGATCTTCCAAACAAATTCCCTCCCCCTTAGTCAAACCGCTTATTTGAGATAAATTTTGCCTCGAACCATGTCTCTCACTGAGTTTAATATATTATTAAATAATTTCTAGTGATACCAGCACATAGGCTGCCATGGTGTTTTCAATATTTTTAATGCTAGAAATCAGATTCGCAGGCTGAAATGCAGTTTATTTAACAGTGAATGAAACAGGGCATAGGCTAAGGTAAATTAAATTGAGCACTATAATCTGGCGGATCATTGTACACTTGAGCAATTACAGCTGTCCTGCTCCCAGGAGAGCAAGTGTTTGCCAGTCCAGCAGCCTTTCTTCTGTGTAATTAAATACTACTCTCCCAGGAGCCTCGGTATTGATTTCATCAGATAATGATACAATGGGGCCGTAATGTGTGAAGAATTCCACGTGAATGCAAACGAAAGTTGAAAGGACCCGATGTGGCTTTTATTCTAAATAATTTAAAATGTATTAAAGAGAAATAAAGTCGGAAAGCTGTAGTAACTAAAACATTACTGATTAAAGTCTGTGCCTTCATTAATGCGTGAAGGAAGGTAACCTCACCATCCTGCATCTCCTTTCTCACAGAAGGCCTGCACTAAACTCAAACACAGAGTGAAATCAGCACTAACCGAGGTACGCCCCACAGTGTCTCCTACAATTTATTTTCATGTCCACTTTTGCCATATAGCACATAAGCTTTTTAATATGTGGAATGTCCCTCCTCCTCAATAATTACAATTGACGAGATGTAAGTCAGGCTAAGTGAGATTTGGCGCAATGGAGCAAGTGGTTTTATCACGTGGCACATCCCGCAAGGGTGTGAGCAGGGCCGGCTTTTGGCGTGAGCAAGCTGGGCTCAGGCCCAGGGCGCCAAAAGTTAGAGGAGCTCACAGAGCTCTCTGCATCAAGGTCCTGCAGCAGTGGCGGCCGGTAAGTTTTGGAGGGAGGGGGTGGACGGGACACACTCCACGCACAGGCACACATACACATAACACTCAAATCACTGTATTCGCACACACGCATGCACACAAACACATCCATTCACAACACTCTTCACCAAATATTCATACACAATCGCACACAAACACATCCATTCACAACACTCTTGACCAAGCATTCATACATACATGCACGCATGCACACAAACACATCCATTCACAACACTCTTCACCAAACATTCATACAAACACGCACTGACCAAACAGTTTAAAAGAAAAACAAACACTTACCTGCAGCCAGCTCTGCCTCGGAGGTTCCAGGAGGCTTGGGACTGCTGCCTTCCCTCATTGCGAAGGCAGCAGTCCCAACGTCATCACAGAGTGGGATTGGGTCAGTGAGACTGCTGACCCCACCCCACTCTGTGATGAAGTGTCACTGATTGACACTCGACCCTGGGCGCTTCAGGGCTTAAAACTGAAGCGCCCAGGTGCGAGGCAATCAGTGACGCTACCCCTCGTCGCTGAGGGGAGGGCCTCAAGGACCTTTGCTAAGCTGAGGACATCACGCCCACAGGAGCTGTGACTACCTCAGCACAGCAAAGTTCAGCTCAGGCAGCCAGGAACCTGAGCTAAATGCGCATGTCTGGCTCCTGGCTGCTTGAACTAAAAGTGAACAGTGTCTGTCAGGCTGCCCTTTGTGCAGCCTGACAGACACTGTTCATGAGGGGCAAAAGGAGGAGGGGCGTTGCCCCTCAGCCCCAATGGACTGGCCGCTCCTGTCCTGCAGACAAGAGTCCCTCTACCTTGGCTGCAGTGATTCTGTTTAAATTGCTTCTAATTATTTCACTTGCTGCAGTTAACACCCTATCAGCCCCTTTACTTGCCCTCCCATCTACTTCTGACCCGCTGCTGCCACACACCAACACCACCTCCCCACCTCAACAAACAACTTGGGACCAGCCTGATGGACCTAAGCTGGGTGTGTTTCGGCTAAAGTTGGGGAGGGAGGAGATATTTGTGTTGAGAGGCTAATCAGTGATCTAGCTAGCCAGGGACTGACTGGTGAAAAGGCCCCCCTGCTGCCTCATTTTGTTTTGTTTACCAGCAAATGTATTTCTGCTCAGGGCCCTGTCTCTGGGTGTGACCGAGCTTTACAGAGTTCAAGAGATTCCAATGTAACGGAACAACCGAAAATCCACCTATCTCAGTCATGAAGGACAATCTGTATGTATAAAAATACAAATGTACATTTCATTAGTGAAAACTAGGGGTATATTTACAAGGGCATAAAGTCACTTTTTCCGATGCTTTGGTGCCCTGCTCCATATTTACAAGGCGGCGCTAAGCCACTTTGCGTGGCTTAACGCCGCCTTGTAAATTTGGCCCTCCTCGATGTAGTTTTCTCCAGCAAAGAGGCGTGCAATGGGTGTTGCTGTGGGCATTCCCACACAACAACCATTGCTTTTTGACACTGCCCCAGATTTACAAGGATCTGTAAATCTGAGGCAGCACCAAAAACTAACGTCTTTCAAAAGGAGGTGTTAATGTGGTGCAACGAGGAGAAATACTTTTATTTCTTGTCATTTTCTGCTCTTTCAATGTGTGCTGCATTTTGCAGCACAGATGAAAGGAGCAAAATGCCATTAGTGATTGTTTTTGTGCAGGAAGGTGTCCCTTCCTGAACAAACACAAGCATCCTTGCAACACAAGCACCCTTACACCATGGTGCAAGTGTGCCTGTGCTGGCACGAGGCAGCTTTTTTAGCGCAGGGGAGAGCACAGGGGTGCGCCGTATTCTTGTTAATACGGCGCATCCCTGCGTTTTGGAAATGATGCAGCTCAGCGCAGCTAAATTGCTTTCATCGCCGCCTTGCACAATTTAATTGTAAATTTCCCCCTTGGGCCTCATTTACAATATTTTGGCACATGGCAGCACAGCAAGCCTTCCTCCTGCACTGCTCTGTGTTCAAAAATAAGGGGCGGAATGCACAGAATTTACAATATATGGTGCATTCCTGTCCTTTTTACCATCACTGGTGCTCAATGTGCTGCCATGCATCAACGCAGGCACCCTTGCACCATGGTGCAAGGGTGCCTGTGTTGGTAGGGTGATTGATTTTGTGCTGGAAGGGACACCTTCCTGCACAAAAATAATCACGAGAGGTGGTTTTTTCTTTCTATGTGCGCTGCAGAATACAGCACACATAGAGAATGGAAAAACAAGGAGAAATAAAGGTATTTTTCGCCATTGTGCCTCCTTTACACCTCCCCTCGGGAGACGTAGGAATCTGATACATTCCCAGGTTTACAAAACCTTGTAAATGTGGGAATGCGCCAGGTTCCATGGATGTTGCGTGGAAGCACCCACAGCAAACCCCATGGAACACCCTTTTCACACAGAGTAATGTGTGAAAGGGGCCCATATTTGCAAGGCCATGAAAAGACACACAGGGTGGCTTTTTGTGGCCTTGTAAATATGGGCAGGCACACTACGCCATTGTTGTGTCAAAAAAAGTGACACACTTGTGGCACAATATATTCTACAAGTGTACATACAACAACTGATCTGCATTGAGACCAAAAGGCACCTTCATGCGTAGTCTTATGATGTATTTGCTTTCCAATCTTTGAAGCTGTAGTGTCCTGCCTCCACCTCTCTCATTTTTGGGAACATGTGCCACTCCATAGTATCTCAAAGTTTTCCAATTGTTGTCATGTTCTTGGGCATGGTGTTTGGCAATTGCGTAGCTCATATCTTTATGTTGAACAGCCCGCATATGTTAGGTATTCTTTTCTTTAGTGGGCAAATTGTGCTTCCCACATATTTTAAGCCACATATACATTCAATGATGTATACTACGCATTGCATATTGCAGGTTATCTTTTGTTCAATACACAATACAATACACACATATATACATACACACATATATATAAATATATAAATAGATATATTAATTACCTACTGGTGACCGCCAGTAGGTAGTTATAGTTAGGAACTAGTTCCCATAGGAAAAGCTTTTTTTGACTTGGCTATAACTTTGGTGTCATTTGACCAATTTTCCTTAAATTGTCCCAAAATAGTGTCAATTAGGTCATGGAATGTTTGGAGGTGATCCGTGCAGTGGGGACTGAGAAATAGGGACGTGTAAAAAGGGTGCATTTGTAATGTTAATTCCCACAGGAACGCATTGTCAAACCTACAGCCTGAACCGCTGGACGGAATTACACCACATTTGGCAGAAGGATAGATGTTGCTAAGCAGATTGTGCTTTTTGCTATTTGGTGCAAATCCGTTCAGTAGTTTTTGAGAAATGTAAGCCAAAAATGATAGATATATCTCTGGCCATTGATATTTCGTGCCGGTTTCACAATGACTCTGGAATGCGTGCGCCAACGGGAATGCTCTGCTTGGCTGGACGCAAACTGAACAGAAAGTTGCGACCACCATTTTATGATGTGGGAATGCATCCCTGGGCTGAAAATATGTGTGAAAGCTTACGTAAGAGGTCAGGGTGGAGAAACTCTGACCCCATGTTTGAGAAATGGGTGTGTTAGTGACACAAGTTATGTGTCTAAAATTGTTTTTTCTGTTAACGCTGGTTATTCTCAACGATGCCGCATCTGCCAGCATGCCCCCCCTACCATCACGGGGTCGTCTCGAATATCGTGACGTCATCGCGAATATTGGTGGAAATATATCAGTGAATCATTAATACGCATTGTTTAGAGACATTGAGATTCTGATAAATGTTTTTATAGAGTTATTTAGATAGTGAGTTATCTACTGTGATGTTTAGAATTAATTATATAGTTATAGTTTTTTAATGTGGTGGTGGCTATTGAATTCCTGCTTTTGCTTTCCGCTTTCACGACGTAACTGCGGGGATCGCAATTACCGACGTCATTGCGATCTCCGGCCTCAACGCTAAAATGGCAAATAGGATGTAGAGATGGTTGTCTACAAATACACTAGAAAAACATGAGTTTGAAGTGTATAGTAATAAACCCCTAGTGTGTGAAATACTGTAATAAGATGTGCATATATGTGTTTTTCACTTTATAAAAAAAGCACAATCATCGCGGTTAACAACGTTGTCGTGACTTCCAGAATAACAGCGAAAACGGAAAATAGGTCTTAAAGATAGACTTTAAAGAAACTTAGTACCAACACATGAGTTTAACCTTGTGTTTAAAGAAGCATGTATATAGTAATATGTGTAGTGCAATGTTTAGAACGGATTTTTTTACTTATATTTTTGGGATGTGCTGGTGGCTGTTGAATGTCTGCTTTTGATTTCCGTTCTCGCGAAGTATCCACAACCATCGCGACGTCGTCTTGAAGTTTCCCAAAAGTAAAAAAAGGATCTTTTTAAAGAAAATTAACAATATTTTGGGTACTAGGGTGGCTCTGACAAGAGCCTTTGTGTTGATTGTGTGTATATGACAGCTACACATAAGACTGGATGCAGAGTTTCAGGTCACTTAGAAATGCCCTGTTGCCTTCGTCTGTAAAGTGCACTCCAATCTTTCCATAAATTCCATGCATGCCAACACACAGATTTTTGTTATAGCTACAGCCCATGCTATGGTCTCTGCGGAATGCAGAAACAGTTTTATTAACATGTTTCCTGGCTTTGTCAATCTGTGGGCAGAATCGATTTGACCACTTCCATTTCTATCTTTAGGATATATTAGAGTATACCAAGACAGTGTAGGGAAAAGCAACATCAGTTCTGCAAAGGTTTCATTCATTAGGATTGCCAGCCCTACCCCAGTCAATGTGCCTAGGTCATTGCCACCACAGTGCACAATCATGAGGTGAGGAGCTTGGGAATCCACAATGGATTTAACCAAAGCCATCCACTGATGAAACGTTAACCCTCTCTGGCCAAACCAAGTAATCTGCACATTTGGCAAACCCAAGTCCTTGTCAATACCTCTCTTTTTGCAGCCTCTTTAGCCCAATATATATAGCTGTGGCCCACAATCCATACTCTAGGCATTTTGAAGTGAAAGAGCAATAGCATTCAGGAGAAGGCTGGAACTGAATGAGGTAGTTTTCCAAATGAAAGCAGTTAAAATGTAGTTTTTCATTTTTTTTAAAGATGTATTTCATTGGATGCGGTCAGCATGATAGTGAATAAAATTAGGTAGTGTGTTGGATGCCTTAGTCCTATTATTGGCTGTTGTTTAAAAAACAGAAATGTAATACAGACATGGATATGCTTTTGAATCTGTGGAGTAAACCAAACCTGCTGTATCTCATTTGGAAGTAGCATGTTCTTTCTAGAATGTGCTGTGAACTTGGGACCTACTGGTTCCACTGGATTGCTAGGTACACTGAGAAAAGAGTGTATTGGGGGGAAGGGTGTTAAAGAGACAGAACATTGTTTTTAAAGTTGAGGAGTTATGACACAATTTAAGTAATAGCAACCTTTAATTTCCAACTCAGGACTATGTAATAAACTGTTGTTCAGTATTTATATTTTAAAAAATGGAAGCTAAATATCCGTTTGGACTCCTGTTTTTGTTTGCGATTACTCCGCGATCATCCAATGTATGCAATTATATATCAAGTGTGATATCTAGATTTATTCAATCACCCAGGTACTACACATGCACTCTTCCAATCACACAGGCACTAATTATGTACTCATTGAACTATGCAGGCAACACCCATGCATTCATCCAATAACCCATATAGTAGCAATACA
The DNA here is from genome assembly GCA_963921515.1 of Calotriton arnoldi. Lineage (NCBI taxonomy): Eukaryota > Metazoa > Chordata > Amphibia > Caudata > Salamandridae > Calotriton > Calotriton arnoldi. The sequence continues at coordinate 943,985 of CAWUFW010007142.1, read as the reverse complement.
CAGGCACTAACTATGCAGATATGGAACCACTGATGTAGTTCCTTTATACTCTGGGAATCATGCAGGCACTTCCTATATTCTGAGGGATTCACATAGGCACTATCTATGCACTCATCCAATCATCCAGGGAGTATTGTTGTACTCAACCAGAAACACATGTATTTACAAGTTTTAGTGAGGAATATGTATTCTTTCAGAACCATCTGGTGAATTATATTTTTAACCTGTCACACACTGATTGCATATACTTGGAAGAATTAGTGAGCTATATCCTGTGGTACACATGAATGTGCAGATTTTTATATGGAGTGTTTCTCAAAATGTAAATCTGACACATGTAAGTAGAAAAGTATGGAAACACTAAATGTACCAGTGACACAGTTGTAGAGAGGCACAGAAATAGGTCTTATGTTGTGTTTTCGGATTTACAGTATTGAGACACTGTATGTACTTTTACACTTTGGTTGATGTTTATTTTAAAATTGAGTACATAGGTGATAAAGTGGGCTTTTAGCATGTATATGTGAGAACTGAGATATGGTGCAGCTGTGTTGTAGGAGAGGGTGCTATATTATTAAAAGGTAAGTAATAAATTACGTTTTGTGTTTTGGTTTGGGATTGGTACATTGAAGTAACTGCTTGTAGTTATGTAGGTAGGTTGATTTGTAGATTTAAAAGTGCAACATAACATAAAAACCGTTTTTGTATTAGTGGGTAAGCCAGTAGTAAAGTAGCTGGTACATTGGGTAAAAAATAATTCAAATATAGAATTTTTTTTTTACAGAACAATATCTGCATTATTAGAGAGCAGATTGCCTACAAAAGCTCAGAGGGAAAAGGAACAGAAGCAACTACAGTATCTATGCAGAACTGAGACTCAAAAGGGACAAAATGAAGAAAAAAGGTGAACGAAAAAAGAGCTACTGGTAAGAGGACAAACTCATTTCTTAAAAACATATGTGGACATTTCCAAAGATTATGAAATAATGAAAATAAAATTTAAAATATGAGAAAGAATAACAATGGACAAAATCTAGATACCAAGGACAGGAAAGAATGTAACAAAGATGTATGCACCTTAACCAGGAGACAGAAGCAGTTTAAGGAAATCAGAGCTAAGATGTTTCGTAGTAGAGTAGCTATAAATCTACTGAGGAATATTAAGAAGTATAGAAGAAGTAGACATGGCTGTGTCGGTGAGTGAATGGATGTGACAGGGTTTATGGGTGAGTAACTGCATATGTGAAAGGCAGTATAGGTGAGTGTTGGAGTATATGAGTGACTGTATGTGTGACTGAGTGACTGCGAGAATGGCTGTATGGGTGAGTGTGTGATTGTGTCAGTGACTGTATAGGTGAGTGAGTATGTGTTAGTATCTATATGAATAAATGTGTGGGTGTGTGTATAACTGTATAGGTGAGTACATGGCTGTGTGATTGACTCTATAGGTGAGTGAGTAGGCATGTGAGTAGCTCTATGAGTGACTGTGCGTGAGTGGCTGTATGGGTATATGAGTGGATATATCAGTGGCTGTATTATTTAGTGAGTTGGTGTATGAGTGGCTGTATGGGTAACTGAGTGGATATGTGAGTAGACCTATGAATCAGTGAGTAGGTATGCAAGTACTGGTATGAGTGTGTCAATGGTTTTGAGAATGCTAGTGTAGAAGTTGAAGTGGGTGTATGAATGGTTATACTGGGGTGAGTGGGTGTGTCAGAGATTCTGTGGATGATGTCATCAGTGATGTCATTTGAGATGTCATCAGTGATGTCACTGACCATGTCATGAGTGATGTAATATGTGAGGTCATAAGCAGTGCATTGCAGGGGCGTGAGTTATAGTTAGCTTAGCTAACTATAACTGCTGAGTTTCTCTTGTTTTGTATGAGTGAAATGTCAGCCTAACGTTTTTACAGAATATATATGTATATATGTATATATATATATATATATATATATATATATATTCACTGAAAAAACCATAGGTTTCAGACACGTTATAGTTAGAAATTAGCATTTAAAAAACCTTTGAAATTCACTGAAAAAACCATAGGTTTTAGGGAAAGTTATAGTTAGTTGGACATTTCACTCGTACAAAACCATAGAAATTCCCCGTTATAGTTAGTTCAGCTAACTATAACTCGCGCTCCTGCAATGCACTGCTGATGACGTCACATATTACATCACTCATGACATGGTCAGTGACATCACTGATGACATCACTGATGACATCTCAAATGACATCACTGATGACATCATCCATGTGATAATTTCATGCATCTTCTCACACCCTAATATAACTTTTGATACACCCACTCTAAATTACAGACTGCCATTCTCAAAACCATAGACACTCCAACACCAAAAACTACATACCCACTCACTGATTCTTAGGTCTACACACACATCCACTCACTCACCCGTACAGTCACTCATACTTAGTCACTCAGTACAGGACTATCATATGCACTCATACACCTATATAAACACTCACACACCGCCACTCATCCATAGAGGTACTCACACACCTAGTCAGTCATGCAAAAACGTAATCACACACCCATTTACTCACCCATACAGTTATACACACACCAGCTCACTTACTCATACAAATACTAGCACATTCTTACGCTCTTATACAATCACTGATACAAGTACACACTCATCCATACAGCCACTCTCACAATCACACACTCTCACTTATAGCCATTTATATACTCCAACACACATATATACTGCCTTTCACATATGTAGTTACTCACACATGTACCACTGAGATATACATTCAATCACTAACACACCCATACACACACTCACCCACCCATACAGTCCATCACAGATGCACTCTTGAAACCATGCACCCAGTGAATCACCAACTCACACATCTATGCACAGAGTCACACACACCCCACCCACACAAACACTCAGGCACCCATACAGATACTCAGACAATCAATCAATAACCCATGTAGACACTCATGTAGCTATTCAGAAAGCCATGCAGCCGCTTACAAACCAACAGACAGACGGATACAGACATTCACACAGTTTAGTCACTAACCCATGCATTCAGTAAGATACATTTAATCACTCACTTGTAGAGTCAGTCACTCACGTACTAAATCATCCATTCAGACACTTATACACCCACTCATTCTTCAATACGCCTTTCCCTATATATATTAAACATATTTAAACTTTACAGAAACACAGTCACTGGATGATGTATGAGTAAGTTTTTTGCATGACTGACTAGGTGTGTGAGTACCTCTATGGATGAGTGGCGGTGTGTGAGTGTTTATATAGGTGTATGAGTGCATATGATAGTCCTGTACTGAGTGACTAAGTATGAGTGACTGTACGGGTGAGTGAGTGGATGTGTGTGTAGACCTAAGAATCAGTGAGTGGGTATGTAGTTTTTGGTGTTGGAGTGTCTATGGTTTTGAGAATGGCAGTCTGTAATTTAGAGTGGGTGTATCAAAAGTTATATTAGGGTGTGAGAAGATGCATGAAATTATCACATGGATGATGTCATCAGTGATGTCATTTGAGATGTCATCAGTGATGTCATCAGTGATGTCACTGACCATGTCATGAGTGATGTAATATGTGACGTCATCAGCAGTGCATTGCGGGCGCGAGTTATAGTTAGCTGAACTAACTATAACGGGGGAATTTCTATGGTTTTGTACGAGAGAAATGTCCAACTAACTATAACTGTCCCTAAAACCTATGGTTTTTTCAGTGAATTTCAAAGGTTTTTTAAATGCTAATTTCTAACTATAACGTGTCTGAAACCTATGGTTTTTTCAGTGAATTTCAAAGGTTTTTTAAATGCTAATTTCTAACTATAACGTGCCTGAAACCTATGATTTTTTAAGTGAATTTCAAAGGTTTTTTAAATGCTAGTTTCTAACTATGCCTACAGAGGTAGGACATGTGAAGAAAGAAGAAAAACGCACAGAAAGAAGCAAAAGATGTGCAGAAAGAACCAACAGAGGAGCAGAAAGAGGCCTTGTTGCAAAATCATCCTGTGCCCACAACTTTTTCAGACGGGTACTGGTGGTAACTGACTCTGACTAACCAGAGCCAGTGCTATGCTAAAAGACACTTAGAATACAGTGAAAACACCTACATACACTAGGGAACACTATGCGTTGGGGTACCCCTGTGATTAGCATGACCTCCTCTGCAAGTCCCTAGTACATAATAGGGCAGGGGATTAAAACTACCTCTTAAAACGCGCTACAGGGCGCGTTTGCACAGTGGTGAAGGGAGGGGGCCTGAGGTGACATGTGTGCAAACGCACCCCGTGGCGCGTTTTAAGTTGCGGGATTAAGTCCCCTTGAATTCTGAGGGTCCCTGGGGCCCAACTAGCCCCCCAGGTACCTACAGTTAGGACCACAGAGCTGAGTTGCAGAGAGGCGTTCCGAGGCCACGCACCTTTTTCACCTCTCTGCAACGCAACTCTGTTGTGCTTACTGAAGGTACCTGGTGGGCTAGTTGGCCCCCAGGGTCCCTCAGGATTCAAAGGGAATTAATTCCCCAACTTAAAACGCACCACAGGGCGTGTTTGCGCACATGTCACCTGAGGCCCCGCCCCTCCCTTCACCACTGTGCAAACGCGCCCCGTGGTGCGTTTTAAGTTGGGGGATTAGGTCACCTTGAATCCTGAGGGTCCCTGGGGCCCAACTAGCCCACTAGGTACTTCCAGTAAGCACCACAGGCCTGCGTTGCAACGCCTGTAACAAATTGTGCAGTTGTGTTTAGGTAGTGAAGAGGGTCGTGCTGGGGGTAGTGTTTTAGGGTTTAGGGTAGTGCAGTGGTGTTTGTGTAGTGTAGGGGTCATGCTGGGGGTAGATTTAGGGTTTAGGGTAGTGCAGTGGTGTTTGGGTAGTGTAGGGAGTCGTGCTGGGGGAGTGTTTTAGGGTTTAGGGTAGTGCAGTGGTGTTTGGGTAGTGTAGGGGTCGTGCTGGGGGTAGTGTTTTAGGGTTTAGGGTAGTGCAGTGGTGTTTGGGTAGTGTAGGGGGTCGTGCTGGGGGTAGTGATTTAGGGTAGTGCAGTGGTGTTTGGGTAGTGTAGGGGGTACTGCTGGGGGTAGTGTTTTAGGGTTAAGGTTAGTGCAGTGATGTTTGGGTAGTGTAGGGGTACTGCTGGGAGTAGTGGTTTAGGGTTTAGGGTAGTGCAGTGGTGTTTGTGTAGTGTAGGGGGTAGTGTTTTAGGGTTTAGGGTAGTGCAGTGGTGTTTGTGTAGTGTAGGAGGTCATGTTTTAGGGTTTAGGGTAGTGCAGTGGTCTTTGGGTAGTGTAGGGAGTCGTGCGGGGGTAGTGTTTTAGGGTTTAGGGTAGTGTAGGGGGTCATGCGGGGGGTAGTGTTTTAGGGATTAGGGCAGTGCAGTGGTGTTCGGGCAGTGTAGGGGTCGTGCTGGGGGAGTGTTTTAGGGTTTAGGGCAGTGCAGTGGTGTTCGGGTAGTGTAGGGGGTCGTGCTGGGGGTAGTGTTTGAGGGTTTAGGGCAGTGCAGTCGTGTTCGGTAGTGTAGGGGGTTGTGCTGGGGGTAGTATTTTAGGGTTTAGGGCAGTGCAGTGGTGTTTGGGCAGTGTAGGGGGTAATGCTGGGGGTGGTGTTTTAGGGTTTAGGGCAGTGCAGTGGTGTTCGGGCAGTGTAGGGGTCGTGCTGGGGGTGGTGTTTCAGGGTTTAGGGCAGTGCAGTGGTGTTCGGGCAGTGTAGGGGTGGTGTTTCAGGGTTTAGGGCAGTGCAGTGGTGTTCGGGCAGTGTAGGGGGTCGTGCAGGGGGTGGTGTTTCAGGGTTTAGGGCAGTGGTGTTCGGGCAGTGTAGGGGGTCATGCTGGGGTGGTGTTTCAGGGTTTGGGGCAGTGCAGTGGTGTTCGAGCAGTAAAGGGGGTTGTGCTGGGGGTGGTGTTTCAGGGTTTAGGGCAGTGCAGTGGTGTTCGGGCAGTGTAGGGGCAGTGCAGGGGGTGGAGTTTCAGGGTTTAGGGCAGTGCAGTGGTGTTCGGGCAGTGTAGGGGTGCTGCAGGGGGTGGTGTTTCAGGGTTTAGGGCAGTGCAGTGGTGTTCGGGCAGTGTAGGGGGTCATGCAGGGGTGGTGTTTCAGGGTTTAGGGCAGTGCAGTGGTGTTCGGGCAGTGTAGGGGGTCGTGCTGGGGCTGGTGTTTCAGGGTTTAGGGCAGTATAGTGGTGTTCGGGCAGTGTAGGGGGTCGTTCTGGGGCTGGTGTTTCAGGGTTTAGGGCAGTGCAGTGGTGTTCGGGCAGTGTAGGTGGTCGTGCTGGGGCTGGTGTTTCAGGGTTTAGGGCAGTGCAGTGGTGTTCTGGCAGTGTAGGGGGTCATGCTCGGGCTGGTGTTTCAGGGTTTAGGGCAGTGCAGTGGTGCTTGGGCAGTGTAGGGGGTCTTGAGGGGCTGGTGTTTCAGGGTTTAGGGCAGTGCAGTGGTGTTCGGGCAGTGTAGGGGGTCGTGCTGGGGGTGGTGTTTCAGGGTTTAGGGCAGTGCAGTGGTGTTTGGGCAGTGTAGGGGGCATGCTGGGGCTAGTGTTTCAGGATTTAGGGCAGAGCAATGGTGTTCAGGCAGTGTAGGGGGTTTTGCTGGAGGTGGTGTTTCAGGGTTTAGGGCAGTGCAGTGGTGTTCGTGCAGTGTAGGGGTGGTGTTTCAGGGTTTAGGGCAGTGCAGTGGTGTTCGGGCAGTGTAGGGGGTCGTGCAGGGGGTGGTGTTTCAGGGTTTAGGGCAGTGCAATGGTGTTCGGCCAGTGTAGGTGGTCTTGCTGGGGGTGGTGTTTCAGGCTTTAGTGCAGTGGTGTTCGGGCAGTGTAGGGCGTCTTGCTGGGGGTGGGGTTTCAGGGTTTAGGGCAGTGCAGTGGTGTTCGGGCAGTGTAGGGGGTCTTGCTGGGGCTGGTGTTTCAGGGTTTAGGGCAGTGCAGTGGTGTTCGGGCAGTGTAGGGGGTCGTGCTGGGGCTGGTGTTTGAGGGTTTAGGGTAGTGCAGTGGTGTTCGGGCAGTGTAGGGGGTCGTGCTGGGGCTGGTGTTTCAGGGTTTAGGGCAGTGCAGTGGTTTTCGGGCAGTGTAGGCAGTCGTGCTGGGGCTGGTGTTTCAGGGTTTAGGGCAGTGCAGTGGTGTTGGGCAGTGTACGGGGTTGTGCTGGGGCTGGTGTTTCAGGGTTTAGGGCAGTGCAGTGGTGTTCGGGCAGTGTAGGGGGTCGTGCTGGGGGTGGTGTTTCAGGGTTTAGGGCAGTGCAGTGGTGTTCGGGCAGTGTAGGGGTCGTGCTGGGGCTGGTGTTTCATGGTTTAGGTCAGTGCAGTGGTGTTAGGGCAGTGTAGGGGGTCGTGCTGGGGGTGATGTTTCAGGGTTTAGGGCAGTGCAGTGGTGTTCGGGCAGTGTAGGGGGTCATGCTGGGGGTGGTGTTTCAGGGTTTAGGGCAGTGCAGTGGTGTACGGGCAGTGTAGGGGGTCTTGCTGGGGTGGTGTTTCAGGGTTTAGGGCAGTGGTGTTCGGGCAGTGTAGGGGGTCTTGCTGGGGGCAGTGTTTCGGGGTTTAGGGCAGTGCAGTGGTGTTCGTGCAGTGTAGGGGTCGTGCTGGGGTGGTGTTTCAGGGTTTAGGGCAGTGCAGTAGTGTTCGGGCAGTGTAGGGGATCGTGCAGGGGGTGGTGTTTCAGGGTTTAGGGCAGTGCAGTGGTGTTCGGGCAGTGTAGGGGGTCGTGCTGGGGGTGGTGTTTCAGGGTTTAGGGCAGTGCAGTGGTGTTCGGGCAGTGTAGGGGTCGTGCAGGGGGTGGTGTTTCAGGGTTTAGGGCAGTGCAGTGGTGTTCGGGCAGTGTAGGGGTCGTGCTGGGGCTGGTGTTTCAGGGTTTAGGGCAGTGCAGTGGTGTTCGGGCAGTGTAGGGGGTCTTGCTGGGGGTGGTGTTTCAGGGTTTAGGGCAGTGGTGTTCGGGCAGTGTAGGGGGTCTTGCTGGGGGTGGTGTTTCAGGGTTTAGGGCAGTGCAGTGGTGTTCGGGCAGTGTAGGGGGTCTTGCTGGGGGTAGTGTTTCAGGGTTTAGGGCAGTGCAGTGGTGTTCGTGCAGTGTAGGGGGTCGTGCTGGGGATGGTGTTTCAGGGTTTAGGGCAGTGCAGTAGTGTTCGAGCAGTGTAGGGGTCGTGCAGGGGGTGGTGTTTCAGGGTTTAGGGCAGTGCAGTGGTGTTCGGGCAGTGTAGGGGGTCGTGCTGGGGGTGGTGTTTCAGGGTTTAGGGCAGTGCAGTGGTGTTCGGGCAGTGTAGGGGGTCGTGCTGGGGGTGGTGTTTCAGGGTTTAGGGCAGTGGTGTTCGGGCAGTGTAGGGGGTCTTGCTGGGGGTGATGTTTCAGGGTTTAGGGCAGTGCAGTGGTGTTCGGGCAGTGTAGGAGGTCTTGCTGGGGGTAGTGTTTCAGGGTTTAGGGCAGTGCAGTGGTGTTCGGGCAGTGTAGGGGTCATGCTGGGGGTGGTGTTTCAGGGTTTAGGGCAGTGCAGTGGTGTTCGGGCAGTGTAGGGGTCGTGAAGGGGGTGGTGTTTCAGGGTTTAGGGCAGTGCAGTGGTGTTTGGGCAGTGTAGGGGGTTGTGCTAGGGTATGTGTTTCAGGGTTTAGGGCAGTGCAGTGGTGTTCAGGCAGTGTAGGGGTCGTGCAGGGGCTGGTGTTTCAGGGTTTAGGGCAGTGCAGTGGTGTTCGGGCAGTGTAGGGGGTCGTGCTGGGGGTAGTGTTTTAGGGTTTAGGGTAGTGCAGTGGTGCTTGTGTAGTGTAGGGGGTCGTGCTGGGGGTAGTGTTTTAGAGTTTAGGGTAGTGCAGTGGTGTTTGTGTAGTGTAGGGGTCATGTTTTAGGGTAGTGCAGTGGTGTTTGGGTAGTGTAGGGGTCGTGCTGGGGGTAGTGTTTTAGGATTTAGGTTAGTGCAGTGGTGTTGGGGTAGTGTTTTAGGGTTTAGGGTAGTGCAGTGGTGTTTGTGTAGTGTAGGGGTCATGCTGGGGGTAGTGTTTTAGGGTTTAGGATAGTGCAGTGGTGCTTGTGTAGTGTAGGGGGTCGTGCTGGGGTAGTGTTTTAGGGTTTAGGGTAGTGCAGTGGTGTTTTTGTAGTGTAGGGGGTCATGTTTTAAGATGCAACGCTCCAATACCTGACCAGTCTGCACTACATAAAACTGCAAAAAACTAAAAATAAAAAGTGTTTTGCACACTTTTGTCATTGGGCTATATGTGGGCTACATCTCGGTAATATTTGTGCTACATTTGGGCTCTTTTTCACTGGTGGCCATCTTGGAAGACTTCTTTGTTATGAAGTTTCCTAATTTCCTCATTTACTGCAGTCTCCTCAGTAGGAAATGCTTTCAGTTTTTACTTTGATTCCATCAAGAAGGCATTCAGATGTGTCACACATTTGCCATAAATTCAGAATGTTATTACTCTAGTTGTTCATAGATCACTGTAGTAAAGCTACTGCTCACCAAGGAGTTAACTGGAAGTCTACTGCTGGTATTGAAAGTGATTGTTTCAGTCTGCATGTCAGAATTTTCTAATGAAATAGAAGAGGATTTGAGATCTCACTTAAAACATGCACTAAATTTTCTTTTTGCAGCACTAACCATAATTTCTATGGCAAAATGAACCCCCTCATTTTGTTCCTTTTTAAATTAAATGTTTTAAGTGTTACCAGTTTATTCCAATCAAGATGGCTTCAGGTGTGCCATACTTTTGTCATAAGTAAGGCTGTTAGCACTCTAGTTGTTCTTTAGAACACTCTGGGAAGCTGCAGTAGAACACAAAGGCATCAACTGACAGGCTGCTCCTGTTGAAATATAACAGGAAGATATTTGAGATCTCACTTAAAACATGTCCTAATTTTTCTTTCTACAGCACTAACCATAATTTCTATGGCAAAATGAACCCCCTCATTTTGTTCCTTTTTAAATTAAATGTTTTAAGTGTTACCAGTTTATTCCAATCAAGATGGCTTCAGGTGTGCCATACTTTTGTCATAAGTAAGACTGTTAGCGCTCTAGTTGTTCTTTAGAACACTCTGGGAAGCTGCAGTAGAACACAAAGGCATCAACTGACAGGCTGCTCCTGTTGAAATATAACAGGAAGATATTTGAGATCACACTTGAAACATGTCCTAATTTTTCTTTCCAGAGCACTAACCATAATTTCTATGACAAGATGAACCCCATCATTTTGTTCCTTTTTAAATTAAATGTTTTAAGTGTTACCAGTTTATTCCAATCAAGATGGCTTCAGGTGTGCCATACTTTTGTCATAAGTAAGGCTGTTAGCACTCTAGTTGTTCTTTAGAACACTCTGGGAAGCTGCAGTAGAACACAAAGGAATCAACTGACAGTCTCTGCCCTTGTTGGATGTACATGTTTTACTGAGAATGTCAGACTTCATTCTCACATGACTGAGAAAGATAATGTGAATTTACAGAAAATATGCTCTCATTTTAGCTTCTGGGGCACCTTCCAAAACTGTATGGGACAAGCATGTGAAAATAGTTTTCTCTCAAACATGATTCATGATATCCCAGCAGAAGGTTTTTCACAGGGTAAAATCACCTTAGAACACACCACAATTCCTGAAATTAGTATGGTACCATCAACAAATGAATTCTAATGTAACTAAAGTCTGTTATCACCCTTTATAGTTCTCCTTTTGGTAACCCTCAAAATCTTCGATTCACTACAATGCATTTCAAAGGGGTACTATCATTTATATTGGTCCCAAGATGGCTGCCAGCAATTCCAGGATGAAGTGCTGACAGCCAATCAGATCTCACGATGACATGTGTGGTTAGGCTCCGCCCAGATATATATGTGTTTTTACTTTTGATTTTCTCAGCAACTACTGAACGGATTTACACCATTTAACAAAAAGGGTTCTTTTTGAACCAAGAACTACCTCTTTGCCAAATTTGGTGTAATTCCGTTCAGCAGTTCGGGCTGTAGCCTTGCATAAACTTTCCTATGGGAAATTGATTTTTTGACTCTTATTTTTTTAATTTCTCCGCAACTACTGAACGGATTTACACCATTTAACAAAAAGGGTTCTTTCTGAATCAAGAACTACCTCTTTGCCAAATTTGGTGTAATTCCGTTCAGCAGTTCGAGCTGTAGCCGTGTCTAAAGTTTCCTATGGGAAATGAATGGGGAAAACACGTTTTGGGACCCCCTTTTTCTCGGCCCCGCTTGACAAATCACCCTGAGACTTTCAGGGTAGGAGCGGACCGGAGTGGGCCATAAAGTTTGAAAATTTCGCGAAGATTCGTCAACCGACGCAAGAGTTATTTCAAATAGAATGTTGCGGATTTCCTATGGAAAATAGGTCCTAACTATAACTATCTACTGGCGACCGCCAGTAGATAATATATATATACATATATATATATATTTATATATATATATATATATTACCTACTGGCGGTCGCCAGTAGGTAGTTAAAGTTAGGACCTCGTTTCTATTCAAAAAGCGTTTTTTCTTTTGCCAATATCTTTGGCGCCGTTAAACGAATCTTCGTGAAATTTTCAAAATTAGTGGGGCTCTCCAGTCAGCTCCTGTCTTGAAAGTTTCGGGGTGATTTGTGAAGCAGGGGCTGAGAAAAAAGGGGGGTCCCAAAACACATTTTCCCCATATTAATTTCCATAGGAAAATTTAGACAAAACTACAGCCCAAACTGCTGAACGGAATTACACCAAATTTGCCAAAAAGGTAGCCCTTGGTTCAGAAAGAGCCCACCAGGTACCTCCAGTAAGCGCCACAGAGCTGCGTGGCAGAGAGGTGGTCCGAGGCCACGCCCCTTTTTACACCACTCTGCAAACGTGGCTTCTGGTGCACTGCTGGTGGGGCGCTGAGGTCCTCTTGTGTCCTGAGGACCTCAGGACACAAGTGGACTTCATCCTCCGAGCAGCAGTGCGCCAGAAGCCGCGTTTGCAGCATGGTGTAAAAAGGGGCGTGGCCTCAGAACACCTCTCTGCAACGCAGCTCTGTGGTGCTTACTGGAGGTACCTGGTGGGCTAGTTGGCCCCCAGGGACCCTCAGTATTCAAGGGGACTTAATCCCACAACTTACAACGTGCCAGGGGGCGCGTTTGCACAGTGGTGCAGGGAGGGGGCGGGGCCTGATATAACAAGTTAGCAATCCTGCTGTGTGGGACTTACTGGAGGTAATAAAAGGGGTAGTTGGCCCCCAAGGTTGACGTTGGGGGCTAACTACCCCTCCTGTTACCTCCAGTAAATCCCACATAGTGGGATTGCTAAAAGGTGTTTGGAGGCCACGCTCACCTTTCTACACCACTCTGAAAACGCGACTGCTATGTTATAGTTAGAAATTAGCATTTAAAAAACCTTTGAAATTCACTGAAAAAACCATAGGTTTCAGGGACGTTATAGTTAGAAATTAGCATTTAAAAAACCTTAGAAATTCACTGAAAAAACCATAGGTTTCAGGGACATTATAGTTAGTTGGACATTTCACTCGTACAAAACCAGAGAAATTCGGCTGTTATAGTTAGTTCAGCTAACTATAACTCGTGCCCCCGCAATGCACTGCTGATGACATCACATATTACATCATTCATGACATGGTCAGTGACATCACTGATGACATCACTGATGACATCTCAAATGACATCACTGATGACATTATCCACGTGAAAATCTGATGCACCTCCTCACACCCTAATATAACCTTTGATACACCCACTCTAAAATACAGACTACCATTTTCGAAACCATAGACACACCAATACCAGTTGCTACATATGCACTCACTGATTCCTAGGTCTACACACACATCCACTCATTCACCCATACAGTCACTCATACATGCAGTCACTCATCAATACAACACTATCATATGCACTCAGACACCTATACAGACACTCACACACCGCCACTCACCCAGCCAGAGTTAACCACACACCTAGTCAGTCATGCAAAGAATCAATCACACTTCCATTTACTCACCTATACAGTTATACACACACCACCTCACTTATTCATACAGATACTAACACATACTTACTCTCTTATACAATCACTGATACAAGTACACACTCATCCATTCAGCCACTCTCACAATCACTGAATCTCACGTATAGTCATTTATATGCTCCAAATCTCACATACACTGCCTTTTACATATGTAGTTACTTGGACATGTACCACTGAGACATCCATTCACTCACCAACTCACCCATACACACACTCACCCACCCATACAGCTGTTTCCACATGCACTCTTGAACCCATACACCCAGTGAATCAACCACTCACACATCTATGCACAGAGTCACATACCTCCCACCCACCCACACACACACTCAGGCACCCATACAAATACTCAGGCAACCAATCAATAACCCATATAGACACTCATGTAGCTACTGACCAACCCATGCAGCAGCTTACACAACAACAGACAGACTGATACAGACATTCACACAGTTTAGTCACTAACCCATGCATTCAGTAAGACACATTTAATCACTCACTTATACAGTCAGTCACACACCTACTAAATCCTCCATCCAGACACTTATACACCCACTCATTCTTCAATACACCTTGGCATATATATAAAACAGATTTAAACTTTATAGAAACACACAGTCACTGGATGATGTCATCAGTGATGTCATTTGAGATGTCATCAGTGATGTCATCAGTGATGTCACTGACCATGTCATGAATGATGTAATATGTGAGGTCATCAGCAGTGCATTGCGGGGGCGCGAGTTATAGTTAGCTGAACTAACTATAACGGCGGAATTTCTCTGGTTTTGTACGAGTGAAATGTCCAACTAACTATAACGTCCCTGAAACCTATGTTTTTTTCAGTGAATATATATATATATACATATACATATGTATACATATATATATATGTTTTTTTTAATCGAGCATAGCAGTAATGCAAATATATGGAAACTTGATTCTGGAATTGCAGCCAAATCCTTAATGATACTGATACCGATTCACCCTTGAATAGTGTCATTTGGCAGACATGTATGTAGCAACAACAGGCACTAATGACATAATATCAGCCACCTTAGGAAAATAGTTAAACTCTTCTTTTCACCCTCCATCAAAAAGGTTGTGGATATCAAAGACTATAGGTCTTATTTAAACTTTGGCGGATGGGATTTACTACGTCAGAGTGACAAAAAGATATGCCAAATATACTGCAACAAATTATCTGTAGTCAATTGAAACACTTGCATATAGCTCAATTATTGAAATTTCAGTTACTCAGTTTGCCTACTCAGATCAGAATAGGGTGGAATCTGAAAAGTCTCTATATACCTTTATCTACAAATAAAATATGCAAACCAATATTAACTCTGACTTGGTCTATCCCCAAACAACCAACAATCTCTCGGGTAATCCAAGTCAATTTACTCAGAGGGTATGCTGTGAAGGAAAATGCCTTTCCCCAGATCTACAGCTGTCAACAAATAGTACTGCAACAAGAGCATTCTTTAATACTCTTACAATCATTCTATTATACTCATTGACAACTCAATCAATCAATCAATCATGTCACTTATAAAGCGCACTACATACCCGCGAGGGTCTCAAGGCGCTGGGGGAAGAGGGGGGTGGTGCTGCTACTGATCGAAGAGCCAGGTCTTGAGGAGTCTTCTGAAGGCCAGTAGGTCTTGGGTCTGTCGGAGGTTGGTGGGGAGGGTGTTCCAGGTCTTGGCGGTGAGTTGGGAGAAGGATCTGCCGCCGGCGGTCGTTTTCCGGATGCGGGGGACTGTGGTGAGGGCGAGGCTGGTCGAGCGGAGCTGGCGGGTGGGGGTGTAGAAGCTGAGTCGTCTGTTGAGGTAGGCTGGTCCGGAGTTGTGGAATGCTTTGAGTGCATGGGTGAGGAGCTTGAAGGTTATCCTCTTGTTGACAGGGAGCCAGTGCAGGTCTCTCAGGTGGGGTGTGATGTGGCTGCGTCGGGGGATGTCGAGGATAAGATGTGCAGAGGCGTTCTGGATGCGTTGCAGCCGTCTCAGGAGCTTAGCCGTCGTTCCTGCGTAGAGGGCGTTTCCGTAGTCCAGCCTGCTGGTGACGAGGGCCTGGGTGACTGTTTTTCTTGTTTCGGTGGGGATCCACTTGAAGATCCTGCGGAGCATTCGGAGGATGTTGAAGCAGGATGAGGAAACTGACTTTGAGAACGCATTTTAAGTATGATAAATTGTGGCCCCAGGGCCCAGCTGTTAATAGATGTGGAGACATTCTGTACCCAATGCAAAAAGCACACCTAGGTCTGGACTCTATCATATTCACAATTCTGGACATATTTCCTGTGTGAGTGAAGTCTGTCACTAGTGTCCAACAAAAATATATTTAAAAAATTGCTATAACTGAGCATTACACTCATATTCTAGAAGGCACACTAATAGCAATAATATTGTTATGGACGTTGATTTGCAGGTGTTTTATTAAATTTGAATACATTGGGTCAAAAGACTTTGAAGCAACAACACTCCTACCAACTAATAGGGGCATTTAGCTGCCGTGGATTATAAGCATTCTTTCTTGGAAATGCGGGGAACCAACCAGCTTACTGGGGCTATGTGCCTGTAAGTTGGAGTTGCTCTTTACAGCAAGTTGAAACCCCATATGAACACTGCTTTGCTTCATAAAATTGAACTTGGCTTATGAGTACATTTTATGTATTTATGAAAAATTGGCATCTGTCATTGTTCGGCCAGCATTCACCTGGGTAGATTACTGAAACAATAGCATGCGGTCTGCATATACAAAGAATCACGATGTGTTAATCAGTCCATGCTAACACATTGTTCACAACCAATGCCTCAAGTTTGAAATTCCTCAATCCTCATCAGACATTATATACCTACACATTTGTGTCATTCCCCCAAGCTCTAAAGTAACTAAAAAGTAGTAGATATGAAGAAAAACCTCTTCCTAGAAAAATTCAGAACTGTATTCAGGAGTTTTCAGCCCAAAACATTCACGTTGCTGGAAAACATACTACTTTTTCAGAAATACCCATTAGAAATGTACTTTTACTATAAGAAAAAGGGATCTCACTCATAATATTACCATCCATCCTATTGCAATTGACTGAGCAATTAATTGACCATTTCCATCCAAAGACTTTCCACCACACCTACCTTAAACTCCAATACTCACTTTTCAAAAATGTGAACACAACCTATGAGGAAAATAATGCTTAAGGTCATGCATGATTTCTTATTTGACAAACTCAATACACTCTAAGAATTCAAGTGCAGAGTAAAAGAATAAAATGAGCTCACACAATTAGTTGTTGGTATAATTGCACTTCTCCAGTTAAAAGGGCAGTGTACAAAATCAAGTCAACAATGCTCTACAGAACCTTCTAGAAACATAGAGAAAACTAATCTATTCAGAAAATGTGTGGAGGAAGTCAAAATCGTCCATACGCAAAGCCAAAGTGAAAGCTCTGGGAAGAGAGTCCAAACAACTGATTCTGTCCACCACAGCCAACTTTCTATCAAATCAGCCCTTTCTTCATTCCCACTAAAATATTATTCAACTACATTCATGCTAATTCTACATATTCACATGAGCAATGTGCTTCAGCTGCAAAATACACTGAGCAATATTAACACTTTACAATAAAATCTGGTCCAGAACACAAACTATACAACAATATTTTCTACAAACTAATCTAAAACCAAGAACATTTAGGAAACTAAGTCATAAAACATCATATATAAACCAACTACTACCTTGCTACTGTACCAGCGTACATTATAGCAGCTAACTTTCTTCTATTTGAAAGTGCCTGATGTGATGCAATCAATGTCTTTCTCACACAGGAAGTTTGCCAAATTTGCTGAATACTTGCCAAATAGAACCTGTTCTGAGCAAAACAAACATCTGCCAATAGTTGCTCTCCAAATTCAGACATTCATCTAACTTACCATGGTTTGGAAAATCAAATAAAAGATGCACCACCAATCAATTAACAACATACACTACATTTTGTGTAGAAGAGTTTTCTGAGTTTATATTTTGCACATCAATAATAACATGTAAAATGCATGTTCGCACATGATTGCACATACATGGAATAAATTAACATAATTACAATTGAAAACATTTTACTATGATGTGCAGAAGTGTGCCTAATAATGTGTTTAGTTATGCCACATTCCCTATGCAAAACATCTTTTTAGACAAGATGGATGCTATCTCTGTCACTCACTCATGCCTCCCCCGAGCACATTCTCTCTCCACAGGCTCCCAAGAGCACAGTCAAACTGATGTCTAGTAGTTTATTTCCACTGTTATGATTATATTGCTTTGATTAACTTTTCCCTGTTCCCTATGACTTGTAACGTTTGTCTAGGACATTCCGCTGTGAACACTAGCTTTATTCATTCGCTGAAAGTCTTATTGTTTAAAGTTTCATATTTGTTCAAACATCTCTGGATGACATTAGCATACAGGGTGTTGAATAATTTCTTAAGAATTGGGATGGTGCTTAGGTGTCAAGGTAATGACGTGTATTGTTCTTGTGTTATGATTTGTCAAAGAATTGACACTTTCGCTCACACCATGAGGATTTGTTGTTTTACTAATTTATCATGCAAAACAATTATATAAAACCCCTACATTTTGGAAGTAAGACAGAAGAGGAGACATTTTTCCTATTCTACTGGGGATGCTGTTCGATTTCTCCTGATTGTGCTGTGCATTTGAGACATAGACTTCTGATTTTTACATACTCTGAATAACTCTGCATTTTGAAAGACTTCATGAAGGTAATTCTGTACTTCTTAATTCTGAATTGCTTTAATAATCCCATTTAACTTTTCATTTATCTAGATTTAAGTTATTAAGTGTTTTTCATGTCTTAACAAACTGCCTACTCTACTAATTTTATGGTACGGAGGGTTCCTTGATGTGTACATTATTCTGTTTGAGGACCATATAAGGTAAATGTTAAGGTGTCTACATTTTGGGATATGGTTTTGCTCTCACACTTGTATGACGGAAAATGCTACTGCCACATCCTTCTCAACCTCTCAGTAGAGTTCGACACAACTGGCCACTAAATACTGGGTTTATGAGAACATGTCATAACCTAGAATCCATCCTTTCCATCAAACTGTTATCAGCTGGTTAAGATTGGAAATTACATCTGTGGGAAAGGTTTCATGCCAAGTCATGCCAAGTTCAATCCTAGTACCCAAACTTTCAACCATTTACTTGAGCGAGTGAGTGCCCTCTTTTAGTGGAAATATGTTTCTATTCATCAATGTGTGGATGACACACAACCTCTGCTCTTGCTTGACAAATCTTTGAACTTGAAAGTGAAAGAATACCCTGAGGCTAAATTCACAACCAAATGCTCATGGCCACTCTTTCATTGTTGAACTAAAGGTAAGTGTTTTTCGGCAAACATCTCTTCCGCAGTTACATTTCTGGGTATTAAATTTGGTTCCACACTGTCAATATGATCAGGCAACAACAAAATGGTTAAAACTGTCAATAGCCACCTTTAGTCACTTACACAGCTCAAATACTGGCCGAACACCACCCAAACGACAATTGCAGGACATTCCTCTGTTGCTTTCCAACTTGATTTTAGCTGTTTTGCTTTAGACTAATACCTCAATTGTCTCTAGCACCAACAAATGTGGTTCATTACTCCAGAAAATTTTCAAAGTTCCACAAAAAGTTTAACCTCACCTCTTTCAAAATCTTTGTAGGCTGACCATTAAGGCCATAATTATGTTAAAGACTGGGTGCTTGGCCTACAAAGGAAAGTATCATTTCTACCTGATAATCCTTCTGGAGTACAGGGGGAATTTAGAAGCCTAGAATCATTATACCTAGAAGGCCTACAGTTCAAATTTACCCATGCATAAAATCAGGAGTTCACACAAGTGGATGCTCCAGCCGGTTTGGAGCTCTCTCATACCTATTTAAAAAACTCAGGGGCATATTAGCAAGGGCACTATCGCCGCTTTAGCGGCACTTTTTGCCGCTAAAGCGGCGATATTTTTATCGCCCTATCAGCAAACTGTCTCTAACAGCAGTTAGCGACAGTTTTCGGGCATTAGCGCCCGTTTTTTTACCGCTTTGCATGTCAGCGATATTTATCGCTAATGACATGCAAAGTGGGCGTTCCTCACTAAAAATACACGCAGACAGTCGCAAACACAACTTCACACTATTAGCAAGGCCCGCGAAGCGATAAAAAAATGTGCGTTAACCCCGATTAGCGCTGGATTTTAACACCTGCTAGAAACCTGAATTAGCCATTATAGTCTATGGGAGGTGGATTCTACGGTTAAGTCCCCACCTGCCTATTAGCGAGTTTTTCCTTAGCGATAGGAATTTATCGCAAGGTATTCTCGTGCTAATGCTGGGAATCGCCGCTATCGCTGGATTTGTTTCGCATTGGAGATAAAACGTTGCTAATAACGCGTTATCTCCGCAAACGAATCCAGCGATAAAAAAAACGACGCTAACTGTGGTTTGCGTTAATTAACGCACGCTGTTGGTAATAGGCCCCTCAATCCTCATTTCTGGCCTTCAGAAAGTGCCTAAAATGGTCCATATGCAGGCTATTACTGGAATAATATTGTTGACAATTCATTTATAAGCCCTAATTCAATCTATGTGGTGGAACTTTAATGCATTGCTCTGCTCTTTTTGTATGCAAATATGCTGGTCATTCATTTGTTTGTTTGTAATATGAATAAATTGTATCATATAAAAATGTTTATTTCGGATACAAAGATCTATAAAACATGGTACAGCAAGTAACCAGATAAAAACAAATAAGTAAAAGACAATAAAAACCAGCAATCTTGTATAAACATCAATCCCACAGTAAAATAGGAGAGAAAAAAATAAAATAAAGTGAGGAGACTTCAGAGGAGACAGCATCTACAAGATAAATTAAAAAAATAATAATAAAAAAAAAAATATATATATATATATATATATTCCCAAAAAAAGCCCCGAGCTTTTGAAGATGCACTCCACAAAGGTAAGTTTGGCAAAACTTTTTATTCATGAAGCGGCGTTCCAAGACCCAGTTCATACATCACCCTGACGCGTTTCGGTGCACCTAGCACCTTAATCAAAGGGTTGGCGTGTAGGTGAAACAGCAATGGACTACCTCATTTAATACCCTTCTGGCACTCGCTTTCCAGTAAGCGGTATGCCTGGAAAGGTAGTCCCAATTCTTCCTCCTCGGTGAGGTCGTTTCACTTACAATGGTTTTCTGCCAAATGTTCAATTGCTTTACAGCCCTCCGGTGGGCCCCAGGTCAAATTACCCGCTTCCAGTCACTAATACCTTCGTGCTGCAGAGGGGCTGCGATGAAATTTCCAGCCCCGCAGACCCAGTCCGGTTTAAATGGCGGTGCAAACTTCCACGGCCGGAAGCGCCGTGCATTTAAATTCCCAAAAAAAGCCCCGAGCTTTTGAAGATGCACTCCACAAAGGTAAGTTTGGCAAAACTTTTTATTCATGAAGTGGCGTACAAAGACCCAGTTCAAACATCACCCTGATGCGTTTCGGTGCACCCAGCACCTTAATCATAGGGTTGGCGTGTAGGTGAAACAGCAATGGACTACCTCATTTAGGTGCACCGAAACGCGTCAGGGTGATGTATGAACTGGGTCTTGGAACGCCGCTTCATGAATAAAAAGTTTTGCCAAACTTACCTTTGTGGAGTGCATCTTCAAAAGCTCGGGGCTTTTTTTGGGAATATACAGGGGCGTAACACAGGCTCCTTCGGCACACAGTACATTTGCCGACAGCAGGGTACTTTTAAAGTAACTCCCGCCGCCGTGTCTCATAAATAAACCGGCGCGTACGTGATGAAATTTTGCGCGGCACGCAGCTGCGTGGTTTTCAGCCTCAGGGTGAGGCATAGGGTGGGGCAAGGCTGGGCCAGTATTGTCATGTGCAGCGTAACCTGCTCGTGAGGCGGCCGGTGGGTCCCAGGCAGTGAGACGGAGACCATAATTTAATAATTGCTGCCCGTGGTCTTCTGCAGCCCGCCCCTGCCAGCCACCGAAGCTGCACTGCTGCAGGTCTCAGGTGAGCCAGTCGGAAACAACTAGCAGTGAGTGGAAACGTATGCTTGTTCTACTTTTATGTATAGGCAATCTGATAATAGACAGTAATGAATGTTTTACTCTGGCTGCGCCCATGTCTTAAGGAAACTGCTTCCAAAATACAGTCACCCCAGGCTCCCTAAACACAGATCCATTGTCGCACTCAGCCTGTTTTTGAAACATAGAACCTGTCAAACACAGCACGGCCGGGAGGCTATATAAAATCCGGTTTTCCACTTGAACTAAAATCAGAACATGCAAATGAATGTCCTTTTTTTAATTTTTTTTTTTTTAATAGCCATCTGCATTTAGCATGTGTTTCATGAAGAACTGTAACTGAAGAGCGGGAAGTGGAATTTAGTATATAAATAAAACTGCATAAAAGTAAAAACTAAACCAATACATAAAAGTAAAACACGGAGAGAAAGGGTAAATTGCCATTTAAAGTGAGGGATAAAAAGAATACAGAAAAGATCTGAACCACTAAGTGGACGGATAAGGGAGATTTGCTCTGCTCTGGGAGTCCTGTGATTTATTTGTTGTGTTGATTAAGGACATTTCTTCCTGATATACTATTCTGTTTTGTAAGACGACTTGTAATGGACTGAGAACCAGAAACCACCTGCACAGTAAGCATGATAAACTTGAGACTTTTCCTCCTGAAGTAGACATTTAAATTCCTCGGCTTGTCCATCAGTGATAGCAGCAGAACCATTAGGAAGTACGTCTCAAAAGAGGGACATGGATTTTTCAAGACATTTTATCTCACCTTGTAGCTTTCAGATTACTTACTGATTTGGTATTGATGTTTAGGTTGCAACCCTATCTGTACAGGATATAGTATACACTTTAAATAGGGTCACAATAAAAATTAGGGACCCATAGTGCCCATACTTTTTAGATAGCATCTGAAATTTGAACAATGTTTAGGCAAAACATCCAATTAAGTTATGTTGTTTAATGTTTTTCAAATAAAGTGCTCCTTAAAATGAGTAACGAGTGATGTATAAGTTGGTTATTCAGTAATCAATATTCTGCTTTGTACAGATTATAAGAAGCCATATTTGAATAACATTAAGATGCCAGCTGACACGTTTTGCCCCCTACGCTGGTGAGTCTGGGGCTTTCTCAAGGCTTCACACTATCCACAGTGTAATCATCAGGTTGTCTAATGAAGCAATGTGCTACCAGACCGCAGGGCACTGTTAGAAGATTAGAGCCCGTCCCACTTAATTCCAACAGTATTCTACTTTTCATATTGGTAAATTTATGATTATGATATGGGTATTGTGAAACCATCATAAATTAAAGAACATTACTTGATTGGTGTCTTTGCAAGGGTGTCTAGTAGCATGATGTGTAGCTGCGAGCGGAGTGGTGATTGGAGCTACAGACGTTGTCCCACGTTTTACAAGAAATAGATTTCTTTGGAAGACTATGGGACAATTAGAGGTGATGGTGGCCACAGTGGCCACCCTACCTACCTATAGTCAGATCCTTTAAAAATGAAGCTCATTAGCCTTGCACACATTGTCTCCAGTGAGAAGCCAATACCCGGCCTCAGATGGCACCTGATCGCCAGAACAAAAGTTCAGAAAGATGCAATGGCACACTAGGTGCAGTGAGAACCCAAAATCTCATAATTCATAAGTAAAACTTTATAAGATCAAGGATACCCTTATTGACTGGTCCTCCATCAGTGAGTGCTAGGGGGTCTCTGATAGTAGATGGGTAAACAAGCTGGGTTCCTTTCGGGATCATAGTGCTGATGGGATGAAGGTAAGTTCTCACTATTTAATGCAACACCTGCAGGGTGCAGGCAGCATGTACATGCGTCACACGATTGATGTGAAGGTAGAGGGTCTTCAGCCACCAGGCTGAAGTGGATGCAGTAGCAGGCAGATGGCATCATGCGAGGGAGCATCTTGTACCTCCTCAGTCATGTCCATGCTCCCAGCTGCAGAGTGAGGGTAGTGGCCAGGACCAGAGGAGACAAATTTAGCAATAATCCCAAACATTTACAATGATGCGTTCACCAGGCTCATTTATCCCCTACTAGAAGGACTGTCAAAAGAGCTACTGATTGAAGAAACCCAGCGTGGATCAACGAACTTCCACCTGTATGATGATGGTGTCAAAAAACCATCAAAAGAATCATCTGGCAAGGGGAACCAATGTGGGCCCAAGTCTCTGTCAACCTTCCACTTATCACATGTGATCTGGGTTGGAGGTCCCAGAACAAGGCAGAGATTAGAGTGTCCCCACGGCAGCCACTTTCATCCCAGGAGGGTGACCAGAGCTACAACGCATTGTTGATGCAGCTTCTCCTGCATGGCTGATGCTAGAGTGCAGTGCCCTTGTGCGTGGGCTGAACTCTGGACCTCCTTGAGATAGACAGATAATGTTTTTAACGCAAGTGGGTTTGATTCCCCAGAGCTGCCAGTGGCATAACAAAAGCACGTGCAGCCCTCGTGGTGTGGGGGAACCCCCAAGCTTCAGAGGACCCCTCCGGCACTGGCTGGTCCCTGAGCGTTGGGGGCCCCCTGCATGTACTATGCAGGGGGGCCCCCTCAAGTTTTGTTATGCCACTGGGAATATATATATATACATGGGGAGATGTTGCGCATTTGGCGAATTTGCAGTAATGATGATGATGCAGAAACAAAACAAGCAGAAAGCCGGGCTAGGTTCATAGCCAGGGGGTATGGTTCAAATATAATTGATGCAGCCATACGAAGATCTAGAGTATTGGCAAGGGAGGATCTCTTAACACACAGGGATAAGAGAGTTGAGGAGACAGGTCATATCATTGAGACCCCTCAAACCACCAGACTCATCCTGTCATACTCCAGGCAGGAAAAGCAGATTAGAGCCATTGTGAGGCGCCACTGGCATTTTATCCGGGATGATCCGGTAATAGGCAATTCAGTATTGCCCAACCCATCTATTACTTTTAGAAAAAGTATGACTATGGGCAATATGCTAGTGAGCAACAACCAGGATAAAAATCAACAGGACATGTGGCTGACGGCCAGAAAAGGCTTTTACAAATGTCTGATCTGCAAAGCCTGCCAATTTGGTGCCAATACGAAATCCTACACAACTGCATTTTCATCTAAAACTCGGGACATTAAACAACATCTCACATGCAAAACTGAATTTGCTGTGTATGTCCTCGAGTGCAGTTGCAAGCTCAAATATGTAGGAAGCACCAAATTGGCTGTGCACAAAAGAATATTGCAGCACATTCGAGCGATCACAAATAAGGACCAGAACTATCCAGTGGCGAGACACTTTGAAGCCTTTCATGATAGTGACCCCAGATGCTTAAAATATTTTGTAATTGAGGCTATTCCAGCATCAAAGAGAGGTGGGGACAGAGAGGCCAGGTTGAGACGCCTGGAAACCAGCTTTATTCTAGAACTTGATACGAAGTATCCAGGCGGTCTTAACGTCACTGAAGATCTACATACGTTTCTTTAACTTGGACTTTTAACTTATGCCCTTCCTTATTAATGCAGTGTCGAGCTTCCTTTTATGAGGTTTTTATGAGGTTTTAAGGTATTTATTTTCGTATTTATATATTTATATATGATATTACATGAAATGGTTATTTGCATTGAACTTGAAACCTGGCTGCCTTAGGTTCAAATCATTTATATATGGTTCTTATGTAGATGTGTATATGGAAATGTGTAAATGAAGAGCCTTGGACTTTAATATCAACCTCATACTATAACAAGGACAGTAGTAACATTGTTGCACTAGAAACTTTCCTCAGTATGTATAGTTTTATCTCCCCCGCCTTTATGTTCCTAGCCTTTCCCCTAAATACTCAGCATTAAGCACTTTATAAGTAGTTGATCTGTTTTTCGGATACTGTAGCACGTAGTCACTTTATAGGTCTATTATTGTGAGGGAGGATAATTGCACGGTCTGTGTTTTAGACTGGCAGGTAGTATAAGGCCAATTTATCGACTCTGATAGCTTTTAACTCAGCCAGACCAATTAAAGGATTTTCCAGATGAATTAATTTCTGATGCGGGACCTGGCTACAGGGTTTTAATTTTAGCACATAAGTTAATTTCCACGTTGCACTTTTACATTTTTTCTCAATGGATGGACAAAGTACTGAATCACAAATTATGCATTCATGCAGAAATAGGTTTACAGACATTATATAAAAATGTATTGTGAGTTATTTTAAAACCAAGATGATTTGTATTGCGGGCATTCATGCACAATATATATTAGGATTTTGTCTATGTCAATGAGACTTGTTGAGCACTTGCACTTTAAAAGATGGGGGTTTCACTTAGGCTGTGTCATGTGATCAAGGCCGCGCAGACGGCAGAAACGCGTCATGGCAGACACCGGTGATGGTGAAATAAAGTAAAGATTGCTGCACTTATCTGGGTCCACGCTCGTTTTTCTCAAGAAACGGAAACGGAGGCGAGGTGTTGGATATATATATATATATATATATATATATATATATATATATATGTGCACTTTTAAAACATCATTGCTTTAACATTTTGACACTGTGTATGCGGATAATCCAGGCAGCATACAAAACGTTTGTCATCGCAATATGAATATATGTTCTATGGATACTCTCATTAATGCCATCATAGTGCAGATGGGCTATAAAAATGCTGAATAATAAAAATAATAAGAATCACTTTTTACCTACTCTTCTACTATTAAAACTGTAATCATATACTAGCTCTATATGTTTGTAGTGGTATAAATCATTCTACAAATATATGTCCAATTTAATTCTATTTTAGGACCAATATCTGGCTCAGTAAACTCATTATTTGTACATAAATCATATGTACTAATAAATGTTTAAGCCCACTGTCCTACTATAGTTCATCTAGAAATTGCCTTGTCCATAACTAGGACTTTCTAGAGTCCATCTCACAATGTATATCTATTTTTATTTATCAATTCAACTGGGTGTTAATAACCCAAATTTAGATTCTATGAAAAAATAAACAGTGTTGTGCCCTACCATTAACCTATTTACCCCAAAAAACTAACATATCTGCTCATAGGGTTGGGTGGCATAAAAATTAATTAGGTCGATATTTTTTTTTCTGCTGGTTTCAAAACCAATACATTGAATTAGGAGAAGGTATTTTAAAATACTGAGTAACCAATACAAAGATTCCTATTTTCATCCATTTATGTAGTCTAACTTTGTGGCTTCATTTTCTGATTTTTGGTATAGGTGTCATAAAGGTTTGATAATCTTCGAATGAGTTGAAAGTGGAGATTCATGCTAACTGCATGCAGGTTATCTCATGTACAAGCATTCATGATTGCCAGTTGACTTCCTCTATTTTGTTATTCAATATCAGAACATTCGAAGTTAATCACTGAAAGAACATTTCTCCTCTTTTCTGAGCAACACTTGCAGCAGGAAAACATCTTTTACAACAAGGGCAGAACAACGAATGTCGTTACAACGAAACAGTCTTTATCACAACAGTTTTTACAAGTACATTTTTTACCATAAGTATGCCTTTACCATGGATGCCTTTACAACAATATCGTTGTGAAGGCATGAATTATAAAGACACATGCAAAAACTAAGTATTTTGCAGGTAAGTATTAAGTGGTATATATATATATTAAGTGGTATATATATATATATATATATATATATATATATATATATATATATATATATATATATAACCAAAACAGAGAAGTTCCTACTGGGATCCTGGCCCGTTGTCAGGTGGTGCGCGAAGGCGGTGGAACCAATCCCGGACAAAGTAATCCATACCAAGAAGTCCAATAAGGCGCACACTCAGAATGATGATTTGCTTGTGCAAAGATTTATTCCTCAGTTGCTATGCGTTTCGACAGTAACACTGTCGTGATCAAGACAGTGTTACTGTCGAAACGCGTAGCAACTGAGGAATACATCTTTGCACGAGCAAATCATCATTCTGAGTGTGCGCCTTATTGGACTTCTTGGTATGGATATATATATATATATATATATATATATATATATATATATATATATATATATATATATATATATCCCAAACGAACGCTCCTTCTGAACCGCTGAACCCAAGAAAGGTGGCGCAAACGCCAGCGGAGCAACTGGCAGCACAATCCAATGTACACAATCCAAAGTCAATGCGCTCTCAGAGAAACACACGTAGTCAAAGAAAGGATGTAACCCAGTTTAATCACTACGCGTTTCGACTGTCTTCGCAGTCTTGCTCACGTGCACGAGCAAATCATTCATTCTGAGTGTGCGCCTTATTGGACTTATTGGACTTCTTGGTATGGATATATATATATATATATATATATATATATATATATATATATATATATATATATATATATATATATATATATAAAAAAAACGGTCCCTGACACTTCGTAGAAAGGATCCCACAGCACTCCGGTAGAGGTTTTCAAAATGCTTGTTTATTTCAGCAGAGGCACAAACGCCTTTTATGTAATCGTGTTTCAATCAGGACAATAATCATAGTAAACATCGTTGATGGACTTCATGCATGCATTTTACCGTGGCAGCCATTTTGGAGTGGAAAATATATGGTACTCTCAATAGGCTTTAAACAATATATCAGTTCATATTCCTCTGTGCGAGTATGTATTTCATACATTCTTAATTCATATTAAGCTGTGTTTTTACCCCAACAATATTAATCATTTTGTCAAATTCATCTGATCAATGTGGTTATAATAGGGTTCACATTTCATTGCCATAACAAAATATAAATCTCTTCGCGTCAACTAATTTGTAATCAAAGTCACGCCCCAGTGGGCCTACTTGCACTATATGGACATTTTTACTTGTTGCTGTGTAGTCTTGTGACTCTCTCTTGCTGCTCTCAACTAGAGTAGAAGACTCCTATCCTTGCTGCCTTGGTGATGCATCTCTATTGCTGTTCCACCTGTGAACAAAATACATCCAACAACATTATTACAACCCTTATCTCCTGAACAGTCTCACAACATATAACTTCTATTTCAGACGTCTTGAACATTAACATTTTTTAAAACATAACATGATCATGGAGCTAGCAACCGGTTCAGTTTTTTAGAGGTGTACATAGAGCTCTTCGTCAATATTCAAACCTGTCGGTTCTCTACTGTCTATCTCTAGGATATACCTTGATTCTAGTCTTCTGAGCTCCTTCTCCCTGTCACCATCTCTATTTCCTTTGGGCACACTGTCTATTGCACTGAATTTTATTAGTTTGTGGTCTCCCCCATGGGTTTTGTGGAAATGTCGAGCTACGGGATAACTGGGGTCGTTGTTTCTTATTGCTCTTAGGTGTTGTAAAATCCGTTTGTGCATCGGGAGTATAGTACTGCCCATGTAGTATTTGGAGCATGGGCACTTCAGTGTATACACTGCATATTCTGTCTTACATGTAAGGTGCTGTCTAATCTTCAAAGATTTACCCAGTGGTTTTGTTAATTCCACTAGGTTCTTGCCATTCTCACAGGCTTTACACTTATTACACTTTTTAAAGCCTTTTTGGGGTTTCAGCCAGGTTTGCCCTGTTGTTATCACTTTGCTTTTTACCAGTGCATCACGCATAGATTTAGCTTTCCTGAATGTGATCTGTGGCCTACGTGAGAAGTCCTTCCCTATAATGGGGTCATTTTGAATTAGGTGCCAGTGTCTTTTCAGTGCCTTCCTGAGTAGGATGTGTTTGTCATTATATGTTGTTATGAATCTTGTTTTTTCTTTTTCTTCCTTACTGGATGTGGGGGGCGCCTCTTCTGAAAAGAGTATGTCCTCCCTCCTTATCTCAGATACCTTTCGCCTTGCCTCCTCTAGTGCTGGTTCTTTATAGTTCCTCTGTCGTAATCTCTGTGTTATGTTTTTCTGTGTTTGGTTATAGGTGTCTGTTGTACTGCAAATTCTTCTTGCTCTTACGTTTCAATGTGTGTGGTTGGAAGCTGTTGGCATGCAATATGCTCTTGCCTGCCGTGGGTTTTATGTACACATTAGTGATCCATTTCGAATCCTGTACTGTAATTTGTACGTCCAGAAAATGTATCTCCTTGTTGCTTATATCACTAGTGAACTTCAGATTCAAACTATTGCAGTTTATTCTTTCTACAAATGCCTTTGCTTACATTTCACTCCCTTTCCACAATGCAAACACATCATCGATGTAACGGACCCACAACACCAGGGGTTCCATCCAGTCCTGTAGGTCACGTCCATGTAGCACCTGCACCTCCCACCAGCCCATATGCAAATTAGCAAAGCTGGGGGTGAAGCAGGTGCCCATCGAAGTCCCCTGTAGTTGTTTGTACAGTTCATCATTAAACCAGAAAATATTGTATTGCAGACACCACTCCATCATTTGCAGAATCATAACATTATGTTTATAGTATTTCATAGCCCTGGCACGCAAGAAATGCTGTGTTGCCCTGTGTCGGATGCTCGTATACAACGAGGTCACATCCAATGTCATCATATACATGTCATCCTCCCAAGTTACATCAAACGTCAATTTGAGGAACTCCGTTGTATCTTTAATATACGACGGGAGATTGCTTACCAATGGCTGCAAAAAAACTGTCAACATAAACAGAGGTATTCTCTAGCAAGCTACCTATAGCCGCTACTATCGGTCTCCCTGGTGGTCTGGTGTCATTTTTGTGGATCTTCGGAATTAAGTAAAACACAGGTATTTTGGGATTCTCTTTTTTAAGAAATTTCCATTCATCCCAACTCAACAAATTCACATCCCTCCATTCTAGTAGTTGGTTGTGGAACTTCACAACTACCTTCTCATACTCTGTCCTTGAAATCTTAGCATAGCGTTCTCTATCATGTAGTTGTGCATACGCTTCCTGCAAATACATTCTTTTGTCCCAAAGGACCACATTGCCCCCTTTGTCTGATAATCTTACCACACACTTGTCATTATTGTTCCATTTACTGATCACCTGTCTGAATTGTTTTTCTTGTTTTTCCCACTTTCTGGTCTTTACATACGTTTTCATTTGTATTGTTTTCAATTCTGCAGCCATCAAATCTGAAAAAAGTTCTATCCCATCATTAGTGTTCGGGGGATAAATCTAGATTGTGTCCTGAATCTCGTGTTCCCTCCCTCACTTATATTGATGCCTGCCCCCTCTAGGATTTCCATCTCACTATTAGCTGTTACCTCGACATTGGAGCTATCAAGTGTCAGCAATGTTCCCAACCCTTGTGCATCCTGAACTTGCAAGGTTCCAACATCTGATTCCTCCATCAGTCTAAATTGTCTGGTTTCAGGTTTAGATTTAAAGAATTTCCTCAATTTGAGTTTTCGAATGTACTTAAATAAATCGATTCTAGTCTGTGCATAATCGAAACCTGAAACTGGGCAGTAGGAAAGGCCCAGAGAAAGTATTCTTTCATCTGTTTCAGTTAGTTCAATAGAGGTAAGGTTAATTACCGTTTTCTGTCCTGGTTCTATTTCTTGTGGCTGCGTGTCACTCGCCCCACCGGTTCTTTTTCGTCGGCCTTCTCCCCCTCGCCTCTGCTTCCTCTTCCTCTTCCTCTTTGCTGGAATTGATTCCTTGGTCGGTGATTTGTCCTTCTGTCCACGCACAAAAAACGAAATTCCTCTTGAAGAGAAGTGCTTGGTTTTTCTCCTGGGTTCCACCCTGCTTGGTCGCCTTCTGACTCTGTACCTGTATCTGAGCTGAAGTCACTAAGTGAAACTTCCTTTCTTAGTTGGTTTGCCTCGCTCTGGCGTTGTCTTCGCATGGTGTCAAAGCGCTTCGCGAAGGTGAATATTTGCCCTTTTAAGTAATCCATTTTGTCTCTTTGGAATTTTTGAGCTTTACGTTGCTTGACTCCCTCCTCATGTTTAACTAATCTTTGCTTCATCTCCGTTTTAAATTGTGCTATTTTATCTTTGTTTTCTTCCTTGCTTAGCTGTTCATTCATGGATTTGATTTGGTTTGCCAGTTCTGTTCTCTCCAGTTCCGCAGACTTTATCAGGATTGTCATCATTTTCATGGAACTCGCTGTATTGCATTCAACCCATTCCTTGATCAGTTCTGGGTGTGGGTTCTCATAACTTGGTGTAATCCAAATGAAGTTCTCCAGCGTGAGGGGCCCCCGACCCTGCATGGGGTACTTGGCAACTTGGGGATGGATCCTCCACGACAAATCCAAACGCAAAGAAGGTGCCAAGACCAGCTTTGAGGACCATGCATTTATTTAGCATAAATGAAGAGTGCAGGCAACATATTGAAATCCTGACGCGATTCGGCGCTTCCGCCTTGATCACAGATGAGTCGTGTCCACAGGCCCCACACTGCATGAAATCATTAAGCTCAGTGCTCAATGAATTATGGGACACTTAGGGTCCGAATCCGATCTCGGCCGGTAGGGCACCGAATCGGAATCGGCTTAACCGGATCCGATTCGGAGCCCTCTTTCCCGACCGATTCGTACGTGCGTCCGGCCGAGCGAGTACGATACGAGCGCACGCGAAATCGCCGACCGACTCGTTCGCGGGTCCGAAGCGCTCCGACCGACTCGCACGGACACGACTCGCATCGCGCAAGGGAGACGTTCCCCGGCCGGGCAAGTACGATGCGCGCCTCGAGCAGTCCGACCGACTCGCGCCGTCTGGCTCGAAAGAGCAGTCGGAGCCGGACTTTTGGGGGTCCATGTCGGACCCCCCTGTACTCGTTGCCGCACGAGTCGCACACAGGGGGGACCCATGGGTCCCCCCTACCTGTGCATGTACGCCGCGAGTCGCATCGAGGCGTACCCGCTGTAGGGGGTGCCCGTGTTCGCCTCGCACCCATTGAGTCAATGGGAGCCCGCGTACGCGTTGTACGTCCGGCTCCCATTGACTTCAATGGGAGTCCGACCGACTCGAGTCCGATTGCATGCGTGCGCATCGTACTCGTTCGGTCGGACTGCCAGGGTCCGATTCGGTCGGAAATCTCTCCGGGTCCGGCTCGGTCGGAGAGATTTCCGGCCCGAATCGGAATCGGCCCCTTTGTATTTTACTACAGCCCATGACTATGAATATAAAAGTGTGTGGGGCCTGTGAAGCACAACTCACCTGTGATCAAGTTGGAAGTGCCGAAACGCGTCAGGATTTCAGTATATTGCCTGCCCTCTTCATCTTGAGATATCAAAGGGCGCCTCATAATTCTGGCTATGGATATTTCTTTTAGTGACTGTATCATTGTCTTGACCAGGTCAGCTAGAGAAGTGGTCCTGCCCCTACCAGGATTTTATATTAATCTTGCACCCTCCTCAGGGATATCAGATGTGGACATTGTGATCACCTGCACTCATTCAACAAAGTAGGATTCTCTTAACACAATACTTGTCTATACTAGAGGAATTGTTCTTGCTGCTAGTTCTGGAGAACCACTGATCAGATATTTGTATACTAAACCAATTTTTATTGCTTCACTGCAAGATCACTGGAATTTGGTTACCAGTTGATTTAATTTCAGTAATCATCAGTCTTGCTGCCTCAGACCACACCACAAACCAGCAGGTCTCTGACTGGCTGATGCACTGTTACTCACCCAATCAGGACCTACCACAATTATTCCACCTCTCTTCCCTCCACAAATTTGACAATCTGCACTCCTTAATGTTGCTATAGTCCCCAAATGCAGCCCCAATGGTTTCTTGCTGAATAACCACCATCCAGCCAATCAGGACCTGACCACATGTTTTGTCACTCCAGATTCTACAAAACTGCAACTCAGCACTCCAAGTGGAAGCTAAAGTGCTGCTAATGTGTAGAAGAACTCATCCCAGCCCAATCAAGCTCCGACTGGATGAATTGCCATCACCCTGCCACTTACAACTCAACCACATTTTTCCCACCTCTTTTTATTCTAGAAATCTGCTAATCAGACAATAATTGGCTCCTCCCAAACTCTCCTAATATTTTAAGGTTCCCAAGAACTAATAATGCCTGTGTTTCCTTTTTTTTTTTTTTTTAACTCTTTTTCTTTATTTAACGATTAGCACATGTCATGACAAACACCTTATACAGAAATACAGCACAACAAGAAGAAAAAAACAATAATAAAAAAACAGAAAAAATGCAATACCCAAAAAAAAAAAAAAGACCATAATTCAGAAATCTAAGCAGAATAAGCAAAATATAAACTTATAAATCAATTGCATAACCCCATAGACAAGGCAAAGACATCAATAACAGACAAAATATAACACGCATCTATAAAGCTATGCAGACTACAATTAATCCTGCTGGGCTATATCCGTCAGACCTTAGACCATTCCTTAATAGGAGCCCATATTCTAGTGCACAAATCCCGCCTCTTCTCCCCCTTAAAGAATAAACAGAGGACTCCAAATTATACAGTGCAAGTATCCTAGCTCTCCAGTTAAAAAAGGTAGGAGCTTCTGGACTAATCCATTGAGACGTAATGCACAGCCGAATCATTGCCATCGCTACAAACAGGAAGGCTACAGTATATCTAGATCGACCTGCCGTCCCAATAGACTCACATCCCATTAGCACCAACTCTGGAGAAATTACAACCGGAATTTTTAACACTATATTAATAAAATACTCAACTTCATGAAGAAATTCCCCCAGGCTTGGGCACAAATAGAACATGTGTGCTGCATCAGCAGCTTGCAGCCCGCACCTACCACACCTATCACCCTTCCGCCCTCCCCACTTTGCGATCTTTGCAGGTGTGTAGTATAAATCAAACATTGCCATATAACATTGCGTCTGTAGGCTACCGGAGACTAATATCTGACTTGCCAATTCTAAAG
Source organism: Calotriton arnoldi (assembly GCA_963921515.1). Classification (NCBI taxonomy): domain Eukaryota; kingdom Metazoa; phylum Chordata; class Amphibia; order Caudata; family Salamandridae; genus Calotriton; species Calotriton arnoldi. The sequence goes on along the minus strand of CAWUFW010007142.1, from coordinate 910,104 downwards.
CAGATCTAATATCTACCCCCGTCTTGCCAAGTTTTCCTTCCCACTTAATATTCTGCACCTCAACATCGTCCGGAAAGCAAGATAGCAAATACTGATATACTATTCCTATCCTTGCTTTCCTCTGAGCTAACTCAACTATAGTAACCTTTTCAAACACCACAGCCGCCTCATTTTGATATTTATCCAGAAAACTTCTAATCTGAAGATATTTGAAAAAATCATGAGAATATAAGTTAAATTTCTCCCTAAGAGAGGAAAAAGAGACCATTTGCCCCTCCGAACACAAGTCACCAATAACCTTCAAACCCCGCAGCTGCCATCTAAAGATGACCTGGTCCTGAAAAATCAATGGCAAGATTCCAGCAGCCGTAAAAGGCGTATAAATATTAATATTTGAGATTTGGCACTTATGGCGAATCTTCCGCCAAATCGAAAACACAGCCCCGATTACTTTGAACCTTATTATTTTAAAATAGCTCGGTTCGAGTACCCTCACTAAGATGCCCTTAGCCGAGTCTCCCAAGCCTATTTCATAGATAGTCGGTCTATTGGCTAGCGGGACCTCAGCCCTGTCTCCTACTAAAAGTATTCCAAAGTTTTGCAACATAGCTGACCAATAATATAATAAAATATTGGGAACCGCCCAACCCCCACGATCTCTAGGGAGACACATCCATTTGGCCGCCCTACGTGACCGACGATACCCCCAGAGAAATCTAGAACAGATCCTCTCGGCCCTACTCAAAGATACCTGAGAAAATTCTATCGGAATAGTTCTAAACAGATACAATAGTCTAGGAAGGATCAGCATTTTAAGTATGTTGCAGCGGCCATACAGCGACAAATGCAAGTGATCCAATCTTTCAAGTTTAGTGTTGATGGAATCGATAACTGGCAAAATATTCCGATCAGGAATGCTAGCCACTGAGGCAGTGATTTTAACCCCCAGATATGTTGCTTCAGTGACAAGAGACACATCGGAGGGACATGAGAAAGCTGAGTGTAAAATCTGTGTCTTATCGACATTCAATTTGTAGCCTGACGGTACACCAAATTGCTCTGCAAGTGTCTTTAAAGTTGCAAAAGCCGGAACAACATCCCTGGTTAAGACCACAATGTCGTCCGCATAAGCCAGCGTCTTATAATCTGTACCGTTGACCCTGACCGGCAAAATATTTTGATCTCCTTCAATTTTACTAAGGAAAGGGTCAATGTACAGAGCAAAGAGCAAAGGTGAGCACGGACAGCCTTGCCTAGTTCCCCTACCAATGTTAATCAACCCGGTTTCCTGTCCTGAGATACGAATTGAGGCTACTGGAGAGATGTACAATGCTTGCAAAGCCCGAATAAACTCCATACTAAATCCCTTCCAATGAAGCACCGCCCACAGAAAACCCCAGGAGACCCTGTCGAACGCCTTCTCGGCGTCCAACAGGATCACCCCAAGGGAAGACTCTGTGGTCTGCGCCCAATCCAGCAAGGCAATGACCCGCCTGACATGATCGGCCGTATCTCGTCCGGGTATAAACCCATGTTGGCGAATGGACACTAATGGGGTAATAACTTCGGCCAGTCTGGAAGCTAAAATTTTTGAATATATTTTACTATCCGTATTAATTAATGAAATGGGCCGATAGGATGAGGGGTTTAAATCAGGCTTATCTTTCTTCTTAAAAAGAACAATAGTTGTTTGCCTCCAGGATTCCGGTGTAACACCCCTCTGTGCATCCCTAAAAACAGATAAGACATCCTGTCGAATTTCTTGCGCAAAAGCCCTATAAAATTCCAAAGGGATGGCATCCGGGCCAGCGGCTTTTCCGTTGGCCAAAGATTTTATGGCCAATTCAACCTCTTCCCATACAATTGGGGCTGAGAGGACCTCATTCTGATCTATTGTAACTTTAGAAGTATCAACACCCTGCAGCACCACCTCTGCCGCAGACTCAATAAATGACATGGACCTCTCTTCCTTGTACAGCAGGGTATAATACTTACCAAAGACATCCATAACCCCCTCCTGCGTGTCCTGAATCTGGCCCAACTGATCTTGAACTCTAGAAATTCGATTGGCCATACTTCTTTGCTGTAGTCGTTTAGCAAGAACTCTACCCGAGTTTTCCCCAAATTCGTACATTGTCGTACGATATTGAATATATTTTGTAGCCAGATCCGCCCCAAAAAATTCTAATAATTTAGATTTAACAATAGCCACCCTCTGTTGGCTAAGCTCAGTATTAAGGCCATCCCTGATATTCTGCGTCAGCTCCGTCTCTGCAACCCGCAGCTGCTCAACACGCCCCTTGATCTGCTCCTGAACAGCCTTCCATCGATAAGCTGCAAAGCTCTTAGTCTCCCCCCGCACTGCAGCTTTAAAAGTGTCCCATACCATACAATCAGACGCGGTCTTTCTATTTATACTTAAAAATTCCGATACCCATTTAGTCATGTGGTCCCGATACGCTTGATCCAATAATAGTTTTCTTTCAAATGTCCAAGATCTAGGAGCTCTATCCATGTTCCCCCAAGGACACTCTACGATCAGCGCATTGTGATCAGATATGATTCTCGGGGGAACTTCAACCGAGGCCTCCCCCACCAACTGATCAGACATAAAAAGATAATCCAAACGCACCATTTTATTATGGGGGCGGAATGATACGTAAAACCATCATTACCCTTTTTATGCCTATACCAGACATCAACCAATCCGTGCTCAGAGACTAAAGTCTGAAGAGCCTTAAAAACCCTCGGCTTCCTTCCCACATACTTTTGATCACTAAGAAGATTAAAATTGCCTGCCAGATGGATATTGAAGTCCCCACAGACAATCATTGGATGCGGCCACATTGCTAATTCAACATTTAAGCATTTAAAAAGTTCTGGATCATCTAAGTTTGAGCCATAAATCGTGCAGATAGACATAGATCTATTATTAATGGTAATTTCAGCTACTGCCCATCTTCCTGCTCTGTCCTCCTTCACTCTATTACAACTCCCTACTCCGCGCCTTAACAATATGGCCACACCTCTAATCATTGATGACTGTCTTGTACAGGCTACTAGATCAAAGCCTAAGACTTTCAGACATTCCCGCTTCCCCCATGGTATATGCGTTTCTTGTAGACACAAGATATCCACTTGCATAGTTTGTAAAACTTTGGATAGAAGCGCCCGCTTTTTACCATCATTAAGGCCACAGATATTCCATGAACTTATACGAAGCCTACCCCGCCTCATTTGAACAAAACATAGATCCCGATCTCAGCTCAACAAAAAATACTGCTATGAAAAGCCTACCATTTTTATTCATAAAATCTGTCAAACCACCACCACTATTATTATGGTTGCCATGACTACATTTGAAAACCAAAACCCCACATACCCCCCACACCCCTCCCAACTTGAGCCCCAACCTATCCCCCTGATCCCTCCCCAACCCCTCCCCCACCCCTGCACTACACCCCCTTGCGAAGCAACAGGACCTAAGTCCTAGTGATGGAATAAGCTGGGTGCACCCGCTCTCCCCTGGATCCTTCCACCCATATTTAGCCAAAAAGAGGGGGGGGAGATCTGAAATAGTACACACCAATAAAAGACAAAACAAGAAATCAACCCCCACATCTATATCCAAAGTAAAGTGACCCCTATGACTCGGAGCTACGAAAAAGCTTGAATTTATCTACATAGAATTCAGAAATTCCTTTGCCTGGATCTCAGATAAAAAAAATCTTGTCTGACCCTGGTAAATAATTTTCAGCTTCGAGGGAAAAAGTAAAAAAGCTTGCGCCCCCTTTGCTTGAAATGCCACTATGAGCTGACGGAGCTGCCACCTCCGCTCAACTGTTGCCTGACAGAAATCTGGTCTAACAAAAAACTCACAATCTTTCCCGACTCTCTTCCTGTCTGGCCTCGCTAGATCATAAACTCCCTCCCTAGCTAAAAAATTATTTAAACAAATCAATATTGCCCGAGGCTTGTCCATAACTGAGCCAGACTTCTGCCTTAGCTTGAATGGGAAGCGATGCGCTCGTTGGACCTCAGATTGCCAGTCCCATTGTTTTAAATCCGGAAATGCTTCAGAAAAAAGCTCGACAACGAATTGCCTGACATCAGCCCCCTCTCTTCCTTCCGGAATTCCTAAAATCCTTAAGTTATTTCTCCTAGCTCTATTTTCCAAATCCGTCATCTTCCAAATCATATCGTCCCTTTGTGCTTTAATCGTATCGGTAAGGCCCTTTTGTATTGCCAGATCATCCTCCAGCGTAGAGATCCTTTCTTCAGCCTCTCCAATTCTAACAGCTATGTCCGAGCATGTTTTAGCCACTCTCCGGATCGAATTCTGCATCTTGCGACACGCCCCCTGTATTCGAGAGCTCTCCTGACGCGTCTCTTCACGATGGACCATAATGATCTGATAGATGGTTGACAATGTTATTTCCGCAGGAGGTCCCTGAGTAGCTTCAGTGATAGTAGAGGCAGCAATGCTCCCACTAAATCCGGGCTGAGTAGAGAAGGAATAATCCCATGCCATTGGACCCATTACTCCCGTTAGCCCAGAAGACTTATTTACCAGAAGCCCCCTTGGTTTTTGGTTTTGAAAATTTGCGAACTGTGCCCTCTAATCGGGAAGAGGCTTCATCTTTTTGCGCTCCACCAAACTGCCAATCAGCAAGATCGCTATCGTCGTCCGTCCACTCCTTGCCCGGACCTTCATCCTCTGATGATCCTGTATGGTCTGACATAGAATAAAATTTATCTGCCCCTTCAATTTCCTTGCCAGATCCACTACCGTCGACAAAGTCCCATGATCTACCCCCTTGTACTTCTATTCTTGCCGAGTCAGCACCTTTGCTACATATTTCCAAATTTTGATGGTCTTTCATAGGGACTACTGGAGAATGCAGAACTACAATTCCCATAGTTCCACTGTCCGGGAGAAGTGCCGTAGTTTGGAGTTCGCTTTCCCCGAGATCAATTGCAGAGATAGTTTCACTGCCCCCAGCAGAAATCTCGTTACTGGTTAAACAGACCCCACTACGAACCGGTAAGTCACCCCCTAACTGTTCTGGATGCAAAGATCCATTGCATTCGGGGATAGAGGCACAGAAATCATTAGACACCCCCATATTAGAAGATTCATCTGCCTTTGACTCTACCGCTTTCGAGTCAGCATTGTTTACCACTTTGCCCGCAGCCGCCTGCTCCCGCTTACCGGTGCTCACAGGAGTTTCCGCTTTCTTTGTCCTTCCCGCTTGCATCTTGAAGAGCGAGGGGAGTGTCTGCTTTGATTTGCCGGCTGCAGCGACGGAGGTCTGAATATGTCCAGCGGCTCCTGCCGCCATCTCTTCTGTCCCGCGGGTGACTTGCGGCTCTTTCCCCCCGCTGAGCCCTTTCCCGGGGCTCGCTGTTTGCGCTGTCAACACGCGGGTCTTCAGATTCTTCGCCAAAGCTTTCGGAGCCATTGCACCATACGATCGCCAAAATGACCCAGGGAGACCAAACCAGCTCGGCAAAAATCCCATCCAAGGTGTTCTGTTGGGCACTTCTCCCTGCAGCTGAAACAGGTACCAGAGCATACTCTTAGTTTATGCCGTTTTCTTCTTCCCTTCCGCTCGCTCCATCACATCGGGATCCCTACATAGGTGGAATTGCCCAGGAGAGCTCGGAACGCCAGCCTACACAGCCGAGTGACCGGCCGCCATCTTTGCTCGCACCTAATGCCTGTGTTTCCTCTGCAAATTACAGATGAAGGCAAGTAGATTGCCCTCATGGCCTGTTCAGGGTAAAAAGTGTCTAGGGCCAGGCGCCCTGCTTTCAACTCCAAGTTCCTCACACATCACTCTTCACAACCGATGGCCCAAATTACACAAAGATGGTGCAATCACATGCATGCCAACATTCATGAACAGGAAAGATATCTGCAGAAGCAAATCAGAGAAATTGAATGTTCCCATCAACATACATTGGGGAGGAGGATGTTTTAAGTTTGAGAAAGGTGAAATTGACATAATTTTCACTTTGAAAATTAAAATATTTCCACCTAAATTGAGTGTTTGCATGTATGCTATCACACACAACACACCTGAAGAACAAATTACCAAAGAATTACATTTACATCCATCTAAGACACACACACACCATCTTCAGACCAAGTCCTTCCACTAATTTTCATTAACACGCACCCTGCAGTCCTGCATGCACCATATGCTGCAAACATCATCAGAGAACTGATCTATGATGCACTCTACATCACAGACGCATGGCTTACAGCTATATCCACACACATCTTAGATCTGCTTATACCAATGGTTAACCCCATTCAATGCACTGACCAAACCCACAATACAAACGGAGTACTTATTGTCATCCACTCGTCAATATGGTCCTGCACACTAAGCAAACCAGCAACACTAAAATCTTTCACTCTTCTCTCCTATCACTTCCTAATTTTACCTTCCAAAACATCCACCCTGAGCCTCATCTTCTCACTGCCAAGGTCTAGCAAGGAATGTATTGAAAAATCAAAACTCCTTACTATGACCTCCATTTTTCATACCCATCCTACTTTTCACTGAGATTCAAAACGCCTAGAGACTTACACACACCACAAATTGAAGACCATCCTCAACACAATCCTAAACATCATGGGCACATCTCTGAAACTGACTATTACAAAGGCAACACTGACAATCTTATTATAACAGCCTAATCTCCCTCCCCCATTCAGTGCCTACATCAATCTCCTTGTAGTATATCGATCCCCTCGCCATCCCCTTCTGTATTTTTCATAGCACACAACACATTTATGTCACCTGAAATGAGTCAAACACATATTTCCATCCTTTAACACTTTCCCACGGCGTGGTCCCAAAAAGATCTAATCAATCTGGTAATCACCCATCAGCCAACAACAGACGTCAACACCCTCCTCAACAATTACATTACCACCTTCAAAAACGATTGGACCTCAGTGGTCCACTGTAGCCGCGGTCACTGCAGGTAAGAGCGGTGGGGCGGTGGAACCGGCTGGGGGGGATTTCGAGAGACGACCACAAGGGAAAATTAAGTATTTATTTAATTTTGCCTTGTGGTTGTCTCTCGAAATCCCCCCAGCCGGCCCCACCGCCCACCGCTCTTACTTGCAGTGGCCGCAGCTGCTCCACTGAAGACCTAATGTCAAACAGACACCATCACTAAAATACTAAAATAGTACTCCCAAGAGATCAAGGTGTACAAGTCCAGAAAAGAAATGGTGATAAATTAGAGCCCTAGACAGTATCACCCAATTCAAAACAATCAATTAGGCACACAGATTCCAAATTATATCAGCCAAAGCAACCTTCTTTAAACTCACCATCAAAAAATCTCTAATAGAAGCAAAGCAGTCTGCAAAACAGTCAACCACTGTGTCAATCCAATGACAGACCCACCAGGCGCACACTGAATCATCAACATCAGCATCACAATTGAGGATATAAAGGAAATCAGAACATTGACAGCTAAAGACACAATCATGTCTTCGATCTCCCATCAGACCATATCTAAAAGAATAATGTAGCCTACATACCTGCAAAAGCTATAAGCTGGTACCAATGCCTATTTTCTGCTTCTTTGAAACCCCCTTGGAACCTGAATAAAAAACACTGTGACAAGAACGGGCTCTTAGGATTGCACTAATGCGGTCTCCAATTTGGTTCACAAGGGCAATGGTGCATCCATGCCTGCTGGAAGCATATGCAATGTTTGCCTGGCATGAATCTGAGGTGCTGCATGCCCTTCAGGCCTCCTTTCTTTCTTCTAACCTGAGAGATGTGGGAAAGATGGCAGTAGACGTTGTGTTCTTCATAGGAGGAGCCCAGCATCTACTGAGATTTTCTTTAGGCCTTACTCTGTGTATCTAGAGGTTATTCAGAGGTCAGTATCTACAAACACAAATGTTATGCCTCCAAATGTACATTTTACAGTTAGCATCCCTGAAGACTTTCCTGAAGACAGCAACTGTGCATATCGTTGTTTGTTTCTTCAAAGACTGACTGGATCCTGTAACAACATTACATTGTTTTAAGGTTCTTTAGAAGCCATGTTGTTGCAATAGAGCTGAATGTCAAACTGTCACAAAGCTTAACCACCAGCCCAAACTATAATACCTACCATCTATCATGCTCGGCAAGAGTTGACTGCTTACAACACTGCAGTAACTTATACAACTGCCACCGACTCGATTGTGGGCTTAATCAAACCTTTAAATGAAATATTCCAGGTTTCTGTTTTTTTGCAACTAACAGGAACGATGCCAACATCTTTCTCTGCACAATAATCACTAGTGTATACAAAAACATATTGCCTACGCCACAGTCTCTTTGGCAACATTCATTCCTCTGACAAATTCCTTACAATGACTTAAAGGTTGGTTGTGTTTGACATTACTCTATCACATGCACTGAGTTCACAACTATAGTCAAAGACTGCATTGCCATGACAATCAAGCAGACAATATCTGCTCTAGTTTCCAGTGACATTTTCAATATCAACCTCACCAAATGGGCATACTCAATCTCATTCTGCTCATAACAACGCTTATCTATGCTTCTCTCTTATTCAGTGGAATTCCCCAAAATCTGAATCAGAACACTTGTACTAACATACCTACTGCAGACCTGGAAAACCTACTGAACTATCAACTGGCAAAAATCTTCGAAATTTCAATGTGACTACCCCAATTCACTGTGTACCTGGAGCACAATTTAATCTGGTTTCCAGTTTGCTAATCTCAGTCTTTGTGATTAAAACCACCACTATAAATGTCCGATAGTATATGCTGTCATGTAGGATAATACGAAACATGTGACTTGCTCAGTAAACTGTTCATAATGCTTATTATAGTGGACAGCAATAGCCTTCTCTTTCACTCAGAAAAACCTTGCAGAATTGAAGGAACATTCCTGCAGTGGTTCATATCCTTTCTTTTATACTGTCAAGCTAATGTTCATCAGTGCTTCTTCTTATCAAAGTGTGTTATTATCTTCTGGGCTGTGCCCAAAATATTTGTGTTGTGAACTTCTTCAGTGCATTCAGCTTACCACTCCATCCTATTTTTGACGAATCACTGACAAAATATCGACTACAGAAATATCGACGACAAAAATATCAGAGCCTAAATATCGAAGTCAAGAATATCGACATCCTATCTACATCATGGTAAGTACAAAAATATCGAAAATTAAATATCGATGTCAAAAATATCGTTGTAAAAAATATCGGTTTTTTTAAATGTTAAAAAAATAATCTAAAATAAAGTAAATAATACATATAATTAAGAGAAACCTAGTTAAAATTATTTTAAAATGTTTAAAAATAAAAACTGATACATATAATGTTAAAATAAATTAAACATATACATATAAAATATAATATATATACTTACTTAATATTCATAAATAATTATTTTAATGACTTATAAATTGTTAAAAATATTTTATAAATTATAAATACAGACATACACATACACAAATATTATTATTAAAAATTTAAAAATATATTTAACAAATTTAAAAAATTACAATATTTTTAATTTTTGTAAAATAAATTATACACAACATTAAGTAAAACAATACAGAAAAATAATGGATAGCGTAGGGGTAAAAATTACTATTCCCACTCCAGGGAGTGCAACAGTAGGGAAAGTGTTGGATAGCGTAGGGGTAAAAATTACTATTCCAACTCCAGAGAGTGCAACAGTAGGGAAAGTGTTGGAGAGCGTTGGGGTAAAAATTACTATTCCCACTCCAGAGAGTGCAACAGTAGGGAAAGTGTTGGATAGCGTAGGGGTTAAAAATAACATACTTATCAATTAAATAATTGTTTTAATTAAATAATAATTTATTAATAAATTAACAATAAATTATTTATAAATACCAATAAATGAAAAGTAATAATTACTTTAATAACATTAAATTTCTTCCCACCCTATTCCCCAATAAACACAAAACCCACTCCACATAAAATTTAACACAATTAATATAATTATCAATTAATCAATTAATCAATTAATAAAAATTAATTAGCAATTAATAATTAATTAACAATAAAATAATTATCAATACCAATAAATAATAATTAATAAAAATTAATTACCAATTAATAATTAATGGACCATAAATTAATTATCAATACCAATAATTATTAATAAATAATTACTTAATTATAATAAATTACTATTCACCCTATTCCCCTATAAACACACAACCCACTCCTAAACTGAATTAACACAATTAATATATTTATCAATTAATTAATTAATAACAATTAATTACCAATTAATAATTATTAAACAATAAATTAATTATCAATACCAAAAAATAATAATAAAAAATTACTTTATTATAATTAATTTACTTCCCACCCTATTCCCCTATTAACCCACAACCCGCTCCACTAAAAAATGTATACAATTAATATAATTATCAATTCATCAATTAATAAAAATTAATTACCAATTAATAATTAATTAACAATAAATTAAATATCAATAACAAAAAATAAAAATTAATAATTACTTAGGGGCACATTACGATACCCGGCGTAAAAAAATCCGCCAGGCATGGAAGCGGCAAAAATCCGCCCGCACACACCGCCTGAACACCGACCACGCCATTATGAGTACACAAACTGAAAACCGCCATCGGCGAAAAATCATACAAAATACCGCCCGCCATCGTCCGAGTCGGAGTCAAACCGCCCGCCACGGACGGAAACACGCACGACAACACAAAACCGCCCGCCCACACGGCCGACACACCGCACGTGAAATTACGATCGCACCGCCATGAGCGCGGAAAAACAACAAAAATACCGCCCGCCAGCGCAAACAACGCCGATGAGAATCGACACGGCAGAAGCCATGGCGCCCACGTACCTGCACAGAAACCATCCGCACACAAAACCAATAGCACACAACATGGCCAACAAGTCCACACAGCAAGGCACGCACAAATACACAAGCACAGTACACATCCCGAAAACACCCCCGGACAAACAAAAAATACAAAGGCCAGAACCCCAGACACAACACACCTGAAAACAACAGACCATGAGGACACACCCACATAGGTGAGTACAAAAGCAGCACTCCCACAGACCACAACCCCTTGCTACATTGCAAACCAGAGAGGAGAGGAGAGGACACAGTGACACAGCAAGGACAGCAGCACACCACAGAAACGCACACATCACAACCACCACCACCACCACCACCAAACACCGGCACCACAAACCCCCTGCACATTACACAACACACACCGCACCAGCACCACAAACACCATGGCACCACAAAGGATGCCCAAGTTCACGCCCATGGAGCTGACGGTCATGGTCGACGAGATCATCATGGTGTACCCACAAATCTATGGGAACATGGTCCAGCACACACCACTAGCCACCAGAAACAGAATGTGGACCCGGATCGTAGACCAGGTCAATGCAGTCGGGACCCTGCCCAGGAACAGAACCGAGATAAACAAACGTTGGAATGACGTAAAGAGCCTGGTCAAGAAGAAGGAGGGCAAAAACAGAGAGCTGGCTGCCGTCACTGGCGGAGGGAATCCCGCGCTCTTTAAGACCTTCAAAGCGTGGGAGGAGAAGGTGCGAGTCGTAATACATCCGGAGATCCTCGCCGGATTAGCAGAGGGAGTGGAGGCTGGTAAGTACAAACTAATGTATACCAGCACACCGCTATGTACACACATGCGCAACCACCATGCCACAGCTCCCAGGGACAAACACCCCCATGTCCAGCACACAATACACAACACATCACACGCACATGCAACAGACACTACCACACACAGGCCAAACCGAACAACTGTAAGATGCGTGGGGACATGTGTACACTAAGCCAGCCACGTAACCACCAACAGGTCCACAAATATGCCAGAAGCGCCACAACGAGCACCCACCACACCCATGTGTCCGCCACAGCTGCACCAACTGACAAGTAACAGGTAAGTGGCAGGAACACAAAGTGCAGTGGGTCGGAGGGGGACAGCTGAAGTACAACACCCACCAGGCCCCCACTCCCACAGACCAGCAAGGTGGAGCACTCCCCACACCCATGTGTCAGGCACAGCTGCACCAACCGACAAGTAACAGGTAAGTGGCAGGAACACAAAGTGCAGTGGGTCGGAGGGGGACAGCTGAAGTACAACACCCACCAGGCCCCCACTCCCACAGACCAGCAAGGTGGAGCACTCCCCACACCCATGTGTCAGGCACAGCTGCACCAACCGACAAGTAACAGGTAAGTGGCAGGAACACAAAGTGCAGTGGGTGGGACGGTGGACAGCCCAAGTACAACACACACCAGGCCCCAGTCCCACAGCACAGCAAGGAGGAGCATCCCCCACACCCCACACCCACGTGTCAGCCACCGCAGTGCACAACGACAGCCGAAAGGCAGACATCACGGTCCACAGCAATCGGTGTCAGTGGGTGTACAGCCACCCCCACGACCCACTACACCCCCCACCCCCACAGACCTGCAACATGGAGCACCCCCCGCTAAGAGCCATGTGGCATCCAGTACAGTGCACGCACGAACAACTTGCAGGTGGGAAACTGGACAGGGCTGGATTACTGGAGGCATGAGGACCATAACACCACCAACACATGGGACATGTCACGTAGCACACGAACACGCAGCACCGCCCACCGTCACGAACAAGTGAACAATGTGCACACGGACATGAACAGCAGACTCACACCCCACATGACCCATCACAGACATAGCAACACCCAAGGAGCCACGTCTGCATGCACAAGCCACACTGAATATAGTCCCACACGGCAGCCACTGTGCAACTCATCACACACAACCGAAACACCATTGAAGTCCTGTCCATGTAGCCCCTACTGCCTGTCAACCACACACCCCACAACTACGCCTATGTAAGACAAACAACACTAGACGCAACAGAGCGGAACAACATAAATGCACACGAACACCACTGAACCCATCAAACACACAGACACACCATGCACATACAACATACCATCCATCCCATCCGTCAGCCCCAGTCTCATGAAAGGCATGTCATCCGCACAGCTGCCACACATACAGCAGTCACGCTAAGACACATGCCCATGACCAACCATGTGCCAGAAGTCAATTAAGCGCACGACACACTGTGAGCAACAACACACAACATGGGCCACACCCCCCGAGCACTGCAGTGATGCACATGGCACAGGGCAGCACGCACACCAAGGAGATGGGACAACTGCAATACGTTGGCTGGCACACAACTATCACTCACTCATAACGATGCGTCCAATGCCATGTCCAGTAACCACAACAGACAGCAAATATGCAGGGCATGTCAGGCATGCACACACCTCAGACCATGCACTGTCATGCTGCCACAACACATGTCACGTTCGGCACCCATGGCTCACAGCATGTACCCCAAAAGCATATACCCTCCCAAATGCGAATCTGGGGCATGGCCCCCATGTTGCCATATGCGTTCCTAAGCGTTCCATTTGAACCCCAAAAGCATATTCCCTCCCAAATGCGAATCTGGGGCATGGCCCCCATGTTGCCATATGCGTTCCTAAGCGTTCCATTTGAACCCCAAAAGCATATTCCATCCCAAATGCGAATCTGGGGCATGGCCCCCATGTTGCCATATGCGTTCCTAAGCGTTCCATTTGAACTCCAAAAGCAAAGTACAAACCAGACCCAGGATGGGCCAGGAGCCCGCATACACCAGAGTCACAATGAGTAGGGGCAAAGCAACACACCCATCGGCATGGCCAATCCGTCCCATGCCACATGTGCACAGCACACAGTCCCATTGCCTAGCACACACACCTACAGATGCCACAGCCACACACTCGCCTCCGGGAAACCCATGTACGAGATTGCACGAACTGCCAATGTCAGACGACTAATACATACTTCGCCAGGTGCAACACAATAACAAATCTCATTCTCTCCACAGGTGACGAACTGCTGGACGCTGGGGATGGAGACAGCAGCCAGCACAGCCAGCCTACAAGCCCCCAACGAGGACACACGGATCTGGAGGATCTGTCCACCTCTTCGGACACGGACCACCAAGCTGGCCCATCTGGCGTGGCAGGGCCCAGCCGCTCCCCAGGACCCCTCCTACCCACCAACCCATCATCCAGGGATGCTGAACAGTCCCAGTCCCCTGCTGCCACTGTCGTTGCGGCCACACCCACGGTCATTGCGGCCACTACCACTGCCGCAACCGCCACCATCGCCGCACCGACCACCACCGCCTCCACCACCACCACGTCTTCGCTGGCACCAGCCCCAGCGCAGGTGGTGGCCCGGCCGACTGGATCCACCCTGGGAGCCACAGCGAGGACCGTGGTGAGCAATGTGGCTAGTGGGCAGGCCGGTGGCAGCAGGACTGGTAGGAGGAGCAGGGTCAGGGAAACGCCAGCCTCCCCTGGGAGCCATGCCCTGCCTCAAATGGCCAGAGTCCTTGGGGCCTATGAAGAGGCCCAAGGACAATGGGCCAGGTCTGCTACTGACACGCGGGAGGTGCTGGGGGTGCTGAGGTCCATGGACGCCCATATGGGCCAATTCGTGTCCCGTATGGACCAACTCGTGGACCTCATGGGCCAGCTGGTGGTGGCGGTGGGGTCACAGGCAAGGCCAGCAACACCACCTCCGCCACCACCTGCTAGGGCGCAGGCTCGGGCAGCAGTGTCCACTTCCCCTGCGTCCACAGCCAGTGAGCACACCTCACCCACCACCAGCAGGTCGCCACCACACACCCCCTCCCAAACGTGGAAGGGGCCGTCCGAAGAGGAAACAGATCTCCCGGGAGGACTTCGCACGCTCCAGTCGCAAGTGAGGCAGCCAGCCAGCCTTCCGCCAGCCTTCCTTGACCAGCCACTGCATTGACTTGCTCTACGATCCCACTCCACACAGCCATCTGGATGGCATGTGTGTGTTGGACTATGGACATAGAACCAGTGGGTACACCCTGATCATCACGCAGCCATGACCGACAGCTCATTGTCACTGCACGCACCACTTTTGTCATCACCTTACACACAATCACATGTCACAGTTTGTAATAAATGCACCTTTTTCACTAACTGCTGTTTGTGCCCTGTGTCTTTATTGTACGGAATACAACGGCCACCTTGGGCGGAAAGGCACCTGATGCGTGGCATGGAAATGGAATCCGGAGGGCCTGTAGGGACCTAGGGGTGGGAGACAGAACAGGAGCACATTCAATGAGTGTGTCACACACCCATCACACAGTACATGTCAACAACTACAAGCAATGTACACACATCGCACAGAGCAATAGGGCACAATGCCACAGTCACCAACAGTGGCATACTACCCTGGCCATGGAGCGTTGACACACTGCACGCAGTGAACATACGGCCACCCTGACACAGCACACACACACCTGCATAGATACAGACACATCATCCGTCGTACATGGACACTCACCGTCAAGTGAAGTATCGGGCGATGAGCTGCTGGCGCACATTCCCAGCTTCCTCCTCTCCGCTGTCCACCTCACTCGAGCTGTCCTGGTCTGCGGGCTGGGGCCCTGGTTGATCTCCGTCATCCACAATGAGGG
This sequence comes from Calotriton arnoldi, assembly GCA_963921515.1. Classification (NCBI taxonomy): domain Eukaryota; kingdom Metazoa; phylum Chordata; class Amphibia; order Caudata; family Salamandridae; genus Calotriton; species Calotriton arnoldi. The sequence goes on along the minus strand of CAWUFW010007142.1, from coordinate 894,472 downwards.
GGACCTGCTTCCGAATGGCCAGATTGTGCAGCATGCAGCACGCCACCACTATCTGGCACACCTTCTGTGGGGAGTACGCCAGTGCACCCCGGTGCGGTCCAGGCACCTGAACCTGGACTTGAGGAGGCCAAAGGTACGCTCGACCACACGTCTGGTCCTCCCATGTGCCTCATTGTATCGATCGTCTGCTGGGGTGCGAGGATTCCTCAATGGACTGAGCAGCCATGCCCCATTCGGATACGCAGAGTCACCTGGGTGTGAGGGACACAGAGAACCGTTGCTATTCCAACTGGACAGGGGACAGCATCGCACAACCAGCACGCTACACCACTCCACATACTCACCGACAATACAGCCACGATCCTGTTGCAGATTGGCCATCAGTCGTGGCAAGATGCTGTTGCGCATTATGTGTGCGTCATGGGCCGAGCCTGGAAACTTTGCACACACGTGGGTGATCACCATGTCCGCAAGGCACACCACTTGCACATTCAGGGAGTGCGTGTGCTTCCTGTTGCGGTACAGGTGCTCAGTGGCCTGTGGTGGAACAAGGCCAACATGAGTGCAGTCAATGGCTCCCACGACGTGTGGGATTCTGCCAAGGGCATAGAATGCACCCTTCACTGCCGCCAATTCACGAGCCCTGGGGAATCTGATGTACCTGTTCCGGTACAGCATCATGGCTGCCAGTACATCCCTCAGCACCTTGCTGAACATGGGCTGGGACATCCCTCCTCCACTGCCCACTGTGTGCTGGAATGACCCAGTGGCGAAGAAATGCATGGCGGCCATCACCTTAGCCGTGGGGGTGACAGCAGTCGGATACACCCTGCGGGGACGGAGATGGGGCTCTAACATGGCACACAGTCGATGCAGAGTTGGCCTGTCCAGCCGAAACTTCCTGATTACCTCTGTATCGTCCATGTCCGCCAGCAATTGGTATGGGCGGTCAATGTTCGGTCTCCGCCTGGGTTAAATGGCAGAGGACACATGTCAAAGCAACACGGCACATAGCAATTTCGCATACACATCACTGACATGACTGAGCAAGCACATGAGCCACAGTCCAGCTGTCAAGCTGGGACGGCACGGCCACAATACACTTACACAGGTCTCCCAACAATGGCAATGGCAAGTGAGACATACCACTGCCATGTGCATGCACATGGGGATCTAGGCCCCAATGACTTGCGGGGCGTGCTGATGGGGACTGACTGCATATTCGTCAAGCGGCAACGCCACGGCAACATGAGTGTCTGCTGAGCATGGTACTGCTTCCGAGGCTGGATGAGTATGGCACACGACGACGACGATGTGGGCACGGGCTGAGCGGCCAATACAAGTGGGACCTGTGGCACGAGGGGATATGAGACAGTAGTAGGTGTCAGCACTGCACCCTATGTACAGCACTGTACGGATCACAGCTCCCGAAACATTGACTGGTGTCCACATTGACAGCCCCATGCCAAGACGGCTGTGTGCTTGCAGTCACACGTCACAGGTGAGAGGTTACATTGCACGTGCCAGGTGGCAGTCGTACATAGTGGGAGCTGGCATGTGTGTGCATGTGTCTCCTGTTCAGGATCCACCAGATGGGCGCTGACTCTGTACTGACCATTGGACACAGCATGTTCCGTGGAAGGCTTGTGTGTGTGGGATGGTGGCACTGGATGTGCCTCCGTTGGGTGGGGGGCCATGCACAGGGCGGGTACGTCGATGATTGCGCATTGTTGGTCACGGTGGGTGCACCAGCTAAGATGTGTTGCCCTGTGTTCAATTCCTATGTCCGCATGATGATGGACTGTGGATGTGGGCAGACTACACATTGGTCGATGTGCTGTCTATATGCATGTGCCTTCACACCAGGCACAGCTGCCCCTGCACATGTGACCCCTGCTGGACTCGCTGCTGGGTCTGTGGAGCTGATGCACCTTCTGCGCGTGGGGCGGACAGCTCTCCTCACTTCCCTCATTGCGCATGTCATGTCTTTGCCGCAGGTGACATGGATCATGGAGGGCCCACATGTACGCGTGGGTAGGCTACACATGATTGTTCACTGGTCGCCACCCCCAGTCAGTGTTTCGAATGGGAAGGTTGTCGTGCTGGTGGTATGTTCGATGTGGCGGATGGGCGGGCCTAGGTGCGGGCTTACATTCCGGACATGGGGGGTAGTTGGATTGGCGACTAGTTGCAGTACACACGGGACACGTCTCTTCCTTTCCACATCTGGGTCATCCCTTGTACTAACTGACAGTGATACAGTCATCTTCGCCCCAGCCCTCATGTCCTCCCCTCGCCCCCCAATATGCATGCTCACCTGCGAGGCTAGCGCTTGCACAGGCAGCCCCAAGCTCGCACCAGAGAGGGCAAGGAGTGTATGTGTGGGTCCAGTTGCACGAGTGGGCTGTCTCAGGGTATGATGTGTGGCGGGACGCCGTCCACCTGCGTGGTGCCCCAAATGGAGACCCGGCCTGCATGGACTATGCATCACAGTCTTCGCCTTCCGGATCCGCCACCTGCGACACCCAGTGGCTGTGGCTGCCCTTGCGGCCATGCCGCGTCCGTCTGTGGCTGATGGCCCACACATTCACTCTTTGGCCTCTCTGGGGAGGGCTCAGGGGTGGTGGCGCACGCGCTTGCACTTAGTCGCAATGGCATGTGGCGTGGTTGGTATGATGGGCAATGGATGGGATGGTGCGAGCCACCTCCCGTGACGTCAGTGCTGCTCGTGCTGTGGTGCGTCCCCCTACACTTCCATTTGACTTTTTGCCATGCTGGACGTTGAGGTTCTATTGCCTGCGTGATATGACCAGGAGGAGCGCGAGGAGACCTCTCACACACCATGCTCCACTGCCATCCCGTGCCCTGTATCGCCTGTGCGGATTGACTATGTTGGGGTTACACCTGGTCGACTGGGGCTGTGTGTGCCTTGTCAAGGGGCATGGCGGGCGCACAACAGGATCCAGCTCGTCCACAGAGGGTGGGCTGAGGTGCGCCTGGTACCGCTTTGTACGTGTGCCCGGCTGCTGTGCACACACGTGTTCACTCCCCCCGACAGGTGTCCTCTCACAATGCCCAGGGAAGCGGTGGTGTACTGTTCATGAGCCCTCCCAACACGGCGTGCTCCAACTTGGCATGTGCGCATCTACCCGTCGCACCCACCCACCTGAGCACTGCGTCCATACGACTTCACACGACACATGTGTGTCTTCCACAGTAGTGCTACTCATTTGCGTTGACATCCAATACCAGTGGACTACATGGTCATGTCACGACTGCCGTGTACTTCACATACTCTCATCCTCTAACATTCGTACTTGTGAAATGAGTCAGCGGAGACAGTTCTGGTTTCAAACATTATATTGAGTCTTCTGTCCTCTGTGATGCAGTATAGTGGACACTACTGGCAGCGGAATACATATTGAGGATATACTGAGCATGATTACAAATGGGATAGGGTGTGGGGTTACATCTGCTTGGCCAAGGCTGTGCTAATGTACATTTACGTATAGCTGCGGAGCTGCGGACTTTGACACAGACGGTATACATGTAGCCTACCAGACCGCTCGGCATCATGGGCACAGTCCATCTCAGTTCCATGTGACAGGTTTGCTGCGGTTGTTCCTCATGCACGCGTGCATGTGAGATGACATCAGGGCATGTGCTTGCGTGCATGCAGCGGCGTGCCACTTGTTGTTGCACTGTGGTGGTTACTGGACATGTCACAGTCACTGGGGTCGTGTTGTTGTTGTATGCACTTGTCGTCCATGCAAAGGTCCTGGTATGGGATTCCCGGGGCGGGGGTGGGAGGGGTGCAGCACCCACAGACTCCAGGCGACCTATTCATGTCCACTGAGCGGTGTGTGTGTCCATGGGCGCTGGATCCATGTCGTGTCCTGGTTGTTCGTGCAGTTCCGTCCATGTGGGTGCGATGCACAGAGCCCATGCCACTGCCTCCCACGATGCATGCGGTGTTCCTGGATGTGATGGGGAACAGTGTGCATGTCCCGGTCATATCCGATGTCATGGCGATGTCGTTGATGGTGTGGTTACAGTTGCCGGTCGTTTGGTATGGCTGTTGTGGTGGTGACTGGCCAGTCCGTGCGGAAGCTGAGCATGGGTGCGGGGTTGGACTTCATAGGTCACTCGGGGAACCTGCGTTGTGGTCCGACGTATTTACAGGTTGTCAGGTATGCGATGCCGTCCAGCAGGGCTTCCATGTCATTGGTGGTGTACATGTTTGCCAGCCAATGAAGCGGATGGTGGCTGTCAAGGTGTTGTTCGTAGGTTGTCCCTTGGAGGACCATGATGGGGCATGCTGGGTGACATTCGATGTAGCTGTTCTCGATGATCCGTCGTGTGGAGGCACAGTGGTTCCATTTCAGTGCGCGTGCGATGTTGGCCACATACGCCATGCCCCCATAGGCAGAGCAGGCAATGTCGTGTGCGTCCAGAGGGAGGAGTAGTGGTAGCAGGTCCGCCTTCAGACATGCCGGGTTGGAGAGGCATATCTCGACGGGATGCTGGTAGGGACACCTCCGACAGTAGAAGACGGGCATGACGCAGCTGAACAATGTGATGCGGTAAGTCAGTCGGTAACTTACGTTCAGCAGGGACAGGAGATCGCATCCCAATGTATGTATCGTGCTGGTTTGGTACAGCTTGAGCTCTTCGGCGTAGTTGGGTAGGTGTGTTGCGGTTGCCATTTCGCAGCGGTTCGTTGAGGTGGCGTGCTCCGGCTGTGTGTGCAGTCTGCAATGTGCATGCTCCGAGGTTGCTGTGAGCTCTGTGTAGTCGTAGGGAGACAGGACTTGTGTTCTGTTGGCTTGTTTGGAGGACACGGGCCCTCTTCCCACATGCTTCTCAGACAGTTCAAGGTCAGTGCTGTGTGACTCCTTCCAATTAACTTGCATGTGGCCGACATGGGGGAGTGTTTTCTTCTTTCTTCCCCGTCCGTTGTGTGCTTCTGTGATATGCGCTATCTGCCCTGTGGTCGGTCTCCTCGGCATGCCTGTGTTGGTCTATTCTTGGACAATGGCTGTATTCACCGGCTTCTGTCGTAGGGCTGTGGTTTCGGAGTTGGAATGGAAGGTCATTCAGTGCTGTCTGCTCTCCCTTGTGTGGGCGGCAGGCTGCCTTTCCGCTCTGCGTTGGGCCTTGTGTGTGGATGTAATTCTTGGGCCACCTGTTGTCGGTCACCGGGCTCTTTGGTGTTCCGTTTCATGTGTCTTGTTCATATGTGCAGGGTGGTATGGGTTTTTCAGTGTGGTACTGGCGTTCCTCTTCCCGAAGGGGCCCTGCTTCTCCTAGTTGGTGTTGCCGCCGCTGTGTGCTTCGCCATGTTTGTTACACTGGGGTGTGTCCTGCTGTTGCGTGACTTCACTGACATGTGTGCGTCGGTTGTGTGGCGTTGGGTGTTGTCCGTGAATTGGGCGTTGGGGACATGTCTGTGGCAGGCCTGTCACGTGTCATGTGCGTTCGGGGTGGGGCTGGTGTGTGTGCTGCTTGGTTGTGTCCCTGTGTCTGTGTGCGACGCATGCATGGCGCTGCGGTTGGCCTCTGCGTTGTGCACATGTGTGGCGGCGTCATCGGCGCTTTGGGGCCGGGACGGGGTGGTTGGTTCCTAGTCCCAGGTGGTGTGTACACATGTGTTCCGCAATGTTAGGATTTGGCCTGTGTGTCATATGTGGATGCAATGGTGGATGTGTAGTGTGCACGCGCTGGTGGGGGGTTGTCCGCTTTATCTGCCCTTGCACTGTGTGCGCTGTTTGCGTGCACTTGTTGTGTGTGTGCCTACCTGCGTCTCCGCGGTACGTTGCGTCCTTGGTGGTGCATCAGCAGAAGCATGGGAAGGGCCTGCAGTGCTGGATTCATGCCCGGGGTGCCGCTTCTTCGTTGTCCGTGCTCTGCGTCCGTGTTTCCGCCTCTCTTTCACGTGCGGTGTCTCTTTGCCGTGGGAGCCGTTTGTTTGCGGCATCGTAATTTATGCGCCGGGCGGGACGTGTTTCGTCGGACGGTGTGTGTCAGTTGTGCTGCGCCGCTACGTGTGCGGGCGCACTTTGATGGCGGACGGTGTTGCTGGCTTGCCGGCGGTGTTTGGCCTGCTTTTCGCATCGTAATTGGGCGGGCGTGTGGACTGCTGCGTGCCGGCGGTAACTGGTGGTTTTTGCATCCGCCAGCACGGCGGTAGTGCTTCCGCCCGCCATCGTAATGGGCCCCTTAATTACAATTAAATTATTTCCCACCCTATTCCCCTATAAACCCACAACTCGCAACAGAACTAAAATGCAAAATGTTATTAAAAATAATTAATCATTTCTAAAAATTATGAATTAATTTACTATAATTAAATTACTTCCCACCCTATTCCCCTATAAACCCACAACCCGCTACGGTACTAAAACTTCTAAACAATTAATACAAATATTTAAAAAAATAATACAAAACATATCAAAACATGTGGAACACATACATATAAAATACATACTAAAATACATAACACTAACATAAACATCGATATTATTAACATCGATATTTTTACTATCGATATTAACAACTTCGATATTAACAAAAACAATATTTCATACCTTCAGGTCGATATTCTGGTCACCAATATTCTTGATGTCGATATTCTGTCCCTACGATATTTAAAACTCGATATTAATGTAGGTCGATATTTAAAACTCGATATTTTGACTGTGCACCATTTTTGACAGCTTGGCATTGACTACCATAGATAAACTGCTGATTACCAGCAGCATAGTAGGATCTATAAAGACCAGTATATTTGATAATGCGTCATAGAGATCCTCAGCCCTATGCTATAACATGTGCAATATAAAAGTCTCTGCCTAAATGCTTCTAAAACAAAGCAATTTGATGCAGCTCAGTTGTCCAGGTAAGCAGATAAGACTAAACCTCTCCTAGCACACAAATCCAACCAAAGGACCAGTTAGAAGGTAACTCTCTCTCTCTTTAGAGGAACGAGCATCTAGTTATTCAGCACCAGAGTGCCTGCCAACAAACCAGGAAGGACCAAGATTTCACTCCAGAACCCACTCCAGGGGACAATGCATAGCAAAATATAATGATGTACAGAGTACAAAATAGATCACTTCTGGTGCAGCGCAAAGGTTGCCCACCCTTTATACATCACAAATGTTACAGACACTTAAGAAACACGTGGTATGAAAGTGCACTTAGCACATGATTCATGTATGGTTTAAGTAATTTATGTAAATGTTGCACTTGACCTTTATTTAAGAGTGCTTTCAATATAGGATTAGAGAACTTACTCACATAAATGTCTTGCCCTGATTAAGTGTGATTAATAAAGAATTATCCCTATTTAGGGGCCGATTCCGATTCGGGACGGAAATCTCTCCGACCGAGCCGGACCCGGAGAGATTTCCGACCGAATCGGACCCGTGCAGCCCGACCGAACGAGTACGATGCGTCCGTATGCTATCGTACTCGAGTCGGTCGGACTCCCATTGAAGTCAATGGGAGCCGGTCGTACAACGCGTACGCGGGCTCCCATTGCCTCCAATGGGTGCGAGGCGAACAAGGGCGCCCCCTACAGCGGGTACGCAGCGAAGCGACTCGCGGCGTACACGCCCAGGTAGGGGGACCCATGGGTCCCCCCTATGTGCGACTCGCGCGGCTACGCGTACAGGGGGGGCCGACACGGACCCCCCGAAGTACGGCTCCGAATGCTCTTTCGAGCCGGACGGCGCGTGTCGGTCAGACTGCTCGCGGCGCGCATCGTACTTACCCGGCCGGGAACGTCTCCATTGCGCGGTGCGAGTCGTGTCCGAGCGAGTCGGTGGGTGCGGTTAGACCCGGGAACGAGTCGGTCGGAGCGGTTGGGACGCCCGAACGAGTTGGTCAGCGAATTCGCATCGTACTCGCTCGTCCGGACGCGCGTACGAATCGGTCGGGAAATAGGGCGTCGAATCGGATCCGGTTATGCCGAATCCGATTCGGAGCCCTACCGGCCGAGATCGGAATCGGCCCCTTAGTAGAAAATGTACTCACCATTCAGATGAAATGTGACTTTCTAAATGTGTGTGCTACTTCACGTGAATAACGTTTAATGAATTGACACTGTGATTAAACACTTTCTCATATATGTAGAATGTAATCCTACTCGAAATGACAATGAATTTATGTAATGTTGCATTAATGTTCCATATATTTGATTTAAATGTAGTTCCCAGTTCTATAAAACACAAGCACAGGTGCACCACATATTAATTACAGGATATAAAAAAATTATACATAGGTATAATCCATATGCAATACAAATATTATTCAAAATTTATTTTTATTTCAAAATTCTCTTTTTTTTTAAAACATAAACATATGCATCAAAATGTTCACAGTGATACAGCCACAGCCGACACGTTTCGTCCTACTAGAGGACTTCTTCAGGGCTGTCAATTTAAACAAACAAATATATAGACGTCAGTGAACATAAACCAAACAACACATACATAATACACATGCATTTTAAAAGATTAATCCTTTTAGCCAAAAAGCTATATTGATAATCCTATATACAAAAAAAGAAGAAGAGAAACCCAGACATACTAAAAATAGACAGACTTTTTTCATATAATACAAATTCAAAAAATACACGGCATTTCTATACATTTTACTTATATTTACAATAAGAGAATAAAGAGAAACTATTTCAATTAATATTTCAAAACAAAATTAACTAGAGGCATCCTGACAGAAATTAGATAAATGATGTGGATAAGGTCATCCTACAGAGGCGAAAAACAAAAATCACAATTTTGATCATTTAACTTTGCATTTCTAGAGGTTTCTTTCACTAACCAAGTGCAAATGAACAAATAGTAGAACCTACCGCTAGTAACTTTAAGAAGATCAATCACCACAAAAAGGAAGAGTCGAGAGAACAATCAGAGAAACTGCCTATCTCTCGTTCCCCATCTAAATCGCCGATATCAAAAATACCTACAGAGAGATAGATGAAGGTTTATACACCAAATGTGGCTACTGGGATAAGGATCTGCACAAATTGGAACCAAGATACTTACTTCACGTCAGAAGTTTAAACAATGTTCCTCAAAGCTATCGATGTTAGAAAAATATATACGGTAAGGATATCAGGGAGAATAGATGAAGGGGCAGGGCGTGCATGTAGATTAATGCCTTGCCGCCTATTGATGGTCGCCCAATTCAGTCACCTAAAAGAAACAAAAATAACCATAGTATATTTTCATGGAGTCCCTCCTAACACGGGACTAATACTCAGTCAACTCGTCTGATTATCCCACCCGAATGAGAGCAGGCAAAAGCTGCTCGTGAGATTAATAGTCTCCCCATTGTAATTTCAATTGTTAGATTTGTCCTCAATCAACCACTAAATAAATTTCCATAGAAAACCCTATGTATCCTCAAATCTGTAACATCAGTTCTAACCCCAATATGTGGCTGGACCCATGTTCGCAGGAAACCATACTTATATGATACTGGTTACAGAATGATCATGATGTTTACAAGAGTGAGGCTCCAATACTTACAAGAGTATGATGTCACCAGCCCCAAAACCATATCCTGCAGACCCAAACCTTATCAGTTACACAGCAAAGTATATGTGCTGAAACCGTTGTTAATAGTCTATAATATAAACAGAAAAAGGATAAAAAGTCATCATTAAGTTGCCCAAACTTAGCTTGGGCATTATCATGATATCAGCACAAAAACGAACAATAAGAGAGACGGATATATATTAACCATCGTATTAGTCACCCTATGTCAAACCCAGGATTTACATCATTACTATTACGCTATAGCGATTTAACCAAAATATACCCTAATCCATATCCCCCTCAGAAAGATATGCCCCATAGTATCGCTTAACTAAAAGCAACACAATTCAAACTAGAAAAATAACAACTGAACTTAGAAGAAATAGAACGGTAAACGAGGCGAGACAGTATATTCCCACTCCCCTTGGAGGGGTATACACAGTCTAAAAACTCAGTTTCAAATAATGCGATCAAAAGAAAAGAAATGTATATATAACAGAGTAAAGAGATGCAGGCAACAAGCAATCGAGACAGCATATTCCCTAATAAAACTTACCGATATTAGGCTATCAACAGGGTTCCAAACGTCAAGCGTCACGGTAAAAGGACGGAGAACCAATGACTTGCCCGAACCGATTTAAATACTCGCGGCAGTCAGAATAGATTGAGAACAGCTGAGTCTCATCAGAGAATGTTTTTTTCTTCAAAAATAAAGGCAAACTAAACCGTATTTTATGGCGGCCATCTTATAATGGCAAAAATATCATCAACACGTCTATACTCAGGAAAGTGAAGAGATGCAGGCAGCAAACAAGCGAGACAGCATGTTCCCTAATAAAACTTACCGATATTAGGCTATCAACAGGTTTCCAAACGTCAAGCGTCACGGTAAAGGGACGGAGAACCAATGACTTGCCCGAGCCGATTTAAATACTCGCGGCAGTCGAAATAGATTGAGAACAGCTGAGTTGCTGGAAGTCGCGTAACTATCATCAGAGAGTGTTTTTTAAAAATAAAGGCAAACTAGACCGTTTTTTATGGCGGCCATCTTGTAATGGCAAAAAAATATCATCAGCGCGTTCATACTAGGAAAGTAACCAAGATCCAGCCCAAGCTGTCCCGAAAAGTATGACTGTCCTATTCCGTCCAAAGCGGAAAGAACACCAAAGTACATTGGGCGATAGTGTAACCTGTAGATAATACTCTCCAATATATGTCTTATCCAAAGAGGAAAAACGTATATAAATACATTGTGGCGGCCATCTTAGAACTGGGTCTAAAAGTCAAAATAAGTGACATACCGTACAACGTTCAAAGGTATAAACAAATTGGTGCCAACATGGTCCTACATAAAGACGGATCATGAATGATACAGGCACTTTATCATAATTAGTATCATCAGAAAATATTTTTTAAGAGAAAGCAAACTAGACAATATTTCATGGCGGCCATCTTATAATGGCAATGATATCATCAGCACATATGTACTCAAAAAAGTGACCAAGATCCAGACCAAGCTATCTCAAAAAGTATAAAAAACCTATTTTGTCCAAAACAAAAAGTCACCATCAGAAAATATCTTTTGAGAGAAAGCAAACTGGACAATATTTCATGGCGGCCATCTTGTAATGGCAATAATATCATCAGCACGTATATATTCAAGAAAGGGACCAAGATCCAGCCCAAGCTGTCCCAAAAAAGTATGAAGGTCCTATTTTGTCCAAAGCGAAGAAGTCACCAAAGTACATTAAACGATAGTGTAACCTATAGATAATACTCTCCGACATATGCCTTATCCAGAAGAAAAAAACATGTATAAATAAGTCATGACGGCCATCCTATACCCAAGTCCAAGAATCAAACAAAGCTGCATAGACTCAATTCAAATGGAAGGAAAACAGGAGGACCTCAGGGAAAAACCTGCATTATTATGGAAATATGGAAGAGTTTTTCTACAGAAAATAATGCATTACGTCCAACCTGGACCCAAGTCCAAGAATCAAACAAAACTGCATAGACTCAATTCAAGTGGAAAGAAAACAGGAGGACCTCAGGGAAAAACCTACATTATTATGGAAATATGGAAGAATTTTCCTACAGAAAATAATGCATTTCGTCCTCTCTATTATGCCCCAATTCTACGCACCAAAGCCTACATATCCACCCAGCTTCGTTTTTCTCAGGGCAAGTTCTCTATCCCCTCCTCTACGGTGCACTGGGATGTGGTCAATTCCCATAAACCACAATTCCTCACTACCTCCATGATTCTCCTGCATGTGGTATGTGAGCGGGTATCTAAGATCTCCATTTCGAAGAGCCCGAAGGTGCTCCTGGATTCTTGTTTTTAAAGCTCTTTTGGTGCTGCCCACATAAATCTTATTACATGGGCAGCCCAATATATATGTCACATATTTTGTTTTACAATTGATGAAATAATTAATGTTGTATATCCGTTTGGTATTGAAATTAAAGGTTTTAATCTTATTCCTTCCCAATCTACACACACTACATTCACTACATATATAGAAGCCCGTAGTTGATAATGCCAGCCAATTATCGGCTTTGGGTGTGGTGACATAACTAGGACATAACATGTTCCGTAAGTTTTGTCCCCTTCTATATGTAATCTTAGGTTTAGTGGCCAAGGTTCCATGGAGACTTGGTATGTCCATCGACAAATGCCAGTGTTTCCGCAGGACATTATAAACCCTACTGCTGCGAGTATTATACTGGGTGTTAAATGAAAGAGGTGCCTTCCTACTCTTTTTTACTGGGTTTGCTATTAAGGTAGTTGTCCTAGGGATCGTCATAATTCTACTATGTGCTTTAATCAGGGTCTGACTTGGGTACCCCCTAGCCAGGAAACGCTGTTCAATCTCCCTAATATTCTGAATGAAGGAATCCTCCATGCTACAATTGCGTCTCATCCTAAACATCTCCCCATAAGGGATGTTATTAATCACATGATGAGGATGTGCGCTTTGGAAATGCAATGCACTGTTACATGCTGTACTTTTCCTATGGGTGCGGCTCTGGATATAGTTATCATGCAAAAAAAAGGTGATATCCAAAAAATCAATTGATTCACTACTATAACTGATTGTAAATCTCACATTATACGGGTTCTCATTTAAATATGCATGATATTCCAAAAGTGCCGGGGCAGGCCCATCCCAGATCATAATAACATCATCGATGTACCTGCCCCAGAAAATAACATGCTCCATCCACTCAGCAGCACGGCGACCCCAGGCATGCTCCCGCTCATACCAGCCCATAAAGAGCCCAGCATAAGCGGGAGCAAACCTGGAGCCCATTGCCGTGCCCTGGATCTGATGAAACCATTGTGAATCATGGAGAAAAAAATTCTTTGATAGAATTATGTCAGTCATTTCCAGCAAGACCTCATTATGTGAATAATGGTCTGCTGTCCTTTGTCCCAGAAAGAATTGTAACGCTTTTACTCCAAATTCTTTTTTGATGCAAGTATAAAGACTTGTCACATCCAAGGTGACAAACATGAGGCTCTCAGTCCATGCCAGGCCTTCAAATTTTTCCAGGATATCTCTAGTGTCCTTAATATAAGCCGGCAAGTTTTGTACAAGGGGCTGTATATTTGATAATGCGTCATAGAGATCCTCAGCCCTATGCTATAACATGTGCAATATAAAAGTCTCTGCCTAAATGCTTCTAAAACAAAGCAATTTGATGCAGCTCAGTTGTCCAGGTAAGCAGATAAGACTAAACCTCTCCTAGCACACAAATCCAACCAAAGGACCAGTTAGAAGGTAACTCTCTCTCTCTTTAGAGGAACGAGCATCTAGTTATTCAGCACCAGAGTGCCTGCCAACAAACCAGGAAGGACCAAGATTTCACTCCAGAACCCACTCCAGGGGACAATGCATAGCAAAATGCATAGCAAAATATAATGATGTACAGAGTACAAAATAGATCACTTCTGGTGCAGCGCAAAGGTTGCCCACCCTTTATACATCACAAATGTTACAGACACTTAAGAAACACGTGGTATGAAAGTGCACTTAGCACATGATTCATGTATGGTTTAAGTAATTTATGTAAATGTTGCACTTGACCTTTATTTAAGAGTGCTTTCAATATAGGATTAGAGAACTTACTCACATAAATGTCTTGCCTTGATTAAGTGTGATTAATAAAGAATTATCCCTATTTAGGGGCCGATTCCGATTCGGGCCGGAAATCTCTCCGACCGAGCCGGACCCGGAGAGATTTCCGACCGAATCGGACCCGTGCAGCCCGTCCGAACGAGTACGATGCGTCCGTATGCTATCGTACTCGAAGTCGGTCGGACTCCCATTGAAGTCAATGGGAGCCGGTCGCACAACGCGTACGCGGGCTCCCATTGCCTCAATGGGTGCGAGGCAAACAAGGGCGCCCCCTACAGCGGGTACGCGGCGAGGCGACTCACGCCGTACACGCACAGGTAGGGGGGACCCATGGGTCCCCCCTATGTGCGACTCGCGCGGCTACGCGTACAGGGGGGTCCGACACGGACCCCCGAAGTACGGCTCCGACTGCTGTTTCGAGCCGGACGGCGCGTGTCGGTCGGACTGCTCGCGGCGCGCATCGTACTTACCCGGCCGGGGAACGTCTCCATTGCGCGATGCGAGTCGTGTCCGAGCGAGTCGGTCGGTGCGGTTAGACCCGGGAACGAGTCGGTCGGAGCGGTTGGGACGCCCGAACGAGTCGGTCGGCGAATTCGCATCGTACTCGCTCGTCCGGACGAGCGTACGAATCGGTCGGGAAATAGGGCTCCGAATCGGATCCGGTTATGCCGAATCCGATTCGGAGCCCTACCGGCCGAGATCGGAATCGGCCCCTTAGTAGAAAATGTACTCACCATACAGATGAAATGTGACTTTCTAAATGTGTGTGCTACTTCACGTGAATAACGTTTAATGAATTGACACTGTGATTAAACACTTTCTCATATATGTAGAATGTAATCCTACTCGAAATGACAATGAATTTATGTAATGTTGCATTAATGTTCCATATATTTGATTTAAATGTAGTTCCCAGTTCTACTTACCATTGCATAATATGATGATTTTTTGAATATTACATGTAGTATGAAACCTAATGCATTAGAAACGTATATTCATTTGTGTTTAAATGTGCACACACAAATTTAATGTGCACCATTGAAGTTAATGTTTAACTTGTCCAGAGTAGGCCTGTATTTCACCATGCTGCTTAATGCTGATTTCTGTTTTCTCGACATTTCTTGCAGGTATTCACATGCATTGTTAGGTTTGAACAGATACATTCCTGTACTAGAGATACGTGGAACAGGAGCCTGAGAAAAGGACCTTTTCGAAGGTACACGGAGAGACAGAGCTCTAACTGATTGAACTATTGTCCAAAAGTTGCCATCTTCGTGTGTTTGAGGGAAAGTTGTCATTCCCATGTCCAGTGTGGGACAAACCAGTAATGTTGCAGTCTGTAACGGGATGATTCGTGGATTACAATGGACCCCTGATGGTGTGATTGGGAGGGTGTTGCCCAATGGACTTTGCACATTAAAATATACTGTTCCCCTTGGACTGTTACTCAGATGTTTTCCTGACTTCTCACAGGCCGTTGCAGATTTTTGCAGACACCTATCCTTGATTCCGTCCTTCCTTGAGTCATTGCTAGCTTAATGGACTTTGAGAGGTTTTATGTCCAATGCTTTTTCTGATTTTTGCTTAAGTGTGGCTGACACTTGCTCTTGACCCATAGAAGACTCTTGACAGAGCTTCTGAGATGCTAACGCTTTCCTATTTGATTTCTTTTTATCCTGAATTTACTTCCTTTATGGAGTTTCCCTGATTTGCTAGAGCCACTTTTTCCCAAACCATCCTCTGGACTTTGAGATTCTAGATTACTAATTTATAGGAGAGAGAACCTTAAATTATTCTCTGAGCATCAGATTCTGATGCTGTTGTTCTGCATAACCATCAAAGAATTACTTGTTTGTTTGATACTAATTCGCCCTCATTTTTTCTGGTGTCTGGGGATCACAGTTGTCATTCTGTATCTCTACAGAACGGTATTATGAGTTGTTTATTTGAATTTGATTATTAACCTGTAATAAAACTTGGTTGAACTTAGTTACCAATTCCTGGTCCTCATTATGTAGCCAAATGGGTTTTACTGTTAATTAAATTTTGATTGACTGTTAATGCTAACTCCCATCACTTCTCAGCTGGAGAAAAAGGTCTATCGGAGGACCAATGGTAAGCAAGTGGGCCCAGAAAACGCTGGATCAAATCCATAAAGGAACTTCCCACAGCTTAATAAAGCATTAAAAGTGCCAAGAGGAAAGTCTAAGAGGAAGGTGTCAACATATTTCAAACAAAATTATGGTTCAGGGGAAAGTAGGAGCAGATGTTCAAGCATGAAGATCAACACCACGAGTAGAGGAAACCTGCAGATTTCGGGAAAGGTCTTCCCTCAGTGAAGTTAGTTTAGGATCTGCTTAACTATTCTGATGTAATGACCCTAAGGTCCAACTCCATTTTATGTATGCCCTGACTCCATCTTAGATAATGGAGGTGGCCATCTTCTCAATCCTAGGCAATGGAAGTTTCCATTTTTCTTGATTTATGCAGAATCCCTCTCATGCCTGCCATTAGACGCAGATGTCGTTTGACCATATCTTTCTAAAAACTGTGAAAGCGTCAAGTCTTTCAATTAATGACATAGATACAGCCCTTAATGCGACAATCGTCTAGGAAAAATGTCTACTTTTCACCATGTCATGGTTAAATAAGAACAATTACAGGCATATAGCCGAAATAGTGTAGTCTGAATTGACATACTTTTACCTTATATGTTCATAAGGAAACATCTGAGGGGCACACTCTGATGAACATAATCTATGTCAGACATTCCTAAACTTATGTCAGAAATCCCAATTTCTGATAAGATTTAGTATATGAGAACTGCCACTTGACCCCTTGTCAGGAGAGGTTCTTTGCCCAGATTATAGCACTGCCAGAGACAGTCTCACCTACTGCCAGCACGCTTCGCAGATACTACATCTCACCTGAAGCTGATAAAGCCAAGTCAAGGGGGCATTCAAGACACTACATGCACCTTGCCTTAATGCACTGACTAAACAGTGCGTGGGTGACACAGTCACTCCCAGGACCCACAACATAACAGTATGCCACCTGTGGCACATTAGCCACGCAAAAAAATGCCTATTTTGGGGAACACAGGAAAGAACTCCATCTGCGAGAGTCACAATCCCCATAAACAACTGCCGGTGGGGCCCACCAGCATTCACCACTGCAATTTAACTGCCAGCGAGTCTCCATAATCATTTGCATAAGTCTTCTGGTCTGCAAAATTCATCCTTCAGCACCTTTGAGCTTGTTTCGTGCAACATCACACTATCACTGATCCGATAACCATGGCCTCAACCAACTATGCAGAGCATCTTCTTAAGTGACTTCAACCACCCAGGCAACACTACCAAGTCCATGATGCAAGCCTTCTCTCGCCTCCTGTACAGTGGCGGCTGCCTCAGAACGGGGGTGGTGAGCGGGGGGATGGATTTAAAAAATGTTTTTAAATAAATTTACCTTCTCCACCGCGTCGCCTCTCCCGCTGCCGCACGTCTCTCCCCCGTCCTGGAAGGAAGGTCAGCTGGAAGCACCGGAAGCACCCAGGCTTCCAGACTCTCCCAGCGAATCACGACGCTGCAGAAGCAGCTTCGTGATTGGTCTGAGTGTCCTGTTTAGATGCTCAGGCAGTGCCTAGGAGCCTGGGCATGTTCTCCACGGGGCTGTGCAACATAGCCCAATGGAGAACATGCCAAGTGCGCATGATGGTTCGGCCGGCCCTAGAGGGCCAGCCAAACCGTTATGTGCAGTTAGAGGAGTGCAAACCACTCATCCCCTGCTCTGGTGCCAGAGCCCAGCCCTGCCCCGACTCCCGCATAGAAAAATAAAAAGATAGTACCGTCCTGTTATTATCATTTTATTTTTATTTTTTGCACTGCTGAAATAGCAGTGGAGCGACTCTCCTCCGCCTTAGTGGAGGAGCCGCCACTGCTCCTGGATACTTCCAACATCAGCTCATTTCACTGCCAACACACACCAAATGCTCCCTGCTTGTGCCACATTTCCCTTGTGTAAACTTTTCATATTTTACACCTCTATTTCTTTGTAACTAGGTTTTCACTATATAACTCACAAGCATATAGGGATACACGCCTAGGGCCTGGTGATTACCTAAACACTTCAATCTTCCATCCTCCTTTCCACTACCTCGCCTGCTTTTGTTGCCTTTTCCCTTCGAGGAAAGCTTTATGAGGACTAAAATAGTACAAAATAGGATTAACTGCTTGCCTTGATTGCATTATTATAAAGCTACAGAATAGAAAAGCAAATAAAAACTAAAAGTAATTGTGTTAGTGTGTCACCTGTTTTTAGATGTGAAGGTTTAAGGATATAAAACAAAATTTGCAAGGATATCGTTGTGTATCAGTGTAGCAGGCAAGGGCCCCACTGCAAGCAAGGAAATGGCCCCTACTATCCCCATTTAGACACCCATAAACCAACTAAAAAAGAGGATCATGCAAGTTTCTACTGCAGATGCGGCGAATGAAGATTTTGGTTGCTTAAGACTTGTTCTTTCCTCAGAATCCCGGTCATTGATTTTTCACTCTAATCGCTTCTTATGTTGTCGTTTGTTTTGCGGCCTGCAACCACTTTTATACACAGACTGTCATGGTACTACGGTGACGCTTTCTTTAGATCCTTTAATTAGAAATACTTGCGGCACCACAGTGCCACCTAGCGGAGGTTTTATGTAACTGGTTAATAGGATAGAGACTACTGCAAAAACCTTTGACAATATCTTGCAAATTGGGAGGTTAAAGCACTTGCTTCACCACCGAAAGGGGAATAGTAGGACCCTCCCGGCTATGCAGTTATCTTGCATAACTCACTAGAAGCGCCTGGTGCTCAGCACGGGCTCTTAGACCTGCTGCTAATAGAATGCTGCGCTAATTATCCACACATCATTGTAAACGAGCATACATACAGCTGTATAAGCTTTTGCTAATATTCACGTAACTACCAGGGTCGACTGGGACAGAAAGTAGGCCCGGTCACCAAAATAAAAGTGCCCCCAACATTGAATTAGGAAGCTAAGAAAGTGGCCATGTCTGTAAATTGGGGCAGTTTTGAACTTGTAAAGACATTAGGCCATATTTAACAAGAAGTGATGCAGCGCCTCGCAGCAAGTCGCCTTGCTGCGCTTGCTGCGTGACAGGGAAAGGGCAGAATACAGCACATTCCTGCCTTCTTCCAGAGATGGCACACAATGTGCTTCTTAGCGCCAATGCAGGCACTCTTGCACCATGGTGTAAGGGTGCCTGTGTTGTAAGCAGGATTTTTTTGTACAGGTAGAGGCACTTTCGCACAAAAGCAATCCCCGAAGCATTTTCCTCTTTCTATGTGTGCTGCATCTTCAGCACACATAGAAAGAGGAAAAAACAAGGAGAAATAAGGATATTTCTCCTTGCTACGCCTCCTCTGGGAAGTTGTAATATTTTGGTGCATTCCCAGGTCTACCGGTAATGGCAAATCTGGGAATGTGTCAAAATAAATGGGTTTTGTGTGGGAACACCCATGCACAACCCAAGGAACGCTTCCCTGAGGCAGAGTATCGCAACGCAGCGATTTGTGCTGTGTTGCGTTACTCTGGATTTATCAAGTCGCTCAGGGCCTCACAATGTGGCCTTGCATGGCTTGATAAATCGCATTTTGAAGGTTGTGTCGCTTTTGCACCACGTTGTGTGGTGTAACAGCAACGCAACCCCTTGATAAATACGGCACTTGCTGTATAAGTGTTTTGCAAGGTATGGAAGACTCCATGGATGTGAGCTTGCTGCAGGCAGTTTTTAATGTTTCAATATCAGGAAAAGCAGCAGTAAAAACCGGTGCAGCAGATCATAAAACAAGCCCACGAACAGCTAAAGAAAATGCCCACAGACTGACCTGGCGGAACAGCCCTTCAGGCATTGTTTGAGTCAATGCTTAATTTGAGCTGGTGGCTGCTGATGGGGCTCACTGGCACTCATTTTTGGGGACCAGAACATATTTTTCCTAATCTGACATTTCCCGAGAGCAAAAGAGGGAAAGCACACACAAAAGGGACAGAAGGAGAAGAGAAAGATGGAAAATCCATCACAAAGGGAGAAAGTAAGAACCTGCAGGAGTAAGATAAAGTGGTAAGGCGTGTCTGATTGTGGATGGAAGAGCCAAGAGTTTGATTCAAGGCTACACAGCCTTGAGATAGCACCGGTTGCGGGCTTCTGGGCAGAACTTTGGGCACCAGCACTCATTCTTTTACAAATTAAGCAGTGGTCTGATTGCCCTACAGTGCAGTCCAACCCAGAACTACCTTGTAGACTCGAACATTTGTAAGGTAACAGCAACAACAGCAAGCACACTGAATTACACTATAATCAGGGCCCATGGAATTATGTGGTAGGAAGGACCAAATTATGCTGTGGGGTGAACAAAAGTGTTCAGCAAGAAAGGGCAAATTATATGACGTAATACAGCACATTTTATGATAGTATTACTTCATAATTTTGACATTTTTTACACATTAAGTGTCTGGGTATAAGTTCATCTCATCAGTACCAGTTTAACATCCAAATACAGTAATAAACAATGGAAAGGTGACCAGCTAGAAACCTTTTTTGTTACAATCTGTAGATTATGCAGCAGATGGATTATGGGGCAAATACGGCATATCCATAATTATGTTTAAAAAGACTCGGCCAGAGAATGGGATAATTCCAGTGACCCTGGCTATAATATAGCATTTATTGTGGATCAGTGCTAAAGTGATCATGTTTCTAATAGTTAAAACTATTAATTTCAAGAGACATGTGGGCCTTGTATAGATTTCTGGTGCTTCTCCACTGCTCTTCTATCAGAAAAGTTGCTTAATGTTCTGTTTCTTCTACTTCTGGACCAGTTTTAAGAAGAGGGCAGATGTCAGCTGATACCCCTCTCCTCCTTAAAGCATGCCATTTGCACGAATAACGAATTCTACACTCTTTTGTTTGTTTTTAAGAAGTATTATAAAGCACTACATGTCTCCTTTCAGTTACTGCAGAGTGTTTGACAGACACATAAGGGGGCAGATTTACAAGAAAGTGACGCATCTATAGAGATGCATCACTTTCCTTGCGCCACCCTGAACAACGCTTGCGCCACCATGGATGCGCCGTATTTACAATACGGCGCACCATGGCGGAAGGATTGACAGATGCGTCAGAAATTCTGACGCATCTGTTAGGTCAAAAGTCACGCATTGCTGGAGTCGTGTCGCATCACTCCTTACGCCTGCTTCAAGCAGGCGTAAGGTTTTGACGCAGTGGCGTCCTAAAAGTGACGCAGTGAAATCTTGTAGATTTCACTGCGTCACTTTTACGAGGCTTTCCTGCGTGGGAACGCCCCCCTGCATACATTATACCTGATGCAGGTATAATGTGACGCAGAGCTTTACAACGTGACGCATCTCCCTAGATGTGTCACGTTGTAAATAGGGCGCATTGTTTGCGCCGCCGTTGCGTCAAAAAAAGTGACGCAATGGCGGCGCAAAGAGGCACAAGGGGCTTGTAAATCTGCCCCAAGGAGTACAACTGTGTGGCAGGGAGTTAAGTGTCCAGTCAGGCGGATGATTAACTTTGTCCGAAATTCTTCAAACACGACTCTTTGTTCTATGTTGATGTCACGTTAGGCCAAGCTTGTGAAGTTTTTTTTTCTAAAGTTTCCTGAAGCCCCACCTTATAACATATTATGATATAGACAGATCTCTCCCTAACACATCTGAAATAACAATATCACAGAAAGTGTTTCATTTACAAAAAGGCAAAATGTATAAAC
Organism: Calotriton arnoldi; assembly: GCA_963921515.1. Classification (NCBI taxonomy): domain Eukaryota; kingdom Metazoa; phylum Chordata; class Amphibia; order Caudata; family Salamandridae; genus Calotriton; species Calotriton arnoldi. The sequence continues at coordinate 872,967 of CAWUFW010007142.1, read as the reverse complement.
TCAAAGGGGTCGATTGAGACCGCTGGGAGTGTCTCTGCTCTGTCAGAGTGATGGAGTCAAATACTCTGTCGCCCTGACGAAGTACCCATCCTCTGAATCTAGAGATGTCTGCCGGCCCAGCAGACATCTCGTACAGTGGCAGGAACCACTGTCACAGCGGTTCCTGTCCATGTATTAAAAGTTTGACTGACAGATACGTCTACATGATGGTACTGTCTGTCAAACTTTTAACCTGATTTTTTATTTTCAGAAACAAAATTTCAAAGAAGGATTTTGGTTTTGAAAATAAATAACACTGACGGCCCAGCAAACCATTAGTGTTGTCTCCCATGGTGCAGGGGTCAGTTTGCATTTTACTGCCACTTCCCACCAGGTTTTACCCGTCCGGGATGGGCAGTGAAAATTGGCCATTTCACCACCAAATCTAAATTAGACGGGCAGTCAAATGGCCAAACCTCTGGCAGCCCTCACTCTGTCAGGCAGTCTGAGGTGTATGCAGAGGTGGAGATGGAATAGTCTCCGTTGCTGACATACTGAAATCCCACCGACTCTAAATGATGCGGCCAGGACTTCAGTTTGACAGAGAGGGCACTTCATCGCCATTGCGATTGAGTACACTCTCTACCAAACTCTAAATCAGGGCCTAAGACTCTAACGGAATGATGCTTTGTGAGTAAAGTACAAATTACTCCTACCTTCTAATGCCTTGTTGGCAGTTGAATCAAATTGGTATGAATGAAGACCTGGGTCCACATTACATATGCTTTCCACAGGCACAAAAGAACAGGGCGGATCCATTTGTACAATTGCTGCTGCTTGTAAAATAAAAACAGTAGGCTAACAGATATCGATCTATTCCACATTGTATAATGATGTTTTTACCAGGAAATATCAGATGAAAAGTTTTAGGAATCAATAAGTAGGTAGATCTCGCTTTCAATGAGAACTGGATAAACAGAAGATGAATAAAACGTTTAAAAGATGGAATACATTGATTTGGCATCCCCTCTATTAAAAGTATAAACATTTATTTGCCTCACTCCTTGTTATGATAACACACCAAAAATAGTGTGTTAATAGTTTACGTCATAGTGCAAGCTCCATTTGCTCCATTTCCTATTATGCAAGCAGCAAAGGTGGTACAAATAGATTTACCCTGCTAGTTTTTGCCCTGTGTACGTTTTTGTAATATGGTCACAACTGGCTTGCATGCATTTTTGATATTGTCTTCCATCTCCTTTAGAGTCCAGATTATCCTACACTGAAATTATACCATTTAGTCCCTCAATTTGTGCTGTACAGTAAACATCAAATAATGGGATCTCTAAGCGTACCTATGTGATCGCTGTTTGGCAGTGTGGATGGGTGCAAAGCAGGCAACTCCATGGCGTGTGGGTGTGGGTATGCATATAATCCTGCTGCTCTACGTCAAGGCAGGTTAGTACTGCACTGAAAGAATCACATGCAGCTTCCCTACAGCTTGATAAACTGTTGCAACCTCAGAAGGAGCTATCACTGCTTGGATGGTCATACTGAGAAGAGCTGCATTCATAGCAGCTGCTATGTTGAAATGGAAAAACTCTTGAGAAGACAAGAAAACAATGCATGCCTAAGATGTAGGAGGCAATGAAGTTGGTATCCTGTCCAATATGTTTGGGTCATTACACACCCAAATTGTACCACCTTACAAAAATATGATCCAGCTCATTCATTGTGTTCTTCTGAGAGTCACGCTCAGCTCACAAACATACAGAAGAGTCAGTATCTACTTATTAAAAAATTAGGGCCTCATTTATGAAGTTTTGGCGCAGGGCAGTGTCACAAGGAATATTGCTGTGCTGCCCTTCGTCAAATGAAAAGGGCAGGAATGCACTGTATCTATAAGATACGGCACATTCCTGCCCTTTTCCCTTGCGCTGGTGAACAATGGGCTGCCATGCGCCAACGCTGGCACCCTTGCGCCATGGTGCAGGGGTGCCTGCGTCGCGGGGCTGATTGATTTTGTGCAGAAAGTGACACCTTCCTGCACAGAATCAATCAATTCAGGCAATTTCCTCTTGCACACATAGAAAAAGGAAATAACGAGGAGAAATGAAAACATTTCTCCTCGTTGCGCCAACCCTAATGCCAACCCTGGGGAGGCTTTTAATTCTGATGCATTCCCAGGTTTACAATATCTCATAAATCTAGGAATGCTTCAGATTCCATGGGTGTTGCGTGGGAACACCCACAGCAACACCCATGGAACGCCCCTTTCACTCAGTGTTCTGCGTGAAAGGGGCACATATTTACAAGGCCATGAAAAGCCACATAAAGGGGCTTTACGTGGCCTTGTAAATATGCTGTGGCACATTGCGCCACTGGAACGTCAAAAAAATGAGGTTGCAGCGCTGCTAAAAAAGACCCTTAGTGCCCAACCCACACACAAGTGGAGCTATGCCCTTCTGACCTATTAACATTAGTCATCTTTAATTAGGGGATAAAGTACATAGCTGGGGTTCTAGGACCTTGAATCATCACACAGGTCCACGACTCAGATGGACTTCTGGGGCATAAACCAACTGCACATTTATGCATGAGGCACCCAGTCAAAACTTTGAACTTATGCTGCTGCCAAGTCTACATTTCAGCTTATTGCTCAGTAAGAATGTCACTCGTTCTGCAACTCCCCACCCAACATACGAATCTTAGAGCATGCGCTCATCTGAGTATTCAGAGATTGTCTATTACTGGATTGAACAACTGAAACTGTGTGTTAAAATATGAAAGGTAAATATCTAATGCAGCTATTCTTGAGCCTGACAGTTACAAAGATTGCCTCTATTTCGAAAAGATACTACGGTGATACTGATATATTGATGATCCCAATCCCAAATCACAGCAAAATATGTCTAATGTCCTGCTACCAGTGTATTGTCTAGCATGTTTTCAGTGTAGCTGGGCTTCCATGAGTGACAGGAGGACCAGTCTCTCATCGCAAAATTATCAGAGTTGAAATATGTTGAACAATGAATAAGCATTTGCTACACCAGGGGCCCAATTCACAAAGGTAAACCTATACTTTTGTGTAAGTTTACTACTTTTTGGTTTTTACAAAGGTATACGTATACCAAAAGTCTATCTTTACTAGTTTTCGGTATTCACCGAGGTAAACTTAGACCAAAAGCCTAACTTTACTACTTTTCTGTATTCATGAAGGTGAACTTAGACAAAAAGTCTAACTTTACTACTTTTTGGTATTTGGTATTCACAAAGGTAAACTTAGACCAAAAGTCTAACTTTACGAGTAGTAACTTATCTTTGTGAATACTGAAAAAGCTGTAAAGTTAGAGTTTTAGTCTAAATTTACCTTTGGGAATTCCGAAAAGTAGTAAATTTACACAAAAGTGTACGTTTACCTTTGTGAATCAGGCCCCAAGTATGTATATCTCAAGAAGAGGGATGATCACAGAAAGGGAAAGTATTGAACATCCTGCTGCTGTTGAATCAGATGGTGATCATTGTCCACCAAGAGCTTTTTTTAAATGTTATTATCTTGCCTGCCGGCAATTACTGCATGAAAGTTTTATTACCCAAAAGTGCTCTTTGTGCCACCCGTTTGTGAAAAGTATGAAAAGTATTCAGCTAGTACAAAAAACGATAAACTGCTGGACAAAGGTACACAAGAAGTTATACCAAATCTTCTGTAATGCTTATTTACATTTATGATTGTTAAGCGTGATATTTCTACAATCAAAAAAAAAACTGGACTACATTTCAGCAAATTTATCATCTCTTCACAAACGTCTCTGTAAAAATACTTTGTAATATATACTGAGTTTTGGAGCCAACGGATGAACAAATGGTGTGACTATAATATTTTCATCAAAGGGAACCAGAGTTAGCATGTGTGATGCTTCATTGCTCCTTATTGAGCTGTGAATTTCTTTTCCAACCCCAACACACATAAGAGCCCAAGTGTTCTGTCTTCAGTGTTACCAGTTTCACAAACACCCCAGTGCAATTAGCATGTGTGCAGGGACTCAGGTGTGCTTTTGTGCTGGATTAAAAGATGTGCACTAATAAGTGGTTATTTAAAATGCACAAATGTTAACTCCACTTGTTTTATGCGTTACTCCCCATTCATAATAGTCTGCATGGGCAATTACTAACACAGGAGGAGTGCAATTTAAATTTGTGTTAAAAACAAACAGTAATACATGGACCTAAGTTAGATAAAACATGTCTACACCTATCTTCCTATACCTCACCCACAAAGAAAAACAATTAGAAAAAACTAACATAACAAATGCCATTGACAACGGCTGCCCTGCAAGCATACATACTACACTCCAAATATAACATATTGATTTCATTACATCTTTCCATATTAATTTGGTTATATTTTTCAAACAATGTTAATAAATCATATCCACTTTCCTTAAATCCACTAACCACAGATAGATTTTCAATCTGGTTTACAACTTTTGATACATTGCACTGAATATAAAAAGATGATGTAAAACCACAGAAAAATAATAACTTCTGATGAAAGAAAAAAGTCATTCTTGTATCACCTTGATGGCAAACTTCGTACCATGATATTATGATACAAGGGAGCCTTACATCAGCACGTTCCAAAAATCAATATTGCTTTCTGCTGGATGGAATCCATTAAAACATCAATCTCCCCACCTTAGTCCCCCAAAGCTACTGAAGCAAACAATTCAGTGATAGGTTCAGCTGTCAGGTCTTATCATTAACCGAGGAAGAAAATCAGTCTGTTGATAATATCCTGCCCTGCATAAAAGACCTTTAGATGAAAATGGATATCTATTTAATTAAGATAAATATACTATATCCGAACTAGCCATTCTCAGTGACAAATGAGCCGACTTTTTTTTATCTTGTACCAGTTCCACAATCAGTGCTCAGGACAAATTAAGCTGCCTATTATTAACATGCACTCTTTGAATATAAATTGTGTCAACACCACTTCTATGGAGAAAGAAGAACCTTTATTGTTAATGGTGGCAAAATGCATCACTGCTCTGCACTCCTCCAAAATCTAGGATCTATTACCGATGGTGGACCATGCGCTGTATAAAAAGTGTAACATAGCATAAAATATTCTAAAAGCGCAATTCATTTTTTCTGCATAGAATTCCCTTTTTAGTAGCATAAAGGTGTTAAAGCGGTGCATATGCAGTCAGAGTGTCACAGGTATTGCACCATAATATTGAGTTGTGCCAAAATACTGTGGCAAGCATATCTAGGTAACTATAGATTTAACATCCTTAACTCCACATATATGTTCAATGATGATGTTTATATATATAAATAGATGTGAATGGAGTTACAAAATGTAATCCATTGTGACCCATGTGTACTTTCCTTCTTGATATTCTGCCAATCAATACTTTGGGAGAGTGATATTTTTCTTCTTGTTTTTTTGACGCAGTACTGTTCAGATGCAAATTTTATTTTTGCTGGAGTGTTTTTGCTCTAGGTAATAAAACATATGTCTAAAGCTAACCTATTTGTGTAGCTTTGGCAAATACATTTTTGAATATAAGTGATTCACCTAATATTTGAAACTTTGGGGCAGATTTACTACGTTTTGGCACAATGCAATGCAGCAACAAAAGTTGCTGCGTTGCATCAACGGGTAACAGAAAAACAACGCAAACACAAGGAGATGATGGACGGAGCGCTGAAACTTTTCAGACACTTACCCCCAGTCACAGATCTGGGTTGAATCCATCTTCGTTCTTTAGCTCACTTCGCACCCCAATTCAGACCCAGCTATATGCAAATCAGTCTTGACCTTGTGCCTCATGGGAACAGTCCAGCCCGAACTGCCAAGCCAGGTCTTCCCTGGACCGGAAACAAGCATCCTGGGACCGGTTTCATAGAAAAACAACACCATATCTGGTAATATATGGCGCTTAATATATGGTGCTGTTTTACTCTCCCTCACCACCTGCTCACTTTAGGGTGCCATGCCCCAATGCATGCAACCTTGCCCCACAGTTCAACAGTCTTTAAGTTCTAGCAACGTAGGTTTTGTATAAAAGCTATACTAAGCTTTTACCACTTGCAATGTGTGCTGTACAGTGCAGCACTTATGCAAAGTTGGAAAAATTAGGAGACTTTTAACAATTGCTCTACTGTTATGCCTGCCTTAAGGAGGTGTAATTCTTGAGTGCAAATCCCTGTCTGCAAATGTTTGTAAATGGAGATTTGCATCAAAATCCATAGGTGGTTGCATGGGAACGCCAATCAACCATCCATGATGCTCCCCACCACAACACTTTGAGCTGGGTTTTCATCACTTTTGTGATGCAAACCTGGCAGAAAGTGCTAATAAATTTGGGCCTTTATTACGAAAATGGTGATGAATGGCTGGGCAAACATAAGGGAATATTTTTCCAAACTCAAATTGATCTTCAACAAGAACGCAGTGGAGCTACAGTTACTCTGTTCGGCACCATTAAAGTGTGAAGAATAAATCGAAATGACAATTTGGGCAAATTTGCCTCACTATTGGTCAAAGTCAAAGTCAAAGGAATGTATTAAGCGCACATATCACCAAAAGGTCTCATGGCACTTGCGAAGACTCTGTGCGGACTGACAATCTGATATGAAGGCATTATAGATGGTCAAATAGCCAAGTTTTTAATTTCTTGCAGAAGAGCTTATGATCAGAGATGGAAAGAAGATGCGGAGGAAGCTTGTTCCAAAAAGCAGGGGCGAGAAAAGAAAAGTAACAACCGCCGTTCCTTGCGGTGCGAATTCGTCGATGAGTGAGGAGACATTTAGTACTAGATCTAAGTGACCTGCTTGGCTGATACCAGCTAAGTTTTTTGGCAAGATAGCTTGGCCCAGTTCCATACATGCTCCTGTGAGCGAGACAGAGGATTTTGAAATGGCCTCGCTTCTTAACAGGAAGCCAGTGAAGAGTCCTCAAGCTGGGCGCTAAAGGAGCTCTTGATGGAAGGTTTAAAATCAGTCTAGCAGCGGTGTTCTGCAAAACTTGAAGCTTGGAGTAGAGCTCCTCATTTATGGAAGCTAATAGGGCATTGCCATAGTCCATACGACTGCACCAGCGTTTTTCTGGATTCAAAAGGGATCCATTGATAGATTTTGCGTAATTTACGCAAAATGCCATAACAGATGCCTATTACATGATTTATATGGTTTTTCATTGACAACTGATTGTCAATCATTATTCCGAGGTTCCGCACCACAGGTTTGGGAGATGGACATGGGCCTAGATTCTGAGGCCACCAGTCACTGGACCAGTATTCATCTGCTTTACCAAAAAGAATGATCTCTGTCTTACTTCCATTAAGTTGTAAGTGATTAGTGCACATCCAGTTGTCAATATGGGTCATGCAGTTTTTAAAACGTATCATTGTGTCGGTGGGGTCAGGGCCAAGAGTTATTAATAGCTGAGTGTCATCAGCATATGACACTACATCAAAGCCGTAGGACCTGATTACCCTGGCCAGGGGTGTTACATACAGGTTGAAAAGCATAGGACTCAAAATGGAGCCCTGAGGGACTCCTATGCTTATAGACCGACTACATGAGGCCGGGGTGCCTATTTGTACAGTGGTGGTTCGGTTCATTAGATAGTTCCTGAACCAGTCCAGGGTACTGGTATTGGTACTGGTTCGATGTGCATGGGACCAGCTTTGCCACAATTGGTATGAAGAGGATTGGAACTGGTTCTTAAGGAACACGCCCCGACACTGAAACATTTGACTGAGATAGGCCTGATAGTCAGATGATTACATCCTGAAGAGACCGTAACTGTCACACTGGGTCAAAACGTTGATAAACCCTCCCTCTTTGTTGTTACGTTTAATTTAACTTCAAGGGATTCCGCACTGACATACTCAAACCCAATTATGAATTTTTTTAATCAATGCATACAACAAGTGGAAACTGCACAACATCGTTTATCTATGTTCTTTGTGTATATATAATCACCATTAGAGAACTGCATAGTTTGCACTATGACCACTTTTTTTGTTGATTGCTGCACTTGATTGAAGTCAGAACATTACAAGATGCAAATTTTATTAGTCCTCTGTTTTGTCTTCTTTGTAATTAATTTTGGTATGATGAATACATCTGAGTAACTCTGGTTTCCATCTAAAACACATTAGAAGATATCATTTTTTAATGAGTCCCACGGGACAATGGTTCTATTAATACACCTTTTTTTAATGACGTTCAGCAGTTTAACAAAAACAATCCTTCTATAGACTTGAATGGAGCCACTCATTTTTTTAAAGCTTCAACGCCCTCCAAAAAAGTGTTCGTACTCTATTCACCTTAATGGGATCACCCTTTTAAGCACCTTACAAGACCCATAATTTTGAGTCAAAATGTTTACAGTTATATATTGGCCACTGATAAGGCACCTTCAGCTAGGCCCTATTGACAACCCTCTGTAGTATGGTAAAATACACTACACAAATTGGTGAGGTGAGCAGAATGACGTGCAACTTTAGAAACATGCTTACAATATAAACCTTGTCTGAGAAGGTCATCCTCACATTGTACATTGTTGTACACTGTACAATGACTCAAAAGCTACAGGAAAGTGCTACAATTAAACCTCCCCACATTCTAAATCTCATCTTTACATATAATTTGTCTGTAGCAGTGTATGATAGTCATTTAACATGGACATATCCCCAGAGAGCCAAAGTGGGCAATCTATTGTGAAAATTAGTATTGGCTTTTTTCACAGATTTCTTAGAAATTTTTGGCAACAGGCTTTGCCTATAATGTAGAATCTACTTGAAACATGCTCCTCCAAACCTGGACACATGCATTAGCCTATTATACAAAAATTTCACCATATATAGGTATACTTGTATCAGGATGCCATCAACGTATTACTGCACATCTAGGGCCATAAAACGCCCTCGGTTCGTTTTTGGACATAATGAACCTTTGCATAGGTACTGGTGCCTCCACCATTGTGGATGGTCCTGCATGAAGGTGATTTCATCGGGACCCAGCACACAGGGACATATGTTACTGCAGGACTCTTTTAGCACTTCTGCAATTTCTAACATTCCTACTGCTGGGGCAGCCATCTCGGATGTTTTCCCGTTCTATAAACCGCCCTGCCAAAGACATTATGCTTGATATTCCGTGAAGACCCTAGAGTGTGGTTGTTGCAGGAGTTGATCCCTGCAAGAAGCCTGTCCTGGGAGTTGATTGACTAGTCATACTGGTTTGTGGGGGTAAGGGCACAGATGTGTCATAATGAAAGTGACCAGTTTTGCGCAATTTAGTGGGAAGGGACTAGAAACTTTGGAGGAAAGAATCACCTAGGATGTTGTTGGGAGAACTGGCTGTTAGGGTGAACTACTGATTTTGATTATAGGTTTAATGGGACAGACCATAGTAAATTTAAAAAACTGATTTTTTCCTTAGTGAAAGTCAAGATCTTTAAAGTACCTGACTATAAAGCTTCAGGAATGCAGTAACATTTATCGAACATTCTAAAATTCTAAGCTAAAAACCATAGTGAGATCTTGGCTGTCTTTAACCACCTTTCCCCAACAAATTGATGGAACTGTAGCTGCTCCAATGCAGGTAGTGAAACTATGACGCAAGATCCTGGGCTATGTTAATGTTTCTTTAGTAATTTGATTCAGCGCTAGCCATACAATTTCTAGGCCTGATTCACAAAGGTAAACTTACAATTTTGTGTGACTTTACAATTGTTTGGTATTCACAAAGGGATTTTTGAGTAGTATCTGTACGAGTGCGGAGTCTCGCACATAAAAAGATAAGACTGTCCTATCTTTTTAAGTGCGGAGACTCTGCACTTTTAAAGATACTACTCTTAAATCCCTTTGTGGAATGTTACCTTTGTGAATCAGGCCCTCTATGTTAGATACCTTCTGTAGAGATCAAAAAGTCAATAGGTGTAACCTGGGCTGAAGTACATAGAGTTTTTAGGTGATTCTAAAGTGTGAAGAAAGTAAGAAGCTAACATAAGTCAAATAGGGAATGTTGCAGGGAAACTGCTTGGAAGCAGAACTGTGCCTTGGGAGAACAGGACATCAAAATATAGGGACTGAGTATCTCTACCACATCAGAACCTGTAGGCCCAAATCCAACTAGCTCACACTGCCTCACCTAAACTCCTAACCTTTCCAGAGTAACATGTGATTTTGGCAAACCTAGAACATGAACCTCTAGTCCCCAAGGGAACCGTGGAAATAGATAATCACCTTTCCTCTCTCACTCATGCATGTCCATAGTAAACAAAAGAAAGACACAAAGGATGTTTGCAATATATTTATTGAAACTAATGTAGTCTATATTGAAGCAATTGTACTGCGATACATAAACAAATACAACTGAGCAACATAATCAACATTACTACCAGGCAGTATATAATGAACAACCCAACCATGGCAACTAATATATCTATCTAAGTCTACCCTCACTATGTGAGCACAGGGATATATTAGTGATCTCTGGGATTGGCAACAGTCCCCATACCAGGCGTGTGTAGTTAGGTGGTCTGCCTCATAGTTGTAAACTCAGTTCATGCAAGACTGATGCCAATGTTCCAGGACTAGTTTCACTGCTGGAATTCTACCCTCTTAACCCCAAGGATGAGAGATATGGTTTATATGATAAGAACTACTGTGTAAGAAAACTGCAGCTGTGCTACTGTGTTATGACTAAAAACGTTAGGAGATGTTGCTGACAGGGCACAAGAAAACAACACACCATGTTGTTCGACCTTGTACGAGATGTTCAGACTGAATCCTAAGAAAAGACACTGAATAACAAATAATATGTACAGCGTTTTTCTAAAATAATGTCATGTCACAAAAACACTGTATGTCTGTGCAAAGCAGTGACAAGCTAAAACACCTAATACGTGAAACTAAGGGAGAACCAAAGTGGGCCTAAAAGGGAAATCACTACAGGAAGGTTGCAGAGTTAATAACAAATCTGCTTCTTCCGTACAGATCTCCCTCCATGTATGTCCCTTTCCCGAAAAACCCTTTTCTTCGGCTGTCTGCATCAATACTCTGTGCTAGTACTGCAATCAGTGTTGGTGGTGCTTAAAGGTGGACTTATATTAACTGGGGGCTGATCCTGAAGAAGGATGTCACTGTCAACTTGATCAAACACACAAAAAGTGACGAGTCAACTGACAACTTGAAACCTGGGCGTACTCTTAGTTCATTCTATGCACCAACATATGTCTAAACTGTACTTTTATGCTGTATATGACTGCAGGCCCTTTACTACCGATTTTCTTTTCAAAATGTTGAAAGGCTTTATGGTGTAATGTCATTAAGAGTATCATGACATATATAGTGATGACATCAATGATGACGTCATTTGAGATGTCTTCAATTATGTTATTTAACATGTCGTGAGTGATGTAATCTGTACGGTCATAAGTAATGCATGATGGGGCAGAATTATAGTTAGTTCATTGAGCTATAGCTGCCGAAGTTTTGTGTTTGTTAGGTTTTGTTTTGTAACCATAACTGTATTGTAATAGTGTTTTTTCAGTGAATTTGTTTTTTAACAGGTTTTATTACCAAGTCTAACTATAACGTGACTTTAACCTTTATTTTCTTTCAATGAACTACTGAGTTTTTTGACCAGATTCAAAATTTATTTTTGGGGCCTAAACTCTGTTAATGGCTAATGTCTGGTTAAAACCTTTGCCAGTAGCCTGCTGGTGACCAAACCTAGGTGCACACGACTGTAGGGCCTGGCCTCTGATCACAATTTGGATTTACACTCCTTACTTCACCGCAATGGGGATTAAGGTGCATTTAACCACCCATTTAGTTTGAATTTTCTGGGTTCACCAAAACCTACGCACATTAGAGTACAAAATACATAATAGAGCACTTCTTGAACGTTTTGAGTGCTAAATTGCTGTATTAATGCTAACAAGAATTAACACGTTAAATAACTCTGGTAGGTGAGTTTTTACATATAGGATTTCTACAGATGATTTGTGTATTCCGATGCATTCAGCCAGTCTAAAAAATTTCGAGTGAAAATGAAATTTCGGTCTCATGCAATTAAAGAACGATTGCTATTCCTTGAGAACAATACAAAATCATATTTCATTTCTGACTTACACTATCTAATAATTCAATGCAGCTATCTCGCAGAGAGTCTTGCCAATCATAATAGAAAACATTTAAATATTCAAATCCAGTATATCTACAATCAGTAACCTATCCAAACATATGGAGCCAATGCATTAATCTCTCACCTAAGGTATAGATTTGAGATAAGGTCATTCAATATTTGAATTATGAGATATAGTTGCAATATCGTGTAAAAAGTAGAAGGGCGGAATTGTCCCTGTAGCTGAATTTGATGAGTTGCTCAACAAAATCTGGCTGTATACCCAAATTGAATTTCCATGCCTCTTCCACTTGTCGGTCCCTTCATTTTGTAGTAAAAAAAGTCTATCAGACTGCTAAGAAAATGCCTGCCTATATTTTCTTCAATAATGAAAGAAAAAAAACAGTCAGTGACTATGCAAGAGGTGTTTCAAATGTCTAATGTTTTAAGAAATAGAGCCATTTGTCAATAAGGAAACACGCCTATGCATTTTGTTATTCATTCGTACCAAAGGGTATCTTCAGGTTCTCCTTTACAACGCTAAATATTTGCAAAGACAACGTGTCCATTTATTGCCATATAATTTTGCGAAATAAAGAGGGACCATTTTGCAAGTTATTGTCAAACAGTTCGTAGCCTCAAAATGTTTTTTTAATTTCTTTATCAATTGCTCCAAATGTTTATATTATCCATTTTTTTTAAATATTGCACAGCTACATACGGGTCATTAAAAAATTCAGAAGCATTTAAACCACATACTGGATGGTAGGAAACCTATTATATCGAAGCATAATTGTTAAGGACCAAGCACAAATGTCGATGCTATTCAATTATGCCGTATTTAGTGGAAGTGGACAGTGTACCAAAAATGGCATATTCACAATCTGCCCATCTGGAGGTAAGACCACTATGCTTTGTGTACCCCAGACAGCAGACATGCCACTGTCAGAGACTCCTCCAGCTATGCCAAGTTTCATGACTCACTCCATCATTCATAGTGGCTGATTTGCTTGTTAGTCCAGGTTGAATCGCCGAGCAACAACCTAGGAGGAATTAACTCTCTTTGAAACCATAATGAAAATGGTGTCACACCCCGCATGATAGGAAGACTAGACATGTGGGCACTGAGAGTGTAGTGCCACTTGGGAATTTATTTCCAGGGATGTTTTTTGGGGTGGGGTGAACATTCCATCAGCTGTGATAGAAAACCTTTTCCCTAAAGGTTTTCCCTCCAATCTCACCTCCAATGCTGTAAGCAACCACTTTGGTGAAAACCTTTATTGATGAACTCTAGATATATGTTAGAAATGGGGGTCTCTAGTTGGCAGAAGTATGCACCTTGTCCAAGTAGGGACACTTCCTTTTAGTCAGTATAAGGGAGATACACATCTAGATAACCACTGCTCACCCCCTTGGTAGCTTGGCACGAGCAGACAGGCTTATCTCAGAGGCAATGTGCAAAGCATTTGTACGCATCACACACAGTAACCCAGTGGAAGCACTACAAATGGACACCACACCAGTTGAGAAAAATAAAGAATCTTTATCTAAACCAAACAAGATGAAAATAACAAAAATCCAACATACACAACTCAAAATATAACTTTTAAAAGGTTTCAAGCAATTCAGTCCATAAAAATCTATTGATTACACAAAGTACCTTAACTGCATCAAAATCCAGAAGGCAAAACAGCTGCAGAGAGGGGAAACACTGGAAATCACAGTGAGGCATCAGTTCCTGAGACCTTGGGGAGGCGAGACAACAGTTCTGCTGCAAGCAGGGAAAGTGGAGCATCGAATCCGGTCACTAGGGGGAAGTGAGGCGTCGATTTCCAAGACGATTCTGGTCTGCGGTGTTGCATTGGAAAAATTGGGTGCACAGGTGTGAAGTTAAAGAAAATTCAGCCACTATGGGTCGATGCGATGACGATCCAGCCGTCACGTCGATTTTCGTAGCCACACATGGGTGATGCGTCAATTCTTTTAGCCGCACAGCAGGGCCTGGGTCAGATGTGGGGCAGGGGTATCGGTTTTCAGAGACCGGTGCGTTGAATTCGGCGTGCAGCGATTCTTTGGGCCGCTGGCAGGCACTGCATCGATTTCTTTGGCCGCATGGGGCTGTGCTTCAGGATTTTCTCCTGCACAGCAGTGCTGAGTCTGAGATTTCAGCCGCAAGAAGAGCGAAGCGTTGATTTTTCAGATTTCTTCAGATCTGTGTAGATATTTGCAGCAGGAACAACCTCCAAGGGCCCAGAACTGGATTTGGCAGCACAAGGCAGGTTAAAACTCCCAGCAGTGGAGTTCAAGGATGCTGCAGGTGAAGTCTTTGTGTCCCTGAGACTTCAGAACAGGAGGCAAGCACACACAAGCCCTTGGAAAAACTTCACAAGCAGGAAAACAGCAAAGACCAGTTCTTTTCCTCTCCTTGGCAGAAGTAGCAACTGCAGGCCAAGCCACCAAAGCAACACACAGCAAAGGGGCAGTACTCCTCCTAACAGCTCTTCAGCTCTTCTCCTTAGAAGAGGATCCTCTTGATTCCAGAATTAGCCTAAAGTTCTGGGGTTTTAGGTCGAATACTTATACCCCTTTTCCCTTTGAAGTCTTTGTTCGGAAAGTCTCTCTTCCTCAGTAAACCCAGTTCTGTCCTCTCTGGTCTAGTTTCACTACAGTAAGTGGAAAGGCATTGTGCAGAGCGGCCACAGCCTATTCAGGTGTCAGTGACTGCTCCTCCCACAATTCTAGCCCAGGATGGCCCATCAGCATATGCAGGGCATACCTCCCTTTGTGTGAATGTCTGGAGTGAATGCACAAACAGCCCCTGTCAGTCTAAAACCAGACATTGAATCCACAAGCAGGCAGAGGCACACAGGATGTTCAAACAAGAAAATGCATACTTTCTTAAAGTGGCATTTTCAAACACACAATTTAGAAACCACCTTTATTAAAAGGTGTGTTATTAAATTCTGAGTTCAGAGAGCCTAAACTCCAAATCTCTAGCTGTTCCCAATTGAAAGTTGCACTTGTAAAATGTTGCAAGGCAGCTCCAATGATAGCCCATGGGAGAGCTAGTCCTTGCAATAGTGAAAAACAAAATACACAGTATTTCACTATCAGGACATGTAAAACACACCAGTACATGTCCTACTTTTAACATACATGGCGCCCTGCCTACGGGGGTACCTTGGGCCTACCATAGGGGTGACTTACATGTAAGAAAAGGGAAGGTTATGGCCTGGCAAGTGGGTGCACTTGCCAGGTCGACAGGGCAGTTAAGAAACTGTGCACGCAGACACTGCAGTGGCAGGTCTGAGACACATTTCAAAGGCTACTGGTGTGGGTGGCACAACCAATGCTGCAGGCTCACTTGTAGAATTTGACTTACATGCTCTGAGCAAACACAGTTCACTTTGCTAGGGACTTACTAGTAAATCAAATATGCCAATCATGGATAACCAATCAGAATTACAATTTACATAGGGAGCACTTGCACTTTGGCACTGATCAGCAGTGGCAAAGTGTCCAGAGTACCTAAACCAGCAAAAACTAAATCGAGCACACAGTCAAAAATACAGATGGTAGAGGCAAGAAGTCGGTGTAAACTCCACCAAAAATGGCAGGTCTAAAAATATGGCTGATTTTTTCCCAACTTGGAGGACTACAAATTCCACCACATTGATGGCAAGGAAGTTCACCAGCCTAACTCTCAATCATGTTGAAAATGTCTTTCTTTCCATCTCTCTACATCAGGATTCCTGATGTCACTGACAGTATTTTACCTGCTGCATAACTGATACCACCTTATTGTTATTATTAATATTGAGCTTCCTAAATGTTTAATAAATGTTTTGTGCAAATAATTAAGATTAGGCTTATCAACAATTTCTACTTTGATTATTGTCTCACTGTACATGTTACTTGTACCACTCAAATTATATTAAGAAGAGATTTTTTTTCACTGACTGATGCTAACAGTATTACTTGCAGTCCCACTTCTGTGTGGACATATTGAGCTTGATAGGTTCAAAGCTTTTTCACTTTTTAGGAATTTGTTGGAAAAATCCTGGTGTAGTACTGGGAATGTGCAATAGATACAGATTCCTAGGAATATTCACAAGAGGTACCATTTATGCATGCAGAAATGTGCACATTTTTCTACATTGGGTATGTGAAACAAAAGTACATTTGCACTTGAAAAGCCTTATTTGTTTACATCTCTTCCATGGCAAAATCCTTTCCCTGTGCCCCCAACAAGTGTGTTCTTTCACCATTCCCAACTCAAAAATACTATAATCCCCTACTTTGACCAGAGTAAATGTAAAAGCTTATTAAGGATGTGAAAGTATCTGTAAACTCTCAGTGGATGTAAACAAGCATTCAAGTTTGTAGGTGTTCCCCAATGTTTTCTGGTATATTAACAGAGGAACACCCTAAATAAAGCACTGTGATCAATTGTATTCATAGGAAATTTCTTGATAAGTAAATCTCAGTGACTAAGGCATCTCCCCACCATTCCTGTTTATGCAAACCAGTAAATTGGATAAAAAGATCAAGTGCTCACCAAGCTGTTTGCTGCTCAAATAGATTTTTGAATCTGTCCCACAAATATTTCAGCTCCTAAAACTTGTAGGAAAATTACTCTTTGTGCATAATCACCCCCATTTCTATTGGACTGATGCTGCTAATTTTTTTATCTCTACGCACTGGGACTCTGCAAACCAAAAGTGGTTCTACTCCTAATTGGCACATTTCTCTTAGCTATCAGTCCCTAATACATGGTACAAAGTATATGTTGGGCCTGTAAGTTAAATGTCTCAGCGTCGGCGCAACATACTGTGATTTGGGCAAATCACTTAATCTCTGCGTGCCCATTGACAGCGGCTGGATACCCTCACTGGTGATAAACGGCACCATATAAATCTACAAACTTACAAACTAGTGGACTGCAACACACTGGGCCACCACTAAAGTGGCAATTCAAGACATTAACTGCAGGCCTGCCACCAGTAACCTGGCTGTGGAGGTTTAAACTGCAGATTCGACCTATCAAAATAACCCATTTTCACCGGCATATAGCTTCATTTTAAATATTAGCAAGTCACACCTAAGTAGACCTTAATACCCAATAAGGCAGGATGCATGGCATTAAAAAGTAGGGCATGCAAAAGTTTAATGTAAAACATGTCCTTATGGTGACAAAGCTGAAAAGCTATTTTCACTCTACCAAGGTTAGCTGTTCCATAGGAGTGCAATGGGAGGTAATATTACAATTAAATAATGTTATCTCCTCCTAGGACCCAGAAAAATATTCACTATTGAACTTTAAATAATTATTACAAATCCAATTTATTTGTAGAGTTGGATTTGTTGAAAATATTTTGCAAACAGTGCTTTTAAAATGTCACCTCTTGCCTGCCTAAAGCCTCTAGAAACCCATTTGCATGAGCCTACACCTGTCACCCAGAAGCTGAATAGATCTTTGATGAGGTGTCAACTTACTTCCAAAGCTGTTACAAAGCCCTTGGGTGTAGAGAGGTGTTTTAGTCCTCTGACAGGATGACCATCTGGGCAGTGCCCAGGCAGCTAATTACCTTCAAAACTAACACCTGGGCCTGCACCTTTTTTGCCCTTCTAGCCAGCCTATCACCAATCCCAGTGGGAGAGAAGCTGCCTCCAGATTCTGTTTAGAGTGACCTCAGAGGAGGGGGTTGCTCATTTCCCTAGTCACACCTCTACCGTGGGCACAGGAGCTCTGCATGAGGGAAGAAATATTCTACCTTCTTGATTTTAGGTAGAAAAGGGCACTGTGGGATTGTTTGTAGTAGGGTCTACAGGAACTGCTGCAAACGTGGATAGGGTTACTCCTGGGAACTTTATTCCTATTGATTCAGAAATGCTGATTGGCTGTGAAATTCTCACATGCCTGTCTCTGAGCTGTCCTCCTACAGGCTGTGTAGTGGTGCCGTGGAGAGAGTGCCTCACAGTTCGGCGGTTTGGCACTGATTGTGAAGTGGCGACCGGGCTTTCACCACCATATAGGACCCAGCACACCCAACAATCACCCACCCGGGCCCAAGCCTAAGCCTGAGTCGTGCCGTCTGGCAGGGGTATGGCGATGTGGCATTCGGGCCTTCATCAGCACTCAGGGAGAGGCATCAGGACTAGGCATCGGACCCACACAGGTACAGGCTCCTCCGAGCTGGGCAATCACATTGCAGTGATTTCGCCTGTGCACTACCCCCCCCCACACCACTACCGCACCGCTACATTAACTGTGACATCGGGGATCAAGCCAGGCACAGAGCGTGGAGCAGCTCTGAGAGGAGCGATGTGGTGCTGCAATCACAATTCAGGAAAGACCAACAGCAGGGCCAGACCTCGGTAAGGACAGCACAAAAGAGCATGAGGGAGGGGCACCGCAGTGAGGTGGCAGCGGGTTTAGATCCCACAACATGGGTACAGCCCCGGTTCGCAGAGGCGTCCCAGCTAGGTTGAGTGCGGCTTGCAGCCCGGGTGTACTCCCTTGCCCCAGCCTGCCTGTCTGCCCGAACAGACTTCAGCAGATCAGGAATACCCAAGGAGCACCTTAAATGTCCCCTGCAGATAAAAACTACCTGGCTCCTCCACAGGTCTTGCATTTATCAACCCTCTCCCCAGAGAGCTGGACGCCTGGTCACCAGCCACAAGGTCATAAGGAGGGCAACCATAAGCAGTACCATAAGCAACATCCAGTACACACCCAGAGAGTGGCTCTCCAGTAAAGTCCTTGAGTAAAATCACAGGGATCCGCCTACATCCTTATCCTCACCCCAGCCTTTCACCCTGGCCCCAGGGCTCAGCCTAAGTCCTGAGGGAGAAGAAGAGTGGAGGAAGAGTGGAGGAAGTGAGGACCTACTATCACTCCTCCCATAAACAATGGTACCTGACTCAACACCAACCACCGCTGATGCAACGCCCAACATTCTCAGAAGGCACAGAAGAGACCAAAATATGCAGGCACCTCCAAGAGAGCTGGAAGTTACCCGATAAGCTACCCTATACAGTGTACAGCCTGTACAATCTGAGCAGCCTGAGGCAGGCACTCACAAATCCTAAAAGGAGAGCAAAGTCACTGCCTTCAACATCACCCCTTCATTGGGAAAAATCTTTTCTGTTGGGTAAACCATCCCAACAACAAGTGCCAATGCCCTAACTTCAAGCCCGCTTGGACAGCCTGCACCATCACTCATTGTGGAAGCCACAGAGGCAAGGTCACTGCCTTCAATGGGTTACCCCTTTGTGTGGGAATATCCCTTCCATCGGGCGCACCATCCTAACTACTCTAAACAGAACACCTTCCGCCATGAACACAGCCCAAGTCCAGACCCGAGAACCTACAAATTGCCACCTCGACAACAACATCACGGCATTCATACCAGAGTACACCTCATGAGGCAGTATGAATACTCTAAACAGGGCAAACATTTTGCAAGTCCTGCAACACATTCCAGAGTTGGCACACTACACAGCAGATGATCTGACACAGGTACAATTCAAATCCCTGAGTGGCAACACAGCGAAATATCAACAATAGCTACCTGGAAAAATAGACCTCTCGGCTAAAAGATACTATCAGAAATGTCTCAATTTGCTAGTTGGGGGATACGAGTATAGGCACCAGAACAAGAAAGGTACCCACATATGCTGATGTGAAGCTTCAGTACAAAGATGGCGCAACAGCAAGGAAGGTGTATATTAAGAGGTATCCCCTCAGCACATGCCAGCAACATCTTTCCTAACTTGAGAATACAGTGCGCCGTCTTCCCAAAGAGGCCCATGATAGCACGTAGAATCACACTGCACAAGCGACATCGTCTGGCTATCTGCCAACCTGGCAGGGATGCATCCAATCCATTCCATTGTCATCATTTCCTTTGAGGCCAATTTAGAGTTCAGCCAATTACCACGGGTAAGAGTCTTTTTTGAATTGACTAATATAGATATTGACCACCTGTGCAACACACGTATTTACTGGGTATTTATACCCTTCTTTCAGAAATTCCTGACAACAGCTTTTCGTCCTTCTTGTAATTATTAAGGCTTTCAATCTTGAGCCTTCCTGACTGTCAGTACCCTCCCCACTATAGTTTAAGTTGAACTTATATTCACAGCTGGTGACTTCCAGCGTTAACCCCATGTGCCTGTATGTATTTTAAATATTCCTCATTTCTCGTCCACACAGTGCCCCGCTGGGCCCTATGTGAGTACTCTTCTTCCTTTTTCACCCCCACATGGTGCACACCACATTGTCTGACAGTCATCCCCAGGTATGATTAGCAACTGAAAATCTTCCTTTTTGAAGCTTTTCTCTTATATTTCACCACAAAACTATTACTGACACTATGGTTATCATTTTTTAGGTGCCCCTTCATTGCTAGGTCCTGATGAGACCCCACATTGTTAAGTGGGTCGAAACGTCGTCGGCTAAGTGAAGCGAACCATTGTCAGCCATTATTACTGTATTAGTAGGCAGCAAGCACATATTATGTATTGATTTAATGGTCGCTCTTGTACATCTTTGATGAAACCTTGTTTTTATGTCACAAAAAGTCACAACCTTGAAATATAGGTTTCACAATCACTTGGGACACCAAGCACTGGATTTAAAATAATGTGATTACATTATATAAAACAACGTATTTTCATACAAAATTCGTGTTATATGCCTCTTCTCTTTCAGACATCTCTTTTCCTTAGATTATTGTGATTGTGCTTTTATATACTAAGTATCATTTGTTGATTGTCCACAGGAACCGTTGTTGTCTGTAAAACTGTAAAGTACCCTGGTTCCATGTGAGTAGGGTGTCCCTTGTTTTTTCATACACGTCCAATCCATTCCTAGCATCCTGGGAGCAAACCGGATGACTACTTACAATAAAACAGCGTCAAAGTCCCTACTGACCATATCTTGGAACGTATTCGGGCATAAGCCTACCATAAATAACACCTAAGCACTGAACTTCATGCAGAGCGGCGACCTGGTATGCCTACAAGAAACTTAGACACTGTCACCGCTGCTAATCCCAGGCTTTGCAGAATTCCAGCTTTTGGCCAAAAAGACCAACTTATTCGGCAGACCATCTGGAGGCCTATCCATTTATGTTAACTTGGCACTGGCAGTAACAGCATAAAAATCAATCTAACTATGGCCATGGTACAGGACGTACTACTACTGAGTTTGAAGATGAAGGGGCACATGACACCTATATTGTTAATGAACTTACACTTCAAAGAAATACCGAGGAACAGCAAAATGAGAGAACTTGTAGGGATTTCGAAAGAGCTAATACACGACTACCCCACTACTGAGACAATAGTAACTGGTGACTTTAACACCCGCAACATAGGGGATAAGCAAGTGGACAAATTCTAGGCTGACCCCGCAGCCAATATCTTAACTACATTTCTTAAAACACATAAACTGAAGTCCGCTCAAGACGAACTCCAACCCACAATAAGGCCCAAGTCATACAACAACACTTCAACACTGGACTACGTGTTCATGAGCAACCTCCTTTTGGACCAACTTTTTGAATTCTCAATATTACAGCAGCAGTCCAGAAATCATCTACTGTGATATCTTTGCAGTCACTCAGCCCCCACATTCTAAATATTCTGGCCTCCACCACTGGGGAAGAAATTCACACACTCTTACACAGAGTGAAATGGAACAAATAGACAACTCACGCCTGGAAGAATTGAAAAGCAATTGGCAGTTGGAAAAAAACACCAGTTGTTCTGTTGCGTATACATTTTTATAATGGCCACTAACAGCAGCAGCCTTGCACCATCTGCTTCAAGGAAAAACAACCAGCACATATCCACCAATCAAGGAGACTATTACCTGTGACAACACCACAGCATAAAGGTGAAAGAGAGCAAAAGAACCTCGAGGCAGGCTAACCGCCTCTTTAAACAAATTGGAAATGAGGAGCTTCACCATAAATGAGGAATTGCCAGAAAACTGCACACCAGGTGTGCATGATAGCATAAAAAAACAACAGGAAGACTTGCAATGACTACATGTTCACAGTCAGGCTGAATTCTGGCGGTATGTTTACAACCTCAAAGGACACTCTCATGACAGACGCAATGGAGTCCTAGTAGACATATGGATCAAGCATGTTCAAACACTCTACTGCACGCTCCCCATTAGACCCACTGAAGTCAACCCTCAAGTGTCACATGCCAGCACAGTGCACAACCACCTGCACATCAATAATATGGCGTTGTACACATCTAGTCCACTAGTAACTTCAATACACACGTGGATTATGGCTGTATGATTAAAATCCTCAAGAACATAAGGAGGGATGGACTCCCCGGCCACCTTTTCAAGAAGGACTATGCATTCTGAGCCTCCCTTCTTACTCCTCTCTATCAGTTCTGCAGTGTAAATGCCACAGTCCCCGAATCTTGGAAGGGTTCGATTCTACAACCCATACACAAAAAGGGGGATAACACGGATTTGAAAAACTATAGGATGATTGCACTACTGGACACCGAAGTCAAAGCATACACGTCTATTACTAAATGAGCTAGACACCTGGGCTAGAGATGAGGGCTTTCTGCCCATCTATCAATCAGGCTTTAGGGAAGCGGCTTCCACTACAGATAACATCATAGCCCTAGCATATCTGGCCGAGCAGGATACCCAGCCAAACAACCACCCCCTCTTCGAATGCTTTGTCGACTACTCCGCAGATTCCGATGTGGTAGATAGGAACATCCTCTGGAAGAAATTACATAACTGGGGAATCCCAGGAAATCTGCTGAATGCCATATTAGCACTTCACTCCCAAAACTGGGTCTGAATCAAGCTTACCCAACATACAGTGACTGATAAAGTGACCAAGGCCTTAAACAAGGATGTGCCCTTGCGCCCATGCTTTTCAACTTGTACATCGCAGACCTACGAAATTCTCTAAAACCCGCAAATCTGCTAGTACCTAAATCAGGCAGGAACGTTTGTTCTTGATGCAGTATGCTGACGACATGATCCTAATGGATCACACAAAAGTGGGAATGCAGAAAGCACTGGATGCACTAAATGCTTACAACATCACCAATAAATTAGTGACAAACTGCAAGAAGACAAAGGTCATCATATCTGGCCACTACCCCAATAAACACAAGCTGTGGTGGAGACTGGGAAACTTGAAAATAAGTACCAGTTCCACCTACAACTACCTGGAAGTGCGGTTTGCGAGCAACGACAAAACCAAGGTGCACATCACCTGGACAGAAGAAAGGAGCAAGGCAGTGACCTACGCCTTGTGCAAACTTTATACCACTTTACCCACCTCTGAGGTCATTCAGAAGCCAATTAGAGCAAAACTAATACCTTCCATTTGCAATGGGGAAAATAGCCTTCCCAGGAGCCTTAGTGGACACTATGAAGCGGGTACAATGCTGCGCTACAAGCGTATCTTTCGAATCCCCACATACGTTTGCAACTCTTTAGTATGCCTCAAGTTCGGCTTGAACAAACAATCCTTTGAGAAATGGGCAGCCATAGTCCGGTACTACTGCAGAGTCTGTGCACCATTTGCAAACACAATGAAAGAAATCCTGAAAGGTCATTTTTATAAATGGTACAAATCCTTGCTCAGAATACCTGATGAAAGCCTGCTCCACGGGCTACCTGGAAAACATCATAAACCACCCCATGGCTCTAAAACTAAACAAGGGGAGAGGAGTTGGCCTAAGGGCTAGGGGGTCGACCTCGAATCTGGGGAACTGGGTTCGAGTCTCGGCAATGACGCTGAACATCCTGTGATTCTGGGCAAATCACTGAGGGGCATATTAGCAAGGGCACTATCGCCGCTTTAGCGGCACTTTTTGCCGCTAAAGCGGCGATATTTTTATCGCCCTATCAGCAAACTGTCTCTAACAGCAGTTAGCGACAGTTTGCGGAGCATTAGCGCCCGTTTTTACCGCTTTGCATGTCAGCGATATTTATCGCTAATGACATGCAAAGTGGGCGTTCCTCACTAAAAATACACGCAGACAGTCGCAAACACAACTTCACACTATTAGCAAGGCCCGCGAAGCGATAAAAATGTGCGTTAACCCCGATTAGCGCTGGATTTTAACACCTGCTAGAAACCTGACTTAGCCATTATAGTCTATGGGAGGTGGATTCTACGGTTAAGTCCCCACCTGCCTATTAGCGAGTTTTTCCTTAGCGATAGGAATTTATCGCAAGGAATTCTCGTGCTAATGCTGGGAATCGCCGCCATCGCTGGATTTGTTTCGCATTGGAGATAAAACGTTGCTAATAACGCGTTATCTCCGCAAACGAATCCAGCGATAAAAAAAACGACGCTAACTGTGGTTTGCGTTAATTAACGCACGCTGTTGGTAATAGGCCCCTTAATTTCCCCGTGCCTAACAAAAATGAATGTGTCCTCATTTAACGCAACTGGTGCTATGTAAAGCGCTCTGATACCCGATACCTACGGGTCAAGTTCGCACTATATAAAACTCAGTAAAAAAAAAAAAAGTTAGGTTAATATCCGGGCAGGAAGACCTCAGTTCTATAGAAGCATCCAACAGTGACATCTAGGTCATACTGAACTCATACAGAGAAAAGCACTGCCAGCCATATTTAAATTGTGAGCTAAGAAAGACAGGGGCATATTAGCAAGACCGGCGATAAAATTATCGCCGTTTTAGCGGCAGGAAACTGCCGCTAAAACGGCGATAATGGGCTTGCTAATATGCGTTATAGATTTCAATAGAAGCCCAGGTTAGATGTGCAGGACATCTAACCTGGGCTTCTATTGGAATTCTATAACGCATATTAGCAAGCCCATTATCGCCGTTTTAGCGGCAGTTTCCTGCCGCTAAAACGGCGATAATTTTATCGCCGGTCTTGCTAATATGCCCCACAATTCTTAAGCAGATTCTATTCGCAAGACCCATGGCTGTTCCAATCAAAGACATAAATGGCAGCTGAAAGTCATTAGCAAACACCGAGGCATGCAGACTATGTCACTCACAAGAGGAATCCTTGGCTCGTTTCATCTGCATATGCCTGGTCCTCTGAAATGCACGCAGCACTTTTATAAAGCCTCTTTTTCTCAAACATAGTGTTCGCACTTGCAGCAAGGCGAAAGGACTCCTTTTCAATTTGCCAAATTTATGGAGTTAACTAAACAGCTGCTTAATGGACCAGTCATTCATAAACTTTAATGGCGCAGTTAACACACATCTGAACCAAGATGGATAAAGAAAAAACGTTACTGTGAGGGTAAAACAGCACTTTGCACTTTAACCTACGGTGTAAATTGGAAGGGCCTAGAACGTAGCAATATTACCTCAGGTCTCTGCCATCCAACTGAGCGTGAACCAGGCTCAAAGTTTACAATTAGCACTCTGCACTTTAGTGGCCTCATGCACCATGCTGCCCGCTTGCAAGACATAAATGCACTGCCCATGCTTCTACTTTTGGCTCTTTGCCCTTTTGACTTTGCCAACCTTCTTGTATGCCCGAATATGTTATGACCACAGGCACCACCTGATAGGCTCATTTAACACTCCATTACCCCTATGCTCCCTGCCAGCTCTCTGATAATTTAAAAACACAATCTACACTTTTATCATTAACACTCTGCACGTCAGTGTCTCTGTGTGCTCTGCTGGCCGTCGGAAAGAATTATAAGCACAGGTCCAGCTTGACAGACTGGGATTGGGCTGAATAGACATACTTCTCTTACTCTTCAGTCCCCCTCAGAGCTTGTCTAAACTGACAGATAACACTGTATATCATCTTATTGTTTTAATGGGCGATGAATGTTGTTTTATCTGTATTCTCAAACATCATCACATTTTGTAACAATTTTAACTAATTGACACAAGTAAACAGGGGCGGCTCCTCCATTAGGGCGGAGGAGCACCGCCCCACTACTTTCTTGCAGTGCGAGAAGCAGAAAATAAAATGGTATTTTAAATACCATTTTTTTTTTCTGCTTCTCGCACTGCGAGAAAGCAGAAGGCAGGGTATGCCTGGTTGGGGGCGGGCGGGAGGATGTGCCTGGTTGGGGGCGGGCGGGTGGGAGAGTCGAGGAGGAGTGGCTTGCACCACTCTGAGTACCCTGACTGTTTGGTCGGCCCAGGGTCCGACCAAAGCAGTCATACGCACTCTACATTTTCTCTATGTAGGCTGCGTGCAGCCTACATAGAGAAAATGGCCTCCCTACAGGTTCCCAGCTGGGCGCTGCCCGCGACTCCGCACCAATCACAACGCTGCCATTGCAGCTTTGTGATTGGCTTACAGGAGGGGAGGGAGCATGCCTGTTCCTGTTGAGCAGGAAAACGCGGACCCGGCCCAGGAGCAAAGGCGGCGCGGGACCCGGTCAGGTAAGTTTTATTTTTATTTTTCTTCAACCCCCCCCGCAGTACCCCCGTGCGATAACCCCTGCGCGACCCCTCCACCCCCAAGTATTGCGAGCCGCGACTGCTTTTCAGCGATTGAAAATATGCTAGAAAAAGAAAGCGTGAGGCACTCCCCGAGTGCCCTGCAGCGCTCAGAATAATTGCTGATGCGGTTTGATTCCCTGCGCAAGTGCCAAGAAATGTTGAAAGGCACTATCCTCACACCAACCCGTGCCGCCCGCATCTATCACATTAATCATCCCATTAACCATCCCCACTTCCACGAGCCGCTCTGGAGCCCTCACTTGAAAAGATCTCTTCCTGTCTCCTCCAGCTCTTCTCCCCAAACAATGGCATTTTCCCAGCTTTGAGTTCTCTGTCACTTCTCTCTGCAGCATTGGTATCCGTAGATCTCAACCTGTTAAACACTCTAATTCCGGATTCCATTTCCTGAAAGAGAGGTGTCAGGATACCTCAGAGGGTTAATCCGTAGAACTGCACTATACATGCCAACTTCAACTTCATTCAAACCAACGTAGAATCACTTGGCTATCCACCTTCATCCTCACAAAGTTGATAAACCTAGTTGAAGTTCTTATCTGCTCTCACTTGGTTAGGGAAGAACCTGTCCAAGGTGCTGGTTGTCAGCCTTGGAAAGCAGACAATTGAGTTTGTGCAGCCCAGACAGCTCAGTATAAGTTTAGTAATGGCTTTTAAAGAACTTCCCATGCAGGGGCCACCCGAAGATGTCAATGAATAGGCGGGAAGGCAATCAGCGACTTCCCTTCTTTCACTGACTGCTGAAAATCCCATTTCTGGCTGACACATTGACATCATCTTTCTGTGAAACTGGCCTTTGTTCAGATGGTAATTCGAGTTTATCCCCGGTCCTGTTTCCAAGTGTTTCTTAAAAGTCAAGTTGGGGTTTGTTGTAGTGCTGTCTCAGAGGTGTCTCACAAAAGACGCGCAGAGGAATGTCATTGTGATGGAGTGCGGTACTGTGGGTGGAGGGAGGATGCTCTTTTGAAAGCGGAAAGCTTGAAAATTATTTTCAACTTTTATTAAAAATGTGTTTTTCGGTGCTACTGAGATGTGCCTTTAAATACAAGAGCTGTTTTAGGCTTTGCTCCATAGCTGGGCTGTCGGCTTGACCTATTGTTACCAATGCTTTAATATTTACAAAGCTCCGCAAAGAGGAGTATTACCTCCTCGTAAGTCTTCCTCGCCACATGATTAACGTAGTGAGCTTCAGCTCCACACCAGAACCCTCCAAAGCAAAAACGTTAGCCTCCCATCCCTTCCCAATATGACCGACCCATTACACCCTTGACCTCTATAAGAGGCGGGCCGGCCCAACCCTTCAGCCTGTTTTTTTCGTTCTGCGCTGCAGATTCTCCAGAGCATGTGTTCAGGTAAGTTGGGGCGAGGTCCTGCTCCAGCAGGTCCCAGGGCCATGGGGGGGAGGCCCTGCTCTAGCGGGCTCACGGACTGGTTCCCCCACCTTCTGGCCCTCGCACTTCCCTTTTGCGCTCTGCTCTAGCGGGCTCTGGTGGTTGCGGGCTCTTGGGGTTTTATTCTGCCCTGCACTCCTTCCCTTGTGGCTTTATGCCCTGCTTTAGCAAGCACGGGGTTTGGGCTCTGCTGTCTGGCAGCCCGGCACTGGCGGTGAGGAAAAGTGTTCTTCTGATCGGTATCATTTGTACCAGGACTCCATTGTTTTTTCATTGCCATTTCGTGTCAAACACTTCCACACGACCCACCTGGTCGTTTCTGCTGATGCCTGAGGAAATTCTAACTAACACGACAAAAACCATCTTGCAGCCTGCATTTCTGCCCAGGAACTGTCGCCCACCCAACCCCCTGTTCTTTGCAGTTCGACAGAAACCATGAGACACTCACGCCCTGTGTAAATGATTTGTTTCCCATCTCCTGCTCCCTGCCTGGTAAACATCCTTGACACCGTGATCAGGTTATCTGGACAATGGTCTGACTGCTGGGCCTTGATCAGGGTGATTGGACAATGGTTTGAATGACCGAGCTTTGATCAAGCTGATCGAACAATGACCTGAATGACCGTGCTTTGATCAAGCCGAGTGAACAATAATTTGAGTACCAAGCCTTGATCAGGTCACCAACTACAAACACCGTCTGGATCTGGTTATCAACTGCAAACACTGCCCTGATTGAACAATGGACTAACAGCCAAAAGACTGGAATGAAAAAGTATAAAAGGCTTGTAAGCTGCGGAGTAAAGCAGCAGCCTCCTCTGTCTTGTTTCTAACGAGCTTGGGACTCTGTTCCATAGCCCGGGCTATTTGAATAAATCTGGGTTCCTCCTGCAGACGAAGGCTCCTGTGTCTCCTTTTACTACGTATGAAGGGTATGGAAGACTTGGGCAATTCCCCCGCCGCCGAGACCCAGTAAGTGGGTTATTCCGGTTCTTCAAATGGCGCCTGAATAGGGACTCCACGAGTACGAAGGTCAGGCCCGGTGGATGTGAGGAGGTGCACGGAGAGACTCCGACGGAGGCGCCCTACCCGAGGGATTCTTGCAATCCGGTAAGCCGAACGACTCGCCCGCTGTTCCTCCCCACCCGGTCTGGGCCACATGACCGCGTCCTCGCTGGAGTCCCCTAGCAAATAAATTCTGGAGCAGGACACAGCCCTACGTCTGCAGAAGAGAACTACCCCTGTAAGGTAAGGGTGGACTGATCACCCACCAAGTCTGTATGATTCTGCTGTTATTGACCTTTGCAAAAGCCAAGCAGGCGAGGTGAATTTTAAAACCCGCCGGTGTCTGTTACCTATTTACAAGCATGCCAGTCAGTAGTAAGTTCAAGAAATTATGTTGTTGTATGTGTACGCAGGACTCCCAGCTGGAGGCGGCTTGTCCGCTTCCTCCAGAAGGGACCCCTGGCCATACGATGTATGTTAAACATGGCCCTTCTGCCATAATGTTTTCCTCATTCTGGGTAAAATATACGAAACAAAGTAACGCGGAATTACAGTGGCCACTTTTCGGCTCCTTTAATTCCCAAGTTCTCGCCAACTTAGAGGAACAATTAATGAAAAGAAAACGCGCCCGTCTATGTTTGAATCTGTCCGATTTTGGAGGAAAGAGATATAGCAGAGAGCTAGAAAGCAGAAGGCTCAAGAAAGAAAACAGGAACGCATGTCAATGGCCGACCACGCCAGAGTAAATTTACAAAATCAAATGACAAAATCGGTAGAAATAGCCAACAGGGAGCATGGGGCCCGGGTACAAAAATGCTATCCAGCTCATGAGGAGAAAAGAAAGGGCCATATGGATGGGGGAGAAGAAGGTGATTCCTTACTTGATACCATGCTAGAAAGCCCTCCTGCATATGCCCCAATGTACCCTACCCTGACGCCTCACACCTCACATGCCCCCCGCCACCGCCCACTCCTGCCCCCACTGCCCCTCCTACTGTTCTTCCTGTCACACCAACCCTCCCGATTTTTCCTATGACACCGACCACGCCCGCTAACCCTGTCCTCACTGCGGGAATGACAACAAGTCTCCATCCGCCCAACCCCTGCGGCTTTACCCCTACCGCCCTTTTCCTACTTCCCCGTGGTCTACAGTTAAGCAGGATTTATATAAAATGTTCAATTCCCCCGACTGGCCTCCTTGCGCTCTGCAGTCAGCTTTTCGTCCCTTCGAGAAAATGACCTACAGAAGCAACAGTGTGAATGTTGGATAAAAACGGGAATATTTATGCCTTTAAAGACATATGGTCCACCTTTTCCCAGTGGACGATTATGGAACAGACCACCTGGGCTGAATACATGTGTACGCTGGTCATGCAAAAATTTGAGAATGCGCTTATGCAGATACCCACTGGATTAATGGACCTTAGGTCACAAATAAGAAGAGGCGATATTCAGGGAGAGGGGATGTTTGGTGCTGTGTCTGCTTTAATGGCTTACCGTGATATGACCCCTTTTTCCAACACCCCTCTAGAGACAGCTATGCCAATGAGAGAGGCGGCCCCTGTCTTTGTTAACGCACTTACCGATGCCCAAAATAATGGCCGAGGGGCTGTTGAGGCACACTGGCGCAGGCTTTGGGTTCATGTTCCTTGGAAAAGGTCAGAAGTAATGCAGTTAAAAGAACAATTACCAGATCCCCGGAAGAATCCGGCTGCCTTTTACAGAGAATTAGGTCAGATTATATCTGCAGGTACTCTCGTTCTTGAGGATATAGATTTACTTTTTGGTACGGTTGTTCCCACTGAAATTTGGGACAAGATTCGACATACTGATCATGAAGTGGCGTTGGGAGGTAAATGGGCTGACCTAGAGGCTATGGAAGAAGCAAGGGTAGGAGGGACTAAACCAGAAGCTGCCATCCTGACTTTGCCCGGTAAAATAATAACGTTTATGAAAACACTTTTGCCGGAAACTGTCATTAACTGGGATAAAATAAACGCCTGTAGGCAGCGAAAAGATGAAAATGTGGCTGACTTCTTTACCCGTTTTGAGACAGAATACAAGGGACATAGTGGTTTGGATCCCCGGACCCCAGGTTCTGGCCCAGTGTTTGTCGATAAGTTTGTCAGCAACTTGCTTCCTGAGATTTCCACCAGGCTTAAGAAAGTTGAAAGTACGTGGTCTGCCCAAACTATGACTGGTATCTTGGCTATGGCACAATATCATGAGAATAGGGAGAATGAAGATAGAGACAAGGAGAGTAAGAAGGTTAGGGATCTTAAGACTAAGGCACTTCTGCAGCAGGCTTACCCTCCCCGAGGTCCCGATGCCCGCGGGAATTTCAGACCTCAACCCCAACACCCTCCGAGGGCTCGCCAGTCTACCCCCTCCAGCCCTCAACATACGGGAGCCCTCCAAACAGATCAGTGTGCTTATTGTAAGGGGTACGGCCATTGGATAGACGAGTGTCCCGTGTTAGCTGAAAACATCCGAACAGGGAAGACTCGGCCTCGCGCTCCCAGGGAGGGAAGGCCGACTAGGGACCATGGCCCGCCCCATCCACAGGATAAAGAAAGTAGGCCCAGGGATCACGTTCCCGTCCGGCCGCGCCCGGCCAATAGGTTTGATGGGTACGAAGCAACACGCACTTATTACATTGATGATTATGACGAAGTTGATGAGATAGGGTCCTACCAAGCATAGGACAGCCAGGAAAAGGGTATTACCAGAGTGCAAATTCCAGTGGATCAAAGGGGCCCGTATGTTCAAATGTCAGTTGTGGGGAACAATCAGAATTTTCTTTTGGATACTGGGGCCACCAGGTCTTCTATTGCACGTCTGTCAGTCCCGGAGGCACCCCTTTCTGGCAAAATAAATGTCTCCGTGGGTTTTGCAGGAACACCTGTGACGAGCCCTGCCTCTGAACCCCTCCCTCTCGATATTGGCCCTGCACATGTTGACGCTCCCTTGGTCCTTACTACAGGTTGCAGTGAAAACATGTTAGGCATGGATTTACTGAAAGCTCTGTATGCGACCATATCATGTAGTCCCCAAGGTGTATCCCTAACAATTTCTCCCACCGCAGCTTCCTATATGTATCTGTCTGGTCCCCTCCCACCAGAATTGCAGTTTTTACCTTCCTCCCTCTGGGCATCATCAGACACTGATGTAGGGTGTCTCAACATATCCCCTCATGTGGTACGCATCGAGCCAGGTGCACTTCTCCCCCGCCTCCGGCAGTATCGACTACCCGCGGAAGGAGAAATGGCCCTTTTAACAATAATATCTGAATTAATGGACAAGGGCGTAGTGGAGGAAACACATGGCAATATCTGTAACAGTCCCATTATTCCCGTTCTTAAAAAGACCAATGGAGATGCTCTCTCCCCTAAAATATACAGATTCGTGATTGACCTGAGAGCCCTTAACAAAATAACGATCTCCCAATATCCTGTTGTCCCCGACATTACAGCCCTCTTAACGATGGTCCCTTCTGACGCAACGCACTTTTCTGTCATAGACCTGAAGAATGCTTTTTCAGCATTCCTATACATCCTGACAGCAGACATTTTTTGGTTTCTCCTTGGTGGGCGAAGCTTTAGATTCTGCCGCGCCCTCAAGGTTTCACCGAGAGCCCCAGTATCTATAGTCAAGCCCTCAAAAGTCAACTAGATTCCTTGGAACTCCTGATAACTCCACACTATTACAATATGTAGATGACCTCCTCATTGCTGCAAATTCTGCCCCATCATGTAAAGAAGCTACTCTCTGTTTGTTACGCCACCTTGCCCTCCATAATCACAAAGTCTCTTTAAAAAAGCTTCAGTTTTGTCAAGAGAAGGTGACCTATTTAGGTCATCTCCTCTCGAAGGAGGGAAGACAGCTCACCGCTGATCGTGTAGCCATTATCAATGCTATGACGGCCCCACGAACACAAAAGCAGGTACGAGCCTTCATAGGCCTAACCTCATACTGTAGACAGTGGATTTCCAACTTTTCGGCCATGGTCAAACCTCTTCTTGCCCTCACCACTAAAGACATATCAGACAGTTCCTTTCCATGGACTAGAGAGCATGCGCAGGCCTTCCAAGATTTAAAGAGGGCTCTGTGTACTGCTCCAGTCCTCGGTACTCCTGATTATAGCAAGCAATTTTTTTCTTTTTGTACATGAGACAGACGGCTGTGCATGCGCTGTCTTGACCCAGCTGTTCGGAGGTCACCATCGGCCATGTGCCTATTTTTCAGCCACCTTAGATCCTGTTGCAAGGGCTCTCCCAGGATGCCTACGGGCGACCGCTGCGGCCGCCTTCATGGTCCGTCAGAGTGCGGGGATCGTCATGAACTCCCCCCTGACTTTGATGGTCCCCCATTCTGTAGATACCCTCCTTAATAACACCAAGACACAGTACCTCACTAGCGCACGACTCACAGGATATGAACTGACACTCTTTTCCAGCCACATTAACATCAAGAGATGCACTGTACTGAACCCCGCAACATTACTCCCACTGGATACTCAGGATGCCCGCTAGACCCACATGACTGCATATTAAGGACAGAGGAGGAGACGAAGGGACGGGTTGACTTACAGGATACCCCGATAGCAGAACCAGAAGGTACACTATATGTGGACGGATCATGTCTCAGAGGGCCAGATGGTAACACCTCAGCCGCCTATGCCTTCACGACATTAGGACAAGTAGTAGAAACAGCTCAGATTCCGCAGTGCTCTGCTCAAGCAGCAGAATTAGTGGCCCTCACTAGAGCCTGTGAGTTAAGCAAAAGGATGACGGTAAATATTTATACTGACAGCCAATATTCCTTCGGGGTGGCCCACAACTTCGGGAGGTTATGGAAAGAAAGGAATTTCCTTACTTCCCATGGGACCAAGATTCAACATGGCCCCCTAATTCACCGATTGTTAGACTCCCTGACACTCCCCAGAAAGGTGGCCATTATAAAATGTAAGGCCCATAAGAAAGTGACAGATGATGTTGGGAAAGGCAATGCCCTGGCTGACCAGACGGCCAGACAAACAGCTCTTAGAAAAAGGGAAGGAATGTATGTAGGAGGTCCCGCTAGGTGGGTGGCAGACGAGGGCATGGTTGAAAAC
Source organism: Calotriton arnoldi (assembly GCA_963921515.1). Taxonomy (NCBI): domain Eukaryota; kingdom Metazoa; phylum Chordata; class Amphibia; order Caudata; family Salamandridae; genus Calotriton; species Calotriton arnoldi. The sequence continues at coordinate 838,854 of CAWUFW010007142.1, read as the reverse complement.
ACAGTACAGAGTGTGATCGATATTCAGTCCCATACTACTCCTGAGGAACTATGGGTGTGGAAGGAGCAATTAGCAAAGGAGGGAATTGATGGTTGCTGGGTCCGCACGACTATGGAAAGACAATGGATGTTACCTGACAGTCATGTGCTACCAGTAGTTACGATGGCCCATGGTCCTGCTCACATTAGTGCAAAAGGGATATGTAAACTGTTGGAACCTACATGGTACAACTCTAAGATACCAACATATGCTGAAAAGCTGGTTAAAACATGCAAGATTTACCTAATGTATAACCCAGGAAAAGGCACAGTTACTCCTAAGGGAGGATTCTCTCCTCCTACCCTCCCTTTTGAAGTCCTCCAAATAGATTACATCCAGATGGACCGATGTAACAATTTAAAATATGTCCTAGTGGTGGTCTGTACCTTCAGCCGATGGGTGGAGGCCTACCCCGTCAAAGACTGCACCGCTATCACTACCGCCAAAATGCTATTAAAAGAGTACCTCCCACGATTCGGTTTGCCCCGCTTGGTCTGGAGTGACAACGGGACACACTTTACGGCTCAAATTATGGAATATATCTGTACAGCATTGGGTATAAAACAAAAATTTCATGCAGCTAACCACCCCCAGTCAGCAGGTCTAGTGGAGGTGTACAATGGCATCCTAAAAACTAAAATGGCCAAAATAGTAGCCGAGACAGGTGTCACTTGGGTTGATGCTCTGCCCTTGGCCCTATTGTCTACAAGAACAACAGCCCACACCAGGATAGGGCTATCCCCCCATGAGATTGTGTTCGGGAGGCCTGCCAATGTATGGGGTGTCCCGCGGCCTAAGAAACTGTCTGATGTTGAATACCCTGTATTAACTGATTACCTGTACAGTCTAACTAATACCTTTCGTACTCTTTATCACCAGGTGCATGAGGCCATACCTGACAAAAGCGAGGGCCCAGGACACGTTTTCCAACCTGGTGATTGGGTCTTAGTAAGAAATTTTCAACGGACTAAGAGCCTTGAACCCCGCTGGACACAGCCCCGTCAGGTGTTGCTGGCCACCCGCACCGCCGTGAAAGTAGAAGGTCGGAAGAATTGGGTGCATTCGTCCCACTGTAGGCGTGTGCCTCTGCCCCTCCCCTACGATCAGTGGGTGAGGGAAGGACAAGGAGACTCAGAAACAGAAACAGTCCCGACTTTTGTCCCATTCAGCGATGCCAGACTGCATTTTACATCTACGGAAGCAGAGAGTGACAGCATACTGAAAGGAAGGGTGGAACCCTCCCTTAACTCTGCTCAACGTCCAGAACAATTGTTTCCCGACCATACTGACCCTACTTCCGACCGATATAACTTGCGCCCCGAGGGAAGGCTTGCCTTTGACTTCGCCAAGTGCCTATAGGCTGTAGGGCTGTGATCTCCCGGCCGAGAGTAGTGCTGGTGTGTCAGACTAAGGTACGCCATAGGGCTCTTGGCACCTGCGCCCAGTGAAGCAACCACCAATCACAGACAGCCACTAGAGGTCCCTGGCTTAGCACAATGGCTGCCGTCCAAAACACTCGAATCCAGAAACAATATGTCAGTCTCCGACATAGTAAATGCTTCATGGCCACCGTGGTGACGCTGTTTGTCTCCCTCATCCTGTCTATTCTTGGTTGGCTGTTACTAAACTACCATCCTGTTACCTCACCAACCCCTACCCCAACTCCTGCAGAGCACCAGTATTACACGCTACCAGCCCATGAGTTACCCCGCCGTGCAGAATTCTTCAATAACACCTTCATCCAATTGTTGCATCATCATCAGCTGATCATGAACATTTCCAACTGCTGGGTTTGCGGACTGATGCCGCATTCCATGATACACCCTGTCCCATTCTTTCCCTACCCCTTTTCCATCTCTGGGTCTTGTCTTGCACGGTGGATGTTGATACAGGAGGCCTACACTGTCAATGGTACTGCCAATTCTGCCCTTGGAACATTTCAGGATGACTTCTGGCGGAACAGATCTGGCCATGCCAATGCTCCTTTTGCCCGACCAGCTCATCCACATCGCTACTATCACCAGATGAACTCGGTGAGATGGTAGTATTCAACTCAACCACTCGACGAACATTTTCCAGATTCCGCACAAGAAGGATACTGCCCGATGAACGAGACACTGTGAATGTCATAAATGTGCAAGGCCGTGTCTGCATCCATGGCCTAGGGACTAAGAAAGTTGGTACCAGTACTTGTAATATCACAAAATCTTTAAACTCTACATCTCCTCCGAAGCTGGTGGCATCCCCCAACACCTATTTTATCTGTGGCACTGCCGCCTACACTTGGCTCCCCGCAACTGGTCTGGTACCTGCTATCTGGCCTTCCTCCTTCCGCCAACGTATTCTACCCATGGGAGTTACCACCTGTTGATGAAGGGCGCTCTGCGTCGCTCACGTAGGGCGTCATATCAGCCGAGGATACAGCAGGCCAGGAAACCGGGGACTTCTTAAAGGTTTCCTTCCATTCTGGGGCCCCATGGCAAACAGTCGGGCTGTACGAGGACTGACCAGGGTCCTTGAAGCCACCATCACAGTAACAGCTGGTGCCCTCTCCAACATCACTGCAGAGCTACAGGCGGACCGCCTTATAACACTGCAGAACCGCATGGTCCTAGACGTCCTCCTTGCTGATCGTGGTGGTGTGTGTAAATTGATCGGCTCCAGCTGCTGCGTGTACATCCCAGACAACGCACCTTCAGTGTACTATGCCATCCAACGTCTGCATCGCCTTTCTTCCGAAATTCATCTGGATAAAGGCGACTGGTCCCTCACAGGCTGGATCTGGGGCCTCCTTTCCCAGTGGGGGTGGAGGGTCCTCATCTTCCTTGCCTTGGGAATAACTGTCCTGGTCTCCTGCTGTTTGTGCTTTCAGTGCCTGCCAGTGCTCTGTACAATGTGTGTCCAGACCATCCAGCCTCCACCCTCCAACATTCGCAACACCAATATGATGATGATGCTCCAACAAGAAACCGATGGCCTTATGAACATTGACATTTCTTAAAGTATTTGCCACTCAATGGCAAAAGGAGGGTCTGAGGAAAAGTGTTCTTCTGATCGGTATCATTTGTACCAGGACTCCATTGTTTTTTCATTGCCATTTCGTGTCAAACACTTCCACATGACCCACCTGGTCGTTTCTGCTGATGCCTGAGGAAATTCTAACTAACACGACAAAAACCATCTTGCAGCCTGCATTTCTGCCCAGGAACTGTCGCCCACCCAACCCCCCTGTTCTTTGCAGTTCGACAGAAAACCATGAGACACTCACGCCCTGTGTAAATGATTTGTTTCCCATCTCCTGCTCCCTGCCTGGTAAACATCCTTGACACCGTGATCAGGTTATCTGGACAATGGTCTGACTGCTGGGCCTTGATCAGGGTGATTGGACAATGGTTTGAATGACCGAGCTTTGATCAAGCTGATCGAACAATGACCTGAATGACCGTGCTTTGATCAAGCCGAGTGAACAATAATTTGAGTACCAAGCCTTGATCAGGTCACCAACTACAAACACCATCTGGATCTGGTTATCAACTGCAAACACTGCCCTGATTGAACAATGGACTAACAGCCAAAAGACTGGAATGAAAAAGTATAAAAGGCTTGTAAGCTGCGGAGTAAAGCAGCAGCCTCCTCTGTCTTGTTTCTAACGAGCTTGGGACTCTGTTCCATAGCCCGGGCTATTTGAATAAATCTGGGTTCCTCCTGCAGACGAAGGCTCCTGTGTCTCCTTTTACTACGTATGAAGGGTATGGAAGACTTGGGCAATTCCCCCGCTGCCGAGACCCAGTAAGTGGGTTATTCCGGTTCTTCAGCGGGCTCTGGCAGGGAATGTTTCTGCCCTGCTCCCGGGGCGGCTGCGGCTTCCCTATGTTGTTGCTGGTGTTCCGCTCCGTGCCGCTCTAGCGGACCGGTTCCAGCCTCGGCCCGTCTCGGCCTGCTGCTAGTTTTGCCACATTTCAGGTTGCGGGACGCGCGCGTTCGCGTCTCCTTCCCTGAGTCTGATCTCTGGCGGCTCATGTTTGTGCCAGGACCAGGGTGGGTTTGCTGGAGCCGTATTAGGGACACTGCGGGCTGTGTTACCCGCCTCCGCCATGTTTTCATGGGTCTCTCGATGTGCACTTTAAACTCGATTATATGTGCAGCTGCGGTGGGCGTCCTACGGTTCCCGCCCCTCCCCTACGATTTGTGGCGTTCTGCCCTGCCTTTGCGGGCTCTGGGGTATGGGGTTTTCTCTTACCGTACGGTGTGCATTATGGTTCTGTCGCCTTACGGCTCGTAGCCTCCACTGTTCCGGTTTTGGTGGACTTGCTCACGCATGCGCCCCGCGTGGTTCTCCCGCAGCGTCTCTGATTCCCGTTGCTGTACTACGGGTCTGGCTTCTGTTGGTGCACCGTACTCTGGGTGTGGGTTGGTCTATACCTAGAGGGGTTTCAGTCAACAGGTTTTGTCTGTCTTTGCCTGGCTGCTATCTGGGAGGTTTGTGATTGATTTTGTTCCCACTCTGGGTGCGTTGGTTTCCCCCTTTGTGCCTGGTGTTGTCGGGCCTGCTTCTTTGCGGGGAGTCTCTGTGGCCTATTGGTTACGGTCTGTGACTCGGTGTGCTTTGGTTATGTGTTCATTTCCTAGTGTGTCTGGGGTTGGGGATTTCTCAGTCGGGCCTGACGGCGGTGCTGCTTTCCTTGGTAGCTGTGCACGTACGGGGAGTTGAGAGGGGATGTGGCCTTCTGGCTGGAGCGGTCGTCCCCGAGGCATGAGGTAGCCGGTTCGAGTCTCGGCGGTGACGCTCAACATCCTGTGCTTCTGGACTTTCTGGTCAGGTACTCTGCGTTCTGCGTTTCTTGCACACTTTCTTTATTTTTTGCCTGCTGGTCAGTTCTGGCTATGTTTGTGGTGCAGTGTAGTGATTTCTTTGCTGCGGCATCCAGGGGCCTTGGGTGCACTGTTACGTACACTGCTTGTCACGGCGTTGGGCCCATCTGGGTGTTTTCTACCCGGGGCTATGGCTCGCTGGTGATTCGTGTGCCTCAGGTGCACAGGCTCCCTCAGGACGGGGGTTGATGTCCTCCCACTGCTTGCATATTCTCCCGATATGGTTGGTGTTCATACGTTCCTTTGCGGTTGTGTGTTCCTGTCCAGGTGTTTTACTTGGGCGTTTGGGGTGTTTCGCGGGGCCATGGCTTGATTTGTTGGCTGTGTTGTCCCTGACTCCTTTTTTGTTTTTTTCCCTACGGGCTTTGGGCCTAGGGGCCTTCCGTCCTGTAGGCTCCTGTTCCCACCTGCTCTCCTTGGGGTGCGGGGTCTGGCCTGGTTGGTCCCTGGTTGGGCTTCCTCCTGGGGGTTCCGGGGGTTGTTGGCGGCTGCGGGTCTGCTGGGGGCGGGCTGCTTTTGCCTCCTGTCCGTCTTTCTCTGGACTGATTCTGTGGTCTCCGTGTGGGCTTTTTGCTTCTGCTTCTGCTCCTTTGGGTTGGCCCTCTCCTGTCCGGGACCGCTGCCATGGCGCTCTCCTTTTCTCGTCCGGATTCTTTGCTCTGCTTGCGGCTGCTCTGCCTCTTGTCCGTGTCGGGATTCTCCTCGGTTCCTGGCAGTTGGGGCTCTGTGGGGGGCCGTTTGTGGCCTCTCCTTACGTCTTGGGTGGCCTCTGTGGCGGTTCTGTGGGTCTCGCCTCCTGCCGCGCCACTCCGTTGTCGGTCTTGTCGGTCTTCCTGGTTCCCCTCCGGGGGGGCTTGTTCTGGTGGGGTCTTGGGGGCTCTTCCAGTTTCTGGCGGTCCTCCTTGGTTTTTCCTCTTTGGGTTGGGGCTGGGGATCACCCTCGGAGTGTGTGTCAGGTGTCCTTGTGCCTTGTTGGCGGGCGGTGCTTTGCATTGTCCTTCTCTTGGGAGCTCGTACCATCCGGGGTTCTCACATGCTACTGGGCAGTCCTGGGTTCTGGGTCACACTCCTCTTCTCCTGTTCCTAGGAGTGTATTTTCCCATGTCCCGCTCTCGATTCCGTCCTGCCGGTGGTTCTGTCTCCACGGTTTCGGTCCAGTCTGGGTTGGTGGTGTCTGTTCTCTTCCCCTTCCTTTTGGTCGCGGGTCGGACGCTCGGCTCCCTTTTCCGCCCTGTCTGCGGGTGTGGCCTGCGGTCTTCCTTTTCTGGTGTCCCCCTGCCGGGTGGTTGCGGCCTTCTCCGGCCTGTGGGGCGTGCTTGGGTTCCCTGTCGGTGTCGGTGCCGGGTCGATTGTTCCTCCTGCTGGCGGGTGTCTTGTCTGGCTTCTGTTGGCCGTTCCTTGGCTTGTCTGGGGTTTTGCCCCTGCCCTGCGGTGGCTTCTTGTTTCTGTTCTGGGCGGTGTTTTTTCACCTGCCTTGTTCTCCGGGGGGTTGCTGGTTGGCCCCTTTGGCTTGTTGGCACGGTTGTGCTGTCCTTGACTCGGTCTCTTTTATCCGGGTTTCGGTTTGTGTCCCCGGTGGTTGCTCTGTCTGCCTTCTCGTCCGGGCTCCCGTTTTTGCGCTTTCCTCTGGCCCTCAGCTTATGGGGGTTTGGGCTTGTCTCGCCTAGACGGGGCGTTTGTCCTGTTGGTGGTGCTCACCTTGGTGCTTCTCTCTTGTTTTCTGCTGCTGCAAGTGTTGGGCCGTGGAGCTTTGGCTCCATGGTATGCTTTGTGCTTCTGGGGGCACGGGCTTGCACAGGACAGGAGTTTGTCTCCTGCCGCTGCTTTCGAATTATCCCTCGTTGGCGTGTGTTCGAGCGGTGCTTTTGATGCTCCGGGGATGCTGGAATTTCCCGGTTCTCCTTCCCCGGGCGGGGCCTGCGTCTCCTGTGTGGTGTTTGCTCCCTTTTCTTCTTTGTTCCTGGTTTTGGGGTGCTGGGGTCTGCTGGCTCGAGTTGGCCCCCTGGTGGTGTTGGCGTTGCTCTGGCTTGTTTCGCCCAGCTCTTCTGTCCTTCTCGCCTTTGGTGTGTTTCTGCCTGTGGCTTTCCCTCCCGGTCTGCTCCTGTTCCTGTCGGCTCTTCGTTGTTCGGCTGGGTAGGGCCTGGTTGTTGGCTGGCTGTATGACCTCCTGGGTGCTCGCTTCGCCGGCTTGCTTACTACATGTGGAGCGTTCCTGGGGCGTTTTGCTTGGCCCCTTAGCGGGCGGTCTCGCTCCTCCGTCTGCGTTCCCCTCCCTACCGGGTTCTCTTTGCTTTCTTGTGCATGGTGGCCCCTGGTGGGCTTTCGCTTCCTTCTGGTGGCTTGGCCTTGGGCCTGGTCCCTTCCGCTCTACGGGCTTCGTGGGCATCCTTATGGGCTTTCCACTGTTGGCCGGTTGGGTTCCCTTGGGGGCCGGGCCGTTCCTGCGGCTTCCTGGGTCTGTTTTGCCTTGTGCCTGCCTGGGTTCTCGCCTTGGTGTCGCGCTCCCTTCCGGGGGGGTCCTTTGTGCGACTGGGGTCCGTGTCCCGCCGGTTTATCTCCTTGCTGGTGGGGTTTCTTGGTGACCTTCGTTTTGGTTTTTGTTCGGTTGGGGTGCTGGGTTCCTTTCTGCACCTCATTCCGTTCTTGCGGCTTCTGCCAGTCTGTGTTTCGTCTGGTTCCGCTGCTTCGGTCCTCGGGTGGATTCGACTCTCTCGCTGTTGGTGGTCCTCTGTGCGGTGTTGCTGTGTTTCGGTCGGACTGCGCCTCTTCCTGCTGTGGCTTTTTGCTGGGTCCCTGTGGTTGGGTTGCCCTCTGTTTCTTCGGTTCCGACGTCTGGGATTTTGCTCCCCTCTCGCTTTTGGCTGTCCGTTGGGTGGTCTTGGTGTGTTTGGGCCGGCTTGCTGCTTTCTGTTCTGGGCCTGTTTGTTGTTGCTTTTGGCCCAGTACGGTCTGGTTCCGTGCCTTTTCTGTCCTCCTTCGGTGGTTGGTTCGGGTGGATGTTCTGGCGGCCCTGCATGTCCCGGGGGTCTGGGTTCTCGGCCCTTCCGGTGTCGATCTGTCCCGGGCTGCTTCTTCCTGCTCGTGGTTGCCTCTCTCTTGGGTGGTCCTTCCACTCGTCTGGTCTTTTGGGTTTGCCTGCTTCGTTGGCAAGCTTTTCTGGTCCGTTGGTTTCTTGTGAGTTTCCATGAAGCCACTTGGCTTTGGTATGGGCTCACTACGTTAATCATATGGCGAGGACAACTTACGAGGAGGTAATGCCCCGATTACTTACCGGTAATCTTCATTACTCCGAGTATAGTCTTCCTCGCCACATGAGTTCCCATCCCTCCCTCCCTGTCTGGCTATCGGCTTCATGTTTATGCTTGGTAGTTTCAGGATGATGGGTTAGGCCGGCCCGCCTCTTATAGAGGTCAAGGGTGTAATGGGTCGGCCATATTGGGAAGGGATGGGAGGCATGGGAGGCTAACTTTTTTGCTTTGGAGGGTTCTGGTGTGGAGCTGAAGCTCACTAAGTTAATCATGTGGCGAGGAAGACTATAATGAAGATTACCAGTAAGTAATCGGGGCATTTCTCTCTCACCTCATGGTGTTTTTAGGTCTGGCCTGCTTTTATATAAAGAACGCTTTTGCCTTGCCCAGCCGTCAGTGAGTTCAGAGGGAACATTGAAGTTTCCTCAGTTCTCATTGCACTTTGGCAACTATGGTGATCTTCTGATGTGACAAACGGCACTAGTTCTCTGAGGCTCCAGCTCATACCTCGAGATTAAAATCCATCTTCACAATGCGTCCTCTCCCTACCGGGTTCGCTTTGCTTTCTTGTGCATGGTGGCCCCTGGTGGGCTTTCGCTTCCTTCTGGTGGCTTGGCCTTGGGCCTGGTCCCTTCCGCTCTTCGGGCTTCGTGGGCGTCCTTATGGGCTTTCTGCTTTTCGCTGTTGGCCGGTTGGGTTTCTTTGGGGGCCGGGCCGTTCCTGCGGCTTCCTGGGTCTGTTTTGCCTTGTGCCTGCCTGGGTTCTCTCCTTGGTGTTGCGCTCCCTTCCGGGGGGGTCCTTTGTGCGACTGGGGTCCGTGTCCCGCCTGTTTATCTCCTTGCTGGTGGGGTTTCTTGGTGACCTTCGTTTTGGTTGTTGTTCGGTTGGGGTGCTGGGTTCCTTTCTGCACCTCATTCCGTTCTTGCAGCTCCTGCCAGTCTGTGTTTCGGCTGGTTCCGCTGCTTCGGTCCTCGGGTGGATTCGACTCTCTCGCTGTTGGTGGTCCTCCGTGCGGTGTTGCTGTGTTTCGGTCGGACTGCGTCTCTTCCTGCTGTGGCTTTTTGCTGGGTCCCTGTGGTTGGGTTGCCCTCTGTTTCTTCGGTTCCGACGTCTGGGATTTTGCTCCCCTCTCGCTTTTGGCTGTCCGTTGGGTGGTCTTGGTGTGTTTGGGCCGGCTTGCTGCTTTCTGTTCTGGGCCTGTTTATTGTTGCTTTTGGCCCAGTACGGACTAGTTCCATGCCTTCTCTGTCCTCCTTCGGTGGTTGGTTCGGGCGGATGTTCTGGCGGCCCTGCATGTCCCGGGGGTCTGGGTTCTCGGCCGTTCCGGTGTCGATCTGTCCCGGGCTGGTTCTTCCTGCTCGTGGTTGCCTCTCTCTTGGGTGGTCCTTCCACTCGTCTGGTCTTTTGGGTTTGCCTGCTTCGTTGGCATCCTTTTCTGGTCCGTTGGTTTCTTGTGAGTTTCCATGAAGCCGCTTGGCTTTGGTATGTGCTCACTACGTTAATCATATGGCGAGGAAGACTTACGAGGAGGTAATGCCCCGATTACTTACCGGTAATCTTCATTACTCCGAGTATAGTCTTCCTCGCCACATGAGTTCCCATCCCTCCCTCCCTGTCTGGCTATCGGCTTCATGTTTATGCTTGGTAGTTTCAGGCTGAAGGGTTGGGCCGGCCCGCCTCTTATAGAGGTCAAGGGTGTAATGGGTCGGCCATATTGGGAAGGGATGGGAGGCATGGAAGGCTAACTTTTTTGCTTTGGAGGGTTCTGGTGTGGAGCTGAAGCTCACTATGTTAATCATGTGGCGAGGAAGACTATAATGAAGATTACCGGTAAGTAATCGGGGCATTTCTCTCTCACCTCATGGTGTTTTTAGGTCTGGCCTGCTTTTATATAAAGAACGCTTTTGCCTTGCCCAGCCGTCAGTGAGTTCAGAGGGAACGTTGAAGTTTCCTCAGTTCTCATTGCACTTTGGCAACTATGGAGACCTTCTGATGTGACAAACGGCACTAGTTCTCTGAGGCTCCAGCTCATACCTTGAGATTAAAATCCATCTTCACAATGCGTCCTTTCTTAAACGGTGACACAAAACGAATAACCGTGTCAAATTAGTTTGTGCAATTTGTGATACATGAGCTAACTTTATTTTCAAAATTATAGATTCAAATGTAATAATGGCGGGCGGTCACCTACCTTAGATGTCCTTTTGCCGAATGACTCAAGCATAAAAGGGTGGAGTTTGCTCTCATGTTTTTATGCTATCAGGTGTTTATCAGGTCAAAGTCTCGCATTGCCACCTCTGGGCATCTCTCGTATTCATAGCTGCCAAGTTTTCAGTATGGCAATTCGATGTTATTAGTGTGCCGGCACCTTACGGTAAGTTGGCAAACAAGGGGCACTTGTTGGGACACACAACGGGTCTAATTATCTGCGAGGCAACCAAGTGAGTGGAAGATGACATAACTTTGTCGGAAAATCCATCCTCAAGTACAGTCGCTGATAAATGACTCTAATAATGTTTATTGAATGAAGGTTATTGATCGGGCCTGTTCGAAATAGTAAGGATGTGCGCGTTTAGATAAGACCACTGTGCACCGCTGCTGAAAGGAGGCGCTTTTTGTTCAGTTTGCTCTGCGCACCCTATTCTCGGATTCTAAAATCAATGTTGCCATTGTTGGCCAAAACAGCACACAGCAGATCCGGACAATGAAAATAATTCTCAGACACGGATAGTTCGCTGATACATACAGATTTGATTATATGAAACATTGGGTTGCAGTTGGGGAAGAAAGGGCGGCCTGTTCCAGGATGGCATAATGATGCGTCGAGCTGGGCCGTCAAGAGCATGAAACCCCAGTGCAATAATTCCGGCCTGCGATTCGAAAAATGTTTTGTATGCCTGCCTCCACGTTTGTAAATACCGCCACTTTTCTCAGCTGCCAGCCAAGGATTGTTAGCGTAGGAATGTTTTCCACTCGAAGAAGAACAGCAGCTTAAATTAAAAAAAAATCAGTTAGGCACGTACATATGCTTTGCTGTATATGGGCAAATGATAACATCAGCATACGCAAAGATTGTCCTCTATTGCTCATAAAAATTGGTAATTTCTTAAATGATAAATAATTCAATCGTATTGCTTTATTAACCTTCCTGCTTCCTCAAATTTGCTTGAAAATGCACCATTTGTCCACTTTTTTTTCTAAATTTTCTCGGGGGGGGCGAACCCCCCGAACACCCCGTAGGTTGTTCGGGCTCGCTCGCTACGCTCGCTCACCACAGTGCAGTGCGACAATAATTTTACGCCTCGCCACTTTCAAATGTCTCCAGCCGCCACTGCAAGTAAAGCATTCACTTACTATTGGTTAGGGAGGAGCCACAAGTCACCATCACTAGAGGCTAGTGCTTGGCATAAATATGCCACAACCGGTCAACCTCTACAGAACACTACTGGACTAGTAAAAGCAGAAGAAGGGCTGCACCTGCTATTTAGACCTGTGAGGAGAAACCTAAGGGCTGGACCTGTTCCCACTTGTACCCAGGACAAATAGGTAGACTCCAAGGGTCAGTTGGCTGACCTCCTGTCAAGCTACAGGGACACAAAAGTTGCAAGAATCCTACTTTCACGAAAGAGCCCAGATAACCAGTTTGAACTAGACCTGCCCCGGCCCCTTCTGGTGGTTTCTGTTGGAGTGAATTCTTTTGCACAAGTCCTGTTTTTAAGGCCCTGGAACCTTTGTCCAGTGTCAGAGTGTACTCCTCCTGCCTAAACCTAGATATTTGGGATTTAATAACTTTTTGCCTGGAGAACTGTTGAGGGAGCTAGACCAAACTGCCAGCCGATCTGCTGAGGGTGCATTGCCGACATAGAACTCTACAGTGGCCTTGATTCACTGACTAAATCCAACTTCAATAAATGAGTCCAAGTCCAAATGGACTTGAACACCAAAGCAAAATGGAATTAATTTTTTAACATCATGTATAAAAATATAATGCAAAATGCTGTACATTACACAAGGTTACACCAACATAACATAATTTCACCTAGGCCTTTTTTATGTACAAATTTTTCACCGCGTAAAAAACAAGCAATCTTGTTTTGCACCAATTTTCTGGATACCCAAAAATGTCTGAAACAAATTAAGTTTTAACTGTGGATGCTGGTCCAAAAACAATTTGTTACACTGTTTGGTACGCTGCATAATTTTCAAGTAATATGACTGATAAGCAAAACCTGCTTTCTCTATAACTTTTTACACAATTAGAAAAATTTGACCATAGACTTGCTAATTTTTTTGAGTGCAATATTTCTGTGTTATAGAGGGTGACATAAATGTTACAGAACAATTGACAGGGTAAATGCTATAACCCTAAGAACCAGAGTGATGACTAGAGGTGGGCGTAACTGGCACAGTTCTCTCTTGTGCAAATACTTGTAATTACTGCAAGATTACTGATAAATATGCATACTTTTATGAGAAGTGTAATCCAGCATTTAGCGCTATTTACGTCCCAAATGGTACAGGACACAGACAGCAGTAGCCAGTAGCTGCTTGCTCCATCTTAGTTCATTGTTCCTGTGCTCCTGCAGTAGGATTTGTGCCCCAAATTACTCTTGGTTACTCAAGCTGGAGCAATTGCCTAATTTTGGTACTTTCTCATCACAATAGTAATGCATAATTACTGAAATTACTCTGATTACGCTGGCTTTATAAAAATTTCTCCCAGGCCTTATAATTACAATGCATCAAAAATATGGTCCACTGGGAAGGGGGTGGGGGTGGGGGAAGGTGAACGTAAAATCTGTTCAAAATATACTGATCAACTCAAAAGGTACATAAAGAAAAGAGTAATGGTTGAAGTCACCCTAAATACCACAATTGAGTAGAATGCAAAAGAGAACTTTTTTATATAGGATGCATGAAAATTAGACATGTACCAACATATAGTAGCATCACATAAATATATACAAACAACGTGACGACGTAGTGCAAATAAGTGAAACAAGGTGTAAAAAGACTTATACAAGGGATATTGATTAAAAACAAACAAACAATAGTCTGCAAACAAACATCATATAATTATTGATTCAGACACAGAAAGACTTCTGAAGTCTGAACTGAAGAGAATAATGCAGATCCTAATGTATAAGGAATATAGTTGTTGTTTCAACACCAACAATTTACTTGAACAGGGTCATCATCAACAGAGATGTTGAGAGACTCCAAAAAATGCACCCTATAAACCCAACATGGAAAAAAAATGAATAGAAAAATAGTCACCATTCATGCAAGAAAGAACAAATTCAAGTGGAACATGCATGACTAGACCAGATAGGCTTACCTACTAAATATTAGATAAAATTCAAGCCAGAGAGAGTTATTTAGAAGCAAGGTCTAGTGCATGATTATATAGAGAAAACCTAGGAAAGAGTCAGTGAAATGGATTCAAATCCAGACAACAAGGACCACAACATCCGTACCCTTCAGTGTCAAGAGAATGTCAAAGAGAAAATGTACAATACCTGAATAAAACAGGAACAATGTCACATTCCAAAGGAAAGAATTTGCAATCAGACAAAAGGAAAGAGCAATAAAGACACCTGTTGGATCAGTCAAAATTGAAAGACACATGAAAATATATGTAATGCCCCGACCAAGGGGATTAAAACGTATGTACAAGAACCCCGTTCAACATCTTAGAGAAAGTGCATGAAATAACCGATTAAGGGTAGGGGCACATGGCGACTGTATATCACTCCGGACACTCAGCAAACACAGAGAACAGAAGAGTGAGTCAGGACAGGTGAGCGTCCACAGCTCGGGAGAACATCCAAGGAAGGTGAACACAAATAAAAGTCTACCCCAATAATTCCAGAACTGACACAATCGATTAAATGAAGGCTGCGCCCTAACCATAATTATAACCCACAAAGAGGAATGAAGAGGAGAACATGGTCTGCTCGACAAACTCCAATTGCAAATTTAGCTTTACTGATTTGTCCGTAGTGAATTTCCAACTTTTTCAGACTTCACAATTGATTCCCAGAGTACTCTTGTGAAGTTGTGACTATAACAGGTTGCTTGGGAATACTCCTGAAACTTTGTGAGATTTTCGATAGTCAATATCAAATGTGCATGTGAAAAATGTCTCATACTAAAAACATCAGCGAAGTGCAAATGCACCTACAAACTCTTATACTTCCTTTTTTGGGGGGTATAATATATTTTATTGTGGAGAAACCCCATCCCGTAGCAAATTTTGGGTTGCTCTTCCCCATTCTGGATACAGATTTACACTTAGGGGAGTCTAACATCTCCTAACAACCAGTGTGTATCTCTGATGTATCTCTGATATATCTCCTCTCTGCCTGTCTTGTAAGCTGGGTAGCCTCAAGAGGCCCAGGGGCAGATTTCCTTTTGTTTCACACACTTGCTGCACTGAGATGCGTGAGTGGGAGAGAACAGAAATGTGGCATGTCTACTAAGATATGTTTGGGTAACTGTTTGTAGTGTAGACATATACGCATAGAGGGAAAACGCTGATTATTTATCAAATAACTGTTAATTATCTTGTATACATTTCAGTGTGAGTTTTTAAATGGTTGTCTTTTAATACTTATAGTGAAACCCCTGAAGAAGAGCTAATGAAAGCTTGAAATGCATTGGGTAGAGAAGATCAATCACTAAGGATGAATTTATGTATATGGCACGCAACAGAAACAGGTCTGGAGGCATATCTGCCGTTTCGAAGCTTTGTTATACATAAGTGCTCAACAGGTAACACGATGAATGGAAAATAATTTTTGGAATACTTTGAATAAAACTGATGAAATTTGGAGGAATTTGACATAACTTTGTCATGTTACTTGAATTAAGCAGTGCGTCCGATCTGGAGTGGAATGACGCTTCGGTTTCTGCATATGTACACTTCTGCTCTCTCCCAGTCCTGGAGCACTGTGTGCTGTCTAGCGCCAACGCAGGCACATTTGCACCTTGGTGTAAGGGTGCCTGCTTTATGGGCTGGATTGTTTTTGCGCAGGAAGGGATACCCTTAGATGCATATTACTTTTTATATGTTTGCTGCAGAATTAAGCACACATGGAAAGAGGAAGTAATGATGAGAAATAAAGATATTTCTCCTTGTTACATCTCTGTTGAATCGGCACACCATTTTGGTGCAAACCCAGGCTTACAAGTCTTAGTACATGGCTGGATACATGGGAATGTTCATGCTCCACACATGTATCACCTACCCTACGCAAAGCAATGCAAAGCAAAGCAGCACTATGCGGTGCTTTATGTTAATTTGTATTTACTAACTCATACAAAGCCATGCAAATCGGCTTTTGCATTGGGGCAGCACCACAAGAGTGACACAATCTTGATGCAAAATCATAATAGATCTGGGCCTTAATGTCTACCCTAGACAGCAGCCATGTCACCTTGTTCTTCACTATGCGGGTGCTGGTCAGTGGCATAACACAAAATGATGGAGCCACCATGCAAGATGTGGTGATAGGCCCCTCAGTCTCCCATATCTCCCACATATGTATAGACTCTGAAATGAATGGAGGCCTCACCGGGCCCCCTGCACTTCAGGGTCTGCTGGGACCCGCACTACTCCCCTGGTGCTGATGGCCTCAAGCCTGTGTGGGTCACCGCTGACAATCCCAAGCTCCAGGGGTCTCCCCTCTTTTCTCCTCATTTGTTGAAAGATTAAAGCAAATTTCTCTGAAGACAGTTTTACTGGCTCAGAGACTGTGGTTAAAACTTTATTCAGCCCATAAGAAGTCAGCTGTAAGTTAGATATTTTATCGTTTCGAGCAGTTTTGTCAAACCATTAGGCACCCTTATTTGACACGTTTTGTAGGTAGCTGTGTCACGAGACCAGGAGTCACAGATCCAAAAGCTGGATAAATAAACCTATAAGGCTTCCTCGAGCACTTTTCAACCTGTTCCACAATTTGGACTAAAGATAGAGTATTACTTTGTTTTTCCGGTAAACCTTTTAAGTGTTAGCTAATGGGATGTTAATATCCCGCATGAGGTATCTATTATCGCAGTTGCTGTCATATTATTTACACTTTCTCAGTTAATAAGTTAAACCCTGGATGATTCCCTGCCTGCGCTTCTTATCTACAGTGTAGCAGACAAGCTTAGGAAACGTTTGAAAAGGGGCGATCGCTCGGGCTCTTTAAAATGTTTTGCAGACAGTTAACACACCCACTGCTCATCAAGTTCTTCTATAAGGGCCGCTAGGTTTTATCTGCCCTCCTGGCAGCCATAGCCAGTAAGTATAATTCCAGATTGCGGCTGTCACGCCTTTTACATATTTCATAAATCTTTGTTTCAGTTTGTTTTAAAAGTTTTCAGGTGAAACAAACGCCATGTTTTCTTCGAGTCGAGCTACGAAATAAATGGTACTAGATGCACTTGAGTCAGACAGAGTGAGCGGCGTCATTTGCTGACGTCATTCCTTGGATTGGCACTGGCTGCTCGGCTCCTCCGTGTTTGGTGCTCCACGCCTGCAGGGCACGGGTTTATGATGGGAGCGTCCCTCGAGGATTTGAGGGATGGCGATTGTAGTTGGGTGAGTAGGCGTCCCCTATAGTCGTCGCTATGGTTACGTTAAGATGCAGAGATGGTGTCAGACCTGGAGACCCTCATTCAGAAGAGCTTAGATTTATTGATCTGGTAGGATACGAACAGGTGAAGACAACACCATCAAAGTCAATTCTTCAGGAGAAGGTGTTTAAGGGGAAATATTTGTTTAATCTATCAATGCTAACAGAGACATTGAGTAAGATCAGCAGACGGGGGATGTCACCCCCATGATCTGAGGTGCATCCTTGACAACTTAAATACATTCATATAAATAATGGGGAGAAAAGACGACTTTGGCTGCTGATTTTTTAAGTGAAAATCTAAGGCACATATTACAGGCTCAGCTACTTAACCACCTTTGGGTGCTTAAGAAATTTCTCAACTGAAAAGCGAAAGAAGGTCCTGGCAACGCTAAAAGAAAATAAACTCCTTCACTCTCTTTCTGATGGATTGTTGTCTGTTTATTTATTTCTTAATTTGGTTCGAATTGATGATAGAATTAGTCTGGTTCTTTGCATTTTGCATTTGGTGTTTGGGCACTAAAATAAAAGTGGCCCATATTAGTAAATTATATAGCTAAAAAAAGTCGCCCATGTTTAGAAATTGGGGCAGTTTTTAACTTATAAAGACACGCTGTATGCAAGGTATGGAAGGCTGTATGGATTTGAGCTTGCTGCAGGCAATGCTTGTTTTAATATCAGGGAAATCACTTTAAAACCGGCCCAGCAAACCATAAAAATAGTCCCACAAACAGTAAAAAACAACGTCCCACACACTGAACTATCGACCAGCCTCTCGGCCACTGCATGACTGCCCTATAGACCCGCTCGAGCCTGGTAATATTGTTCCTTTTCACGGGATAGACATTGTTGCTGTACTCTTTTCGAGTGAAAGGTGACACATTCTATTTGTTATTGCCTTGTATATATCCACACCCGAATTCAAAGCGTCTAATATATTATTGTTGTTCTTGTACCATTCTATTAATATGTCACTGATGCAAGCTCTCTCTCTCCCTGTCCTCTTGTTGTTATGTCTTTCCAAGTCAGGGTATTGACCAATCAGTGCTGTTGTTTTGTTTTAGGTTCCCATTTCAATGAGCAGAGCCAACTTCCCTTTATGCTCTCTAGTTCTTCATAGGCAGAAAAGCTGCTTCAAGTTTTTGATTCTTTCATTGTGGAGAATGTGCACTCATTCCTTTAGCTTTATTGTTCCTGATCTCATTCGCAATTAAAAGGTCTATCTTTTATGTCCTTTTATGAGTATACTGTGTGTTGTTAACTTCGCCTTTTGCTCTCTCTGGTGATTTTTCTGTGCTAGTCTTCCGTGTTTTGTACGGCTTCGTGGTGTTTCAAACCCTCTCCAAGTGCATTTGGCTTTAGTCTCGGTGAAAGCAATTCACTAAGAAAACCCATAATGTATTCAAGGCCACTTGACATACTCCAGTGTAAACACTAATGTGTCTAAGGACTTCATTTGTCAGTCTATACAAGGCTATACTCTTGTACAAGTAATTGCCCCCTGGAGATTCGGAGTGCTCTCCCGGCCTTCTTTACAGAAGCTGTCAATAACACAGCAGCTACTTCCTGCACTGTGCAGTGCACCCAGACACGGGAGAAGAGGCCTAACAGATTAGCAGGAAATGCGATGGATAACCATCTGAATTTGGAAGTGATGGCAATAACTAGCCTCAGTTACTTGTGGGAGCAGGCTGGGTTTTATTATCATCAGATATGTCTTAAACTGGATTTTAGACCCTCTGGGTGTGAAGAATATCTCCCATTGTTCTCTGAGCAAGGACAATTAAAGCTGAGCCATGATCTCCCACGTGCCCGGCATCTACCACATCTCGCAAAACTCAAAATGACCCATTGAGGCTTCCGTGATAGGTATATAATCCCAAAAGGATTTGTTTAGTGTTGCTTGAATCTTCACTTTTAAACAAGAAAGACAGCAAATACTCCCTAAAAGAAAAAGTAAGAGACTCTCGATGAAAATATGTTTTATGTATCGAGGGCATCTAGTCTTGTTTATGTCACTTAAGCCCGATTATTCAAAATATTTTACTTTGAACCTTGAAACAAACTCATGTTTGAAGAGAAATTGTGTGATACTTTTTACTGTGCAGGAATGTATACAATACATGTCTTTCACTGGAACAATGGGAGGCAATATTACAATTAAATAATGTTATCTCCACCTAGGAAGCAGAAAAATGTTCACTATTGAACTTTAAATAATTATTACAAAACCAATTTATTTGTAGAGTTGGATTTGTTGAAAATAATTTACAAACAGTACTTTTAAAATGTCACCTCTTGCCTGCCTAAAGCCTCTAGAAGCCCATTTGCATGAGCCTACACCTGTTACCCAGAAGCTGAATAGATCTTTGATGAGATGTCAACTTACTGTCAAAGCTGTTACAAAGCCCTTGGGTGTAGAGAGGTGTTTTAGTCCTCTGACAGGATGACCATCTGGGCAGTGCCCAGGCACCTTATTACCTTCAAAACTAACACCTGGGCCTGCACCTTTGTTGTCCTTCTAGCCAGCCAATCACCAATCCCAGTGGGAGAGAAGCTGCCTCCGGATTCTGTTTAGAGTGACCTCAGAGGAGGGGGTTGCTCATTTCCCTAGTCACACCTCTACCGTGGGCACAGGAACTCTGCATGAGGGAAGAAATGTTCTGCCATCTTGATTTTAGGGAGAAAAGGGCACTGTGGGATTGTTTGCAGTAGGGCATACAGGAACTGCTGCAAAAGTGGATAGGGTTACTCCTGGGAATTTTATTCCTATTGATTCCGAAATGCTGATTGGCTGTGGAATTCTCACATGCCTGTCTCTGAGCTGTCCTCCTACAGGCTGTGTAGTGGTGCCGTGGAGAGAGTGCCTCACGGTTCGGCGGTTTGGCACTGATTGTGAAGTGGCGGCCGGGCATTTACCACCATATAGGACCCAGCACGCCCAACAATCAGCCACCCGGGCCAAGCCTGAGCCTGAGTCGTGCCGTCTGGCAGGGGTATGGCGATGTGGCAGTTGGGCCTTCATCAGCACTCAGGGACAGGCAGCAAGACTAGGCATCGGACCCACACAGGTACAGGCTCCCTCCGAGCTGGGCAATCACCTTGCAGTGATTTCGCCTGTGAACTACCCCCCCACACCACTACCGCACCGCTACATTAACTGTGACGTCGGGGATCAAGCCAGGCACAGAGCGTGGAGCGGCTCTGAGAGGAGCGATGTGGTGCTGCAATCACAATGCAGGAAAGACCGACAGCAGGGCCAGACCTCGGTAAGGACAGCACAAAAGAGCATGAGGGAGGGGGCACCGCAGCGAGGTCACAGCAGGTTTAGATCCCACAACATGGCTACATCCCCGGTTCGCAGAGGCATCCCAGCTAGGTTGGGTGCGGCTTGCAGCCCGGGTGTACTCCCTTGCCTCAGCCTGCCTGTCTGCCCGAACAGACTTCAGCACATCAGGAATACCCAAGGAGCACCTTAAATGCCCCCTGCAGATAAAAACTACCTGGCTCCTCCACAGGTCTTGCATTTATCAACCCTCTCCCCAGGGAACTGGACGCCAGGTCACCAGCCACAAGGTCATAAGGAGGGCAACCATAAGCAACCATAAGCAGTACCATAAGCAACATCCAGTACACACCCAGAGAGTGGCCCTCGAGTAAAGTCCTTGAGTAAAATCACAGGGATCTGCCTTCATCCTTAACCTCACCCCAGCCTTTCACCCTGGCCCCACGGCTCAGCTTAAGTCCTGATTGAGAAGAAGAGTGGAGGAAGAGTGGAGGAAGTGAGGACCTACTATCACTCCTCCCATAATCAATGGTACCTGACTCAACACCAACCACCGCTGATGCAACGCCCAACATTCTCAGGAGGCACAGAAGAGACCAAAATATGCAGGCACCTCCAAGAGAGCTGGAAGTTACCTTATAAGCTACCCTATACAGTGTACAGCCTGTACAATCTGAGCAGCCTGAGGCAGGCACTCACAAATCCTAAAAGGAGAGCAAAGTCTCTGCCTTCAACGTCACCCCTTCATTGGGAAAAATCTTTTCTATTGGGTAAACCATCCCAACTACAAGTGCCAATGCCCTACCTTCAAGCCCGCTTGGACAGCCTGCACCATCACTCATTGTAGAAGCCACAGAGGCAAGGTCACTGCCTTCAATGATTACCCCTTTGTGGGGGAATATCCCTTCCATCGGGCGCACCATCCTAACTACTCTAAACAGAACACCTTCCACCATGAACACAGCCCAAGTCCAGACCGGAGAACCTACAAATTGCCACCTCGACAACAGCATCACGGTATTCATACCAGAGTGCACCTCATGAGGTCGTATGAATACTCGGGCAAACATTTTGCAAGTCCTGCAACACATTCCAGATTTGGCACACTACACAGCAGATGATCTGACACCGCTACAATTCACATCCCTGAGTGGCAACACAGCGAAATATCAACAATAGCTACCTGGAAAAATCGACCTCTCTGCTTAAAGATACTAGCAGAAATGTCTCAATTTGCTAGTTGGGGGATACGAGTACAGGCACCAGAACAAGAAAGGTACCCACATATGCTGATGTGAAGGTTCAGAACAAAGATGGCGCAACAGCAAGGAAGGTGAATATTAAGAGGTATCCCCTCAGCACCTGCCAGCAACATCTTTCCTAACTTGAGAATACGGTGCGCCATCTTCCCAAATAGGCCCATGATAGCACGTAGGATCACAGCCGACCCGCAAGTTTCACACTGCACAAGCGACATCGGCTGGCTATCTGCCAACCTGGCAGGGATGCATCCAATCCATTCCTAGCATCCTGGGAGCAAACCGGACGACTACTTACAATAAAGCTGCATCAAAGTCCCTACTGACCATATCTTGGAACGTATCCGGGCATAAGCCTACCATAAATAACACCTAAGCACTGAACTTCATGCAGAGTAGCGACCTGGTATGTCTACAAGAAACTTAGACACTGTCACCGCTGCTAATCCCAGGCTTTGCAGAATTCCAGCTTTTGGCCAAAAAGACCAACTTATTCGGCAGACCATCCGGAGGCCTATCCATTTATGTTAACTTGGCACTTGGAGTAACAGCATACAAATCAATCTACCTATGGCTATGGTACAGGCCGTACTACTACTGAGTTTGAAGATGAAGGGGCACATGACACCTATATTGTTAATGAACTTACACTTCAAAGAAATACAGAGGAACAGCATAATGAGAGAACTTGTAGGGATTTCGAAAGAGCTAATCCACGACTACCCCACTACTTAGACAATAGTAACAGGTGACTTTAACATCCGCAACATAGGGGATAAGCAAGTGGACAAATTCTAGGCTGACCCCGCTGCGAATATCTTAACTACATTTCTTAAAACACATAAACTGAAGTTCGCTCAAGACGAACTCCAACCCAAAATAAGGCCCAAGTCATACAACAACAATTCAACACTGGACTACGTGTTCATGAGCAACCTCCTTTTGGACCAACTTTTTGAATTCTCAATATTACAGCAGCAGTCCAGAAATCATCTACTGTGATATCTTTGCAGTCACTCAGCCTCCACATTCTAAACATTCTGGCCAGAATGTTTAGAATGTGGAGGCTCTCTAAAACCGCAAATCTGCTAGTACCTAAAATCAGGCAGGATCGTTTGTTCTTGATGCAGTATGCTGACGACATGATCCTAATGGATCACACAAAAGTGGGAATGCAGAAAGCACTGGATGCACTAAATGCTTACAACATCACCAATAAATTAGTGGCAAACTGCAAGAAGACAAAGGTCATCATATTTGGCCACTACCCCAATAAACACAAGCTGTGGTGGAGACTGGGAAACTTGAAAATAAGTACCAGTTCCACCTACAACTACCTGGAAGTGTGGTTTGCGAACAACGACAAAACAAAGGTGCACATCACCTGGACAGAAGAAAGGAGCAAGGCAGTGACCTACGCCTTGCGCAAACTTTATACCACTTTACCCACCTCTGAGGTCATTCAGAAGCCAATTAGAGCAAAACTAATACCTTCCATTTGCAATGGAGAAATAGCCTTCCCAGGAGCCTTAGTGGACACTATGGAGCGGGTACAATGCCGCGCTACAAGCGTATCTTTCAAATCCCCACATACGTTTGGAACTCTTTAGTATGCCTCAAGTTCGGCTTGAACAAACAATCCTTTGAGAATGGGCAGCCATAGTCCGGTACTACTGCAGAGTCTGTGCACCATTTGCAAAAACACAATGAAAGAAATCCTGAATGTCATTTTTAGGTTTCGCGCCTAGCGTTGCACTGTGCAGCAGTGCTCGCACAGCGCGAGACATTTAGTAGCTGAAAAACGGGGATTCAGCACTGACCTAGGAATCGCACACGCTGTGCGATTCCTTTTGTGCTACCCCATTGGCCTTTTCGCGCGTCTTTTTATAAAAAACTGCACGCAATTGGCCAAAGGCGGGCGCATTGCTCCGCCCATGGCCTATTGGTGTCTATTACGCGCTTGGTGCGCGTAATAGACACCAGTAGGCCACGGGAGGAGCAATGCTCCTCCCATGGCCTTTTGCTGTCTATTACGCGCTTGTTGTATTCAGAGGACGGCAGCCGCACGCAGAGCCACCCGAAGCCTTCCTCGGCTATTGATCCTCGCTGTTGTTTGTCTGCAAGGCAGCCAGGGTCGGTGGGGGCGCCGGGGAGCCTCTAGGCAGAGCCCTCTTTTAAACTGGGAAGTGCGCCCCCCGAATCTGTGCACTAGAGCAGGTCAGCAGTCAGGCCACAACCTTTGGAAGCCAAGCGCGCGAGCCTCCGCCGGCCTGACACTGCTGGGCCGGGAAGAGGGCCGAGCAAAGGGCGAGGAGTGTGCTTGGGAATGAGCGAGCGTAGGAGAGGTTGCTTCACGGAGCAAAGGTACATTTTTTTTTTCTTCTGAGGAATGTAAGCCAAATTGAACGGGCACCACCATCCACGGTTGGATTGCGAAACCGCAGGCAATCGGATGTAATGGGATTTGTCGCAAAGAAACGCAAGGCATGCACCGCAAGGTTTTCATGCAAATTGTCCCGTCAGTGATGTACAAAGCACATCAAGTCTCACAACAGCCACCACCTCAGTTTCTTGGCATTGCAGCCAGCTTGTGAGAAGCCCGTGTGGTGCAAACAGTAAACTGAAAATCCACTGGTTCCTTCCCAATGATTCATTTACTTCTTATTTAAAACATATCTAGGTAGAGGAGAGGATCAAGGCAGGGCAAATTTGCCGAGCAAATTTTAGGACGTGGGGATTCGAACATGGTGTTTAAAATTTTAACATAGTAGCGTTTTTGACCTTTTGACTCGCTTTTTAATGACAACAGTGTTCTTGTTTTCACTCTTTTTCTCCTGTATAGTTACTTTTGTGCAGATACTCTTCAGTTCCCATTAGAATACTGTTCACGTACATGTTTACTGCTGGCCATGGCAAATATGGGTACAGTACATATTTATGTGTTGAAATGTTGCTGTACTTAAAGACAGTCTGTTTGGTTTGATGTTTATATTTTCATTCGAGTAGCATGCTCTTGCCATGTGAAAACAGTCCCATGGAAATCCTCTCTGGATGAAAATAGCTTGTAAACATCCAGCCCTTGAAACCCTTAAAGCATGGCCAGGCTGTCACCTCTGTGAATGGGGTTTCCCCGTGGCTGCATTCCAATGTTCTGAGGCCCTTCAGCATGTCAGCTGCTCGCTCTAAACTTCAGCGCCTGCTTCGCAACACCCTGCAGATAGCGCCGTATGTTTACAGACTACACACTGTCTCTATATGCACCTTTATTATGTAGCACTTGTATTCTGTTTTGGGTAATGTTATACGTTCTTGTTGCCTTGCAAGTAGACTGTGGTCTGTGTTTTTTCAGTTCAGTTTTGTCTGACTTTAATTTGTATGTAATTTCTTTCGTTTTTGTAAATGACTGTAATTCTCCTAGCTTAATGTAGATACATTTTCTCTGCTCATATTTTAAAAGGCAGCCTGGGTTTTCAACCTAGTCTGATCCTACCACAGATTAGGTCTAGAATTGTCCTTGGCACCTACCATGTCACACATGCACAGTCACCAACACACGGATTACATACAATTCATGCTGATGTCCCATGTGTCGGCAGATGTGAACCTTGAATTGCTACGTTGCCACGCTGCAATTAAAATACCACTGTCGTCTCTCAGAAGCTGCAAGTGACTTCCATGTTTCCAAAGGGGTTTTCTGTAGTATTGATTATATTGAAGGTAAATGCTAAACCGGATTTAAGGTAGGATACCTTACTGCGGGGCATATCATCAAGCCCCGGAGATAAAATTATCGCCGCTTTAGCGTCCGTTTTCTGACGGAAAGCGGCGATAATTATATCTCCTAATCAGCAAGGTCACGCTATCGCGTGAATCCTTGCATTATCGCCCTTGCCCCCAACGCCCATCTTTGCATCTCTAATGAGATGCAAAGTGGGCGTTCCGTGCTAAAATAACTGGAGAAATGTCACTAACCGACATTTCTCCAATTATCAAGCTGCACGCAAACAAGTAGAGCGACAAGCAAAGTAGCGATAACCTCTGTTATCGGTACTTTCCCTACGCCTGCTTCAAGACTGACTTAGCCATGATATCCTATGTAAGGTGGATATCATGGCTAAGTATGTCTTGCCCTATCAGCAAGCTATCGCCAAACCTTGTGCGATTATCGCTGTATTTCCAGCGATAATCGCACAATTGGCAGCTTGCGCTCTGAATTTTATCGCTTTGGAGATAAGCGTTGCTGATAGCACGCTATCTCCGCGATAAAATTCAGAGTTGGCCGGCGATAATTATCCTCGCGCTAAGAGCGCTGAGCGATAATTATCGCATGGCCTTGATGATATGCCCCTGCGTTTTTTAGAGCATCCTCTTTGATACATATTTTTTATTGTTTTTATTAGTTGCGGGCACGGAGGATTAATTGACTAATTCATAAATGTTTAGTACCTTTGTTTCCTGGTACTTGTGGCAGAATGAATCCAAGTGCTGGTTTGGTTGAACCATCGTTCACGGTAGTTGGAGAGCTATAACATGGACCCTCTGAATGGTCTAATATACTGGCATCTCTTATGTACCCGCTGGGCCTTCTTCGCCCTCTGATGTCTCTGGCACCCACCTCTGTAATTCCATCATGATAATCTGTCCCTTAGATCAGGTGAGCAGAAGTACAAATATGCAGCAAGTCCTGTCAACCCGTCACATGTGTCTCTCACAGGACAATGGAGATGTAGTTGGTTTGTCCATAAATATCTGTTTGTATTTCCAGACGTGTCGATGACAAGGTTTGTTAGTTTAGAGGTCTGTCTGCGCAGCCCACAGTCTATCAATTGGGTCTTGCTGTCTTAAACTGGTTACTGGCTGAACGGAAAGGACAGTCTAAATCATTGATCAGGTGTGTGCAATGAAATTAAAATGAGTGCTTTTGCTGATTGGCAGCTTGATACCTCATCCTGACAACTGAAATGTCGAATCCTTTGTGGCACCTTCCCTTTGTTGCTGCACGTTTCAAGTCATTAGGCGATATCCGATGTCTCGAAACACGGCTGCTATGTGGACATTGCATGCTACAGAAGAAAACCCACTTGAAGAAAATATTTGTATGGCTTCTAGAACATTTTCTTTGGACCGACCGTACTCCAAGCAGAATAATGAAACATGTCACTTTGTTTCTTTATCTTCTAGTGTTGTCATTTCTCTTTGTTGCTAACTAAGTAGCAGTGTGTGTTTCCATGGTCTTTGAAACCCTACTCTCTTGTCTGTTTCCACAGCCATGATATAATTTCAAGCAGGTCATTATATAAAGTACCAGCTAAGATTAATTGGTGGATGCTTCGCTCTCTTTTGGCTTATGTGATGGTGGTTCTGTATGGCTTTAAAAACTAGCAAAACAATAAATATTTTCAAGTTTTTTTTTTTTTTTTTTCAATTATTGGTACACTGGTTGACGACTTACAGATTACACTGAATAACTGCCTTTCTTGGTCTATTTTTGGTAAGCATGGAATTGGCATGCTCACCTGTGAGTACCCCAACACATGACATCCCATGAAAACTGCCTCCATAAGTTCCACTCATATCAGGGGTTTTAGTTTGCTCGTTTAGTAGAATCCTTTATGAAACCCGGGTGTTAATACAAATGCAATAAAATTGAACAGTTTCTCATTTTTATTGCCTCCTTCTGTTGTGGTTTTTGCGTGGGACCACACTAACGGCTCTTAAGAACCAATCATTATCTTAAGTGTCTTCCTTCTTTATAATAAAATAAAGCAAATGTGTGTTTTGGTCATAACCTTTGATTTGAAACATCCATTGCGGCACTGATGCTTATGTTTATTAACGTGTAATGTAGCAGACTGGTGCCAACGTATGGCCCAGCACAAATGTATGTATAGGCACCATGTTTACTGTAGTAATCTGGGTATCAAAGATGACCATTTGAAGTTGGATTCACTCCCTTCTAATTGGGCTTATAAAACCAAGTGTAATTATTAAGGACATTTTCATTCTCTTCAGTTGTTATTCAGTATTGGTTTGAGTTATGTCAAACTTAAATTACACTGTTCAAGTGGCATTTAAAGATTTGACAGCACTTAGCAATGGTGTACTTCTTGAGCTAATTTACACCATTTTTTTTGTAACTAAATTATATAGAGGTGTACAAAAAATACTATGTAGGCACACATTCTGACATTCTCGTTCGCAGAATCTGTATCCAGTATCATTTATTCCCGTAAATGGACTTACTGCCTTGGCAAGTCTACCAGTACAGCAGATTTTCTGTTGTACTATATTCAATCATAGCGACCAGAGTAACCCAGTGGGTGGGCTTTGTGGAGACCGGGTACATCCATAAATCTGTCCTGTGGAATTCCACCACATTTGCCAGTGCTTTTAACAACCAGTTTCCACACTAAAAGTTAGTGTCATCTCAGAGCTGTGAAGGGTTTAAATTGGTTGTGAATGATGCCTAAGTTCCCTTATGTTTCATTGGAGCCATATGGGAAACCCTGCCCATATTGAAACATATTTTTCATGTCATGATATACGTATGCACAGTGCTTGCAATTTTGTACCCAAGAGACTTTCAACTGATGGCGAATCTGTCTTTTTGGGGTGTATGCCTGGAAACCAGGAGATGTGGCCTAAAGTCCACAGCTGCCGACTTTGGCAATGGGAACTTGGTTTGAGTTCCTGCGTCAGCTCAAAATCATGTGATTGTGGGTAAATCACTTAATCTCCCCATACCTAAATAACATTTTTTTTAAAAAGTGACCATGTGTAATTTAGTCTGGTGCTCATGTAAAGTGCTGTAATGTATGTATATGGCATTTCTCTAGCACAAACCTAGCCAAAAGGCAGGGGAGTGCTGTTCACGGTCAAAGGCAAGCTTAAGTGTGCTAATAATAGGAGAGGAAGCTGTTTTTTGTGCGGTTAATCTATTGTGATATAGTATTCTTTAAAGAGGTGAGTCTTAAATTCTATTTGGAGCAGTGTTTGGGCAGTCTTGATGGATACAATGATGTTTTTCCAGATCCTATGCATGAATGGAAGAGGCTTGTTGGCTTGTTTTATCTTTTTTGACTTTTTACTCTGTAGGCTCATGGTGTCCTGGCTGTGCTGGGCTGAGATCCACCAGAGATGGTGAGTTTGTCAGCAAGATACCCAGGGGTGCTAGTTTTAAGTAAGTGAGTAATTCAAATAATAGGAGACATCATCAAAAAACGAATCCGGGGTCATACTCTTTTTGATAAATATACTGGGTAAGCACTTTTAAAAAAAATTCTTTTTGTAGTGACAGCTTGTTTAACATTGCGGTAGCCTCAGCAGTATTGGTATTGTTTTTTTTTTTTTGTTTGTTGTAACTTGCGATCGAGTTTATTGCTGTCTGATTTCCCTTTGTAACTTGCGATCGAGTTTATTGCTGTCTGATTTCCCCACGTTTTCCTATTATTTTGTCGCTGTTGCCCGATAGCGTTTGTTGTAACTTGCGATCGAGTTTATTGCTGTCTGATTCCCCTTTGTAACTTGCGATCAAGTTTATTGCTGTCTGATTCCCCTTTGTAACTTGGGATCAAGTTTATTGCTGTCTGATTTCCCCACGTTTTCCTATTATTTAGTCGCTATTGCTGTTGCCCGATAGCAGCGCAGTGGTACCATCACCACTACCAGTACCACCACTAGTACCACCAGTACCAGTACCACCACCGCCACCAGTGCCACCACCAGTACCACCACCAGTACCACCACCAGTACTACCACCACCACTAGTAACACCACCACAAATACCAATACGCCCACCACCAGTACCACCACCACCACCACCAGTACCACCACTGCCATCAGTGCCACATCACCAGTACCACCACTAGTACAACCACCACCACCAATCCCACCAGTCCCACAACCAGTACCACCAATATCACCAGTACCACCACCACCAGTACCACTGCCACCACCAGTACCACCACCGCCACCACCAGTAACACCACCAGTACCACCACCACCACCAGTACCACCACCACCAGTACCGCCACCCCCACCGCCAGTCCACCACCACCACCAGTACCACCACCACCACTACCACCAGTCCAGTACCAGCAGTACTACCACCGCCACCAGTACCTCCACCACCACCAGTTCCACTTCCGCCACCAGTACCACCAGTACCAGAACCATCACTACCACCAATACCACCAGTACTAGTAC
This sequence comes from Calotriton arnoldi, assembly GCA_963921515.1. Taxonomy (NCBI): domain Eukaryota; kingdom Metazoa; phylum Chordata; class Amphibia; order Caudata; family Salamandridae; genus Calotriton; species Calotriton arnoldi. The sequence continues at coordinate 809,324 of CAWUFW010007142.1, read as the reverse complement.
CACCACCAATACCACCAGTACTACCACCAATAACACCAATACCAGTACCACCACCAATACCACGGGTACCACCACCAATAACACCACCACCAATACCATTACAACCAGTACCATTACCACCACTCACACTTTGTGTCCGTGTAATTTACAACACATACACATCTTCACTGCACTTTTTATCACTACTTGGATGGCGTCACAGGCCGATATCTTCCTGATATTTACAATATAACATGCGGTCAAGAAGGCCCTTTATTGCAATGCCTTTTATTTATATTTCAAAACACTTGTGTCCATGTGATTTACAACACTTACACATCTTCCCTGCACAATTTATCACTACTTGTATAGCGTCACTCGCCGGTCTCTTCCTCTAATATTTACAATATAACATGCAGTCGAGAAGGCCCTTTATTGCAATGCAATAGCTCTCACATTTGCAAGAGTTTGAGCTATTGGTTATAAATAACAGTGCATTTTATTTATGTTTAAAAACACAAAACATACATAAAAGGCATTGTCATTTACAATGCCAATAGCTCAAACTCGCATGATTGCGAGACCTATTGCATTGCAAATGCTTGTTATAAATGGTACAAATCCTTGGTCAGAATACCTGATGAAAGCCTGCTCCAAACTAAACCTGCGATACCAAAGGGGATGATGGACGGAGCGTTAGAGCAAATCAAACACTCACCCCCAGTCAACTGATCTGGGTTTAATCCATCATCATTCTTTAGCTCACTCCACCACCCCAGTTCAGACATGGCCATATGCAAATCAGTCTGACCCTGTGCCTCATGGGAACAGTCCAGCCCGAACTGCCAAGCCATGTCTTCCCTGGACCGGAAACAAGCATCCTGGGACCGGTCTCGGGTTCATAACCCTCATCAGCCAGGCTATCTTGAATCCAGTGGCAAAGTGAGCAAGGGACCCACGTCTGGGCATACCCTGCCAACTTAGGGCGAACAAAGCGATACCAAAGGGGATGATGGACGGAGCGTTAGAGCAAATCAAACACTCACCCCAGTCAACTGATCTGGGTTTAATCCATCATCATTCTTTAGCTCACTCCACCACCCCAGTTCAGACATGGCCATATGCAATCAGTCTGACCCTGTGCCTCATGGGAACAGTCCAGCCCGAACTGCCAAGCCATGTCTTCCTGGACCGGAAACAAGCATCCTGGGACCGGTTTCAGGTTCAAAACCCTCATCAGCCAGGCTATCTTGAATGCAGTGGCAAAGTGAGCAAGGGACCACGTCTGGGCATACCCTGCCAACTTAGGGCGAACAAAGCGATACCAAAGGGGATGATGGACGGAGCATTAGAGCAACTCAAACACTCACCCCAGTCAACTGATCTGGGTTTAATCCATCATCATTCTTTAGCTCACTCCACCACCCCAGTTCAGACATGGCCATATGCAAATCAGTCTGACCCTGTGCCTCATGGGAACAGTCCAGGATGCTTGTTTCCGGTCCAGGGAAGACATGGCTTGGCAGTTCGGGCTGGACTGTTCCCATGAGGCATAGGGTCAGACTGATTTGCATATGGCCATGTCTGAACTGGGGTGGTGGAGTGAGCTAAAGAATGATGATGGATTAAACCCAGATCAGTTGACTGGGGGTGAGTGTTTGATTTGCTCTAACGCTCTGTCCATCATCTCCTTTGGTATCGCTTTGTTCGCCCTAAGTTGGCAGGGTATGCCCAGACGTGGGTCCCTTGCTCACTTTGCCACTGGATTTGAGATAGCCTGGCTGATGAGGGTTTTGAACCCGAAATCGGTCCCCGGATGCTTGTTTCCGGTCCAGGGAAGACATGGCTTGGCAGTTCGGGCTGGACTGTTACCATGAGGCACAGGGTCAGACTGATTTGCATATGGCCATGTCTGAACTGGGGTGGTGGAGTGAGCTAAAGAATGATGATGGATTAAACCCAGATCAGGTGAGTGTTTGATTTGCTCTAACGCTCTGTCCATCATCCCCTTTGGTATCGACTTGTTCGCTCTAACTTGGCAGGGTATGCCCAGACGTGGGTCCCTTGCTCACTTTGCCACTGGATTCAAGATAGCCTGGCTGATGAGGGTTTTGAACCCGAAACCAGTCCCAGGATGCTTGTTTCGGTCCAGGGAAGACATGGCTTGGCAGTTCGGGCTGGACTGTTCCCATGAGGCACAGGGTCAGACTGATTTGCATATGGCCATGTCTGAACTGGGGTGGTGGAGTGAGCTAAAGAATGATGATGGATTAAACCCAGATCAGTTGACTGGGGGTGAGTGTTTGATTTGCTCTAACGCTCCGTCCATCATCCCCTTTGGTATCGCCAAACTAAACCTGGCCACGGACTACCTGGAAAACATCATAAACCACCCATGGCTCTAAAACTAAACAAGTTAGGCTAATATCCAGGCAGGAAGACCTCAGTTCTATAGAAGCATCCAACAGTGACATCTAGGTCATACTGAACTCATACAGAGAAATGCACTGCCAGCCATATTTAAACTGTGAGCTAAGAAAGCCAATTCTTAAGCAGATTCTGTTCGCAAGACCCATGGCTGTTCCAATCAAAGACATAAATGGCAGCTGAAAGTCATTAGCAAACACCGAAGCATGCAGACTATGTCACTCACAAGATCCTTGGCTCGTTTCATCTGCATATGCCTGGTCCTCTAAAATGCACGCAGCACTTTTATAAAGCCTCTTTTTCTCAAACATGGTGTTCGCACTGGCAGCAAGGCGAAAGGACTCCTTTCCAATCAGGAATCCTCAGCGGAGCTGGCAAAATCTGCCTAATTTATGGAGTTAACTAAACAGCTGCTTAATCGACCAGTCATTCATAAACTTTAATGGCGCAGTTAATACACATCTGAAACAAGATGGGTAAAGAAAAAAACGTTACTCTGAGGGTAAAACAGCACTTTGCACTTTAACCTACGGTGTAAATTGGAAGGGCCTAGAACGTAGCAATATTACCTCAGGTCTCTGCCATCCAACTGAGCGTGAACCAGGCACAACGTTTACAATTAGCACTCTGCACTTTAGTGGCCTCATGCACCATGCTGCCCGCTTGCAAGACATAAATGCACAGCCCAAGCTTCTACTTTTGGCTCTTTGCCCTTTTGACTTTGCCAACCTTCTTGTATGCCCGAATATGTTATGACCACAGGCCCCACCTGATAGGCTCATTTAACACTCCATTACCCCTATGCTCCCTGCCAGCTCTCCGATAATTTAAAAACACAATCTACACTTTTATCATTAACACTCTGCACGTCAGTGTCTCTGTGTGCTCTGCTGGCCGTCGGAAAGTATTATAAGCACAGGTCCAGCTTGACAGACTGGGATTGGGCAGAATAGACATACTTCTCTTACTCTTCAGTCCCCCTTAGAGCTTGTCTGAACTGACAGATAACACTGTATATCATCTTATTGTTTTAAAGGCTGATGAATGTTGTTTTATCTGTATTCTCAAACATCATGACATTTTGTAACAATTTTAACTAATTGACACAAGTAAAGCATTCACTTACTATTGGTTAGGGACAGTGTCGGCTGGTATTAACGGGCGAAGGGGGTGTTACCCTCCCAGCTTCGGAGCAGAGACAAAACAAAGGGAGAACATTAACACCATAAAGCAACTTTATTATGCTCACTGCTTGGTGCTCCACTTCTATATCGTTTATTTTTTTGTGAGGTGACGTCGGACCCTCGGACGAGAGAGTCCTCCTACGCATGTGCTGAACTGGGCGAGGATAATTCCTCGCCCTCGAGGCACAAGCGAGGAAAGTGACATCAGCCTGATGGGAGTGGCTGCACCAAGCAGCAGTGAATAGGCTTCAAATGGGGCGCTTCTGACGTGGCCCAGGGCGCTGTCAGCAGAGCCTCATTCACATTAAGGGGAAGGGGTGGGGCTGGCCGACAGCAACACAGTGCAGTGGGTGGCACTGTTAGGCTTTTTCATTGGATAATAATGTAAGCTGGGGGCGTGGGTTATGATTAAGTTCAGCTCTATTTTCGGGATTATCAGCACGTGCACGTGTTGGCTCTTTATGGCGCACAACTGACACCATCAAGCTGCTCCGAACCAGTCCTGACCTAAAGTGACACTACAGGCACCAGTTGGAAAAAGAAAGGCGCCTGCAGCCACGGTAAATGACACGTCACGTTTTGAGTGAGAACTTCCATTTGCGTGCAAAACTTGATGGCAAGTCGGGTGCGAATTGTGCCTAGGTTCAGAAGTTCATCTTCGCAATTTGCACCAGGGAAAATCTGTCCCATATTGCTCGAGCAAAATATTATTAGGCGCGGATGTAGGCAAAATTTTAGGCAAATTGCGTGAGAGTCTGGGAGGTGCAATCCTTTAATCCGGCGTAATAAGCCACAGTCTCTTACGTGCCTGAGGCTAATTGGCGCAGAAAAGCCTTGGCTATTACGTTGAGATTCGCTGACCCGTGCAGTCAGACCCATGACTTCAGGTCGCCAACAGGAGAAATGTAGTGTCAGCGAATGAGGTGATCAGTTTATTTACATTACACTCGATATCTTGTTTTAAATAGCGCTCGGCTTACTGCCACATTATTCCATTTAGAATCGCTGTAAATGGGCGCTGCTAATATGTAATATCATTGATAAGCAATTGAGTGACTTCGCAAGGGTGAAAAGATTAACCTGGTCCTGCTGGAGATTAAACTGGTTGGTATGAAGGGTGTAGCTAGTTACACAAACTGACATACTGCTTCCGTCTTCTGTTCCACAGCACCGGTAAAGCGTATTTTATTTGCGATTATACAAGCCATATACGCGGTTTAAAAACATACATTGTCATCCATCCAATGAGATTAAGGAAAGATCAGGGGCAGAGACTTGAAGCAGTGCTTAATTTGACCCAGTGGCTTCTGGTGCTTGGCACCAGCACTTGTCAGCACCGGCACTAATGACAGCTGCCACCTGCCCAACTTTTACGCCCTACCCCTTTCAAACGTCACCAGCCGCCACTGGTTCGGGAGGAGCCACAAGCCACCATCACTACAGGCTAGTGCTTGGCATAAATATGCCACACCCGGTCAACCTCTACAGAACACTACTGGACTAGTGAAAGCAAAAGAAGGGCTGCACCTGCTATTTAGACCTGTGAGGAGAACCCTAAGGGCTGGACCTGTTCCCACTTGTACCCAGGACAAATAGATGGACTCCAAGGGTCAGTCGGCTGACCTCCTGTCAAGCTACAGGGACACAAAAGCTGCAAGAATCCCACTTTCACGAAAGAGCCCAGATAACCAGTTTCAACTAGACCTGTCCTGGCCCCTTCTGGTGGTTTCTGTTGGAGTGAATCATTTTGCGCAAGTCCTGTTTCTGAGGCCCTGGAACCATTGTCCAGTGTCAGAGTGTACTCCTCCTGCCTAAACCTAGATATTTGGGATTTAATAACTTTTTGCCTGGAGAACTGTTGAGGGAGCTAGACCAACCTGCCAGCCGATCTGCCGAGGGTGCATTGCCGACATCGAACCCTACAGTGGCCTTGATTCACTGACGAAATCCAACTTCAATAAAAGAGTCCAAGTCCAAATAGACGAACACCAAAGCAAAATGGTATTATTTTTTTAACATCATGTATAAAAATATAATGAAAAATGCTGAACATTACATAAGGTTACATCAACATAACATAATTTCACCTAGGCCTTTTTTATGTACAAATTTTGCACTGGGTAAAAAACAAGCAATCTTGTTTTGCACCAATATTCTAGATACCCAAAAATGTCTGAAACAAATTAAGGGGCATATTATCAAGGGCTTTATCGCCGCTTTAGAGGCACTTTTTGCCTCTAAAGCGGCGATATTTTTAACGCCCTATTAGCAAGCTGTCGCTAACAGGCGTTAGCGACAGCTTTCAGGCGTTAGTGGCCGGGTTTTACATCGCCTTGCATGTCAGCGATAATTATCGCTAATGACATGCAAGGTAGGCGTTCCCCACTAAAAGCGACTGTAAACAGTCGCTAACACACTAACCCCTATTAACAAGGCAGGCGAAGCGATAAAATAGATCGCGCTAAGCGCGTTTATCGCTAGATTTTAACACCTGCTACTGAGGATGACTTACCTGTGTAAAGTATAGGAGGTGGATTGTCAGGCTGAATCCATCCTTGCGTTAATGCGAGAATATCGCTGTTTTTCCAGCGATATTCTCACATTTTGCCGCTATCGCTGGAAATGTTATCGCTATGGAGATAAACCTTGTTAATAGGGTGTTATCTCAGCGATATTTTCCACCGATAGGCGGCGTTAAAAAAATTCGCGCTAAGCGCGGTTAGCGATAAATATCGCTATTCCTTGATAATATGCCCCTAAGTTTTAACTGTGGATGCTGGTTCAAAAACAATTTGTTACACTGTTTTGTACGCTGCATAATTTTCAAGTAATATGACTGATAAGCAAAACCTGCTTTCTCTATAACTTTTCACACAATTAGAAAAATTTGACCATAGACTTGCTAATTTTTTTTGAGTGCAATATTTCTGTGTTATAGAGGGTGACATAAATGTTACAGAACAATTGACAGGGTAAATGCTATAACCCTAAGAACCAGAATGATGACCAGAGGTGGGCGTAACTGGCACAGTTCTCTCTTGTGCAAATACTTGTAATTACTGCAAGATTACTGATAATTATGCATACTTTTATGAGAAGTGTAATCCAGCATTTAGCGCTATTTACGTCCCAAATGGTACAGGACACAGACAGCAGTAGCCAGTAGCTGCTTGCTCCATCTTAGTTCATTGTTCCTGTGCTCCTGCAGTAGGATTTGTGCCCCAAATTACTCTTGGTTACTCAAGCTGGCGTAATTGCCTAATTTCGGTAATTTCTCATCACAATAGTAATGCATAATTACTGAAATTACTCTGATTACGCTGGCTTTATAAAAATTTCTCCCAGGCCTTATAATTACAATGCACCCAAAATATGGTCCCACTTGGAAGGGGGTGGGGGAAGGTGAATGTAAAATCTGTACAAAATATACTGATCAACTCAAAAGGTACGTAAAGAAAAGAGTAATGGTTGAAGTCACCCTAAATACCACAATTGAGTAGAATGCAAAAGAGAACTTGTTTATATAGGATGCATGAAAATTAGACTTGTATCAACATATAGTAGCATCATATAAATATATACAAAGGGATATTGATTAAAAACAAACAAACAATAGTCTGCAAACAAACATCATATAATTATTGATTCAGACACAGAAAGACTTTCAAAGTCTGAACTGAAGAGAATAATGCAGATCCTAATGTATAAGGAATAGAGTTGTCGTTTCAACCCCAACAATTTACTTGAACAGGGTCATCATCAACAGAAATGTTGAGAGACACTCCAAAAAATGCAACCTAAGAACCCAACATGGAAAAAAATGAATAGAAAAATTGTCACCATTCATGCAAGAAAGAACAAATACAAGTGGAACATGCATGACTAGACCAGATAGGCTTACCTACTAAATATTAGATAAAATACATCAAGCCAGAGAGAGCTATTTAGAAGCAAGGTCCAGTGCACGGTTATATAGAGAAAACCTAGGAAAGAGTCAGTAAAATGGATTCAAAACCAGACAACAAGGACCACAACATCCGTACCCTTCAGTGTCAAGAGAATGTCAAAGAGAAAATGTACAATACCTGAATAAAACAGGAACAATGTCACAATCCAAAGGAAAGAATTTGCCATCAGACAAAAGGAAAGAGTAATAAAGACACCTGTTGGATCAGTCAAAATTGAAAGACACATGAATATATATGTAATGCCCCAACCAAGGGGATTAAAACTTATGTACAAGAACCCCGTTCAACATCTTAGAGAAAGTGCATGGAACAACCGATTAAGGGTAGGGGCACATGGCGACTGTATATCACTCCGGACACTCCGCAAGCACAGAGAACAGAAGAGTGAGTCAGGACAGGTGAGAGTCCACATCTCGGGAGAACATCCAAGGAAGGTGAACACAAATAAAAGTCTACCCCAATAATGCCAGAAGTGACACAATTGATTAAATGAAGGCTGCGCCCTAACCATAATTATAACCCACTTAGAGGAATGAAGAGGAGAACATGGCCTGCTTGACAAACTCCAATTGCAAATTTAGCTTTACTAATTTGTCCGTAGTGAATTTCCAACTTTTTCAGACTTCACAATTGATTCCCAGAGTACTCTTGTGAAGTTGTGACTATAACAGGTTGCTTGGGAATACTCCTGAAACTTTGTGAGATTTTCGATAGTCAATATCAAATGTGCATGTGAAAAATGTCTCATACTAAAAACATCAACGAAGTGCAAATGCACATACAAACTCTTATACTTCCTTTTTTGGGGGGTATAATATATTTTATTGTGGAGAAACCCCATCCCGTAGCAAATTTTGGGTTGCTTTTCCCCCTTCTGGATACAGATTTACACTTAGGGGAGTCTAACATCTCCTAACAACAAGTGTGTATCTCTGATATATCTCCTCTCTGCCTGTGTTGTGTGCTGGGTGGCCTCAAGAGGCCCAGGGGCAGATTTCCTTTTGTTTCACACACTTGCTCACTGAGATGCGTGAGTGGGAGAGGACAGAAATGTGGCATGTCTACTAAGATATGGCACACTTCTGCTCTCTCCCAGTCCTGGAGCACTGTGTGCTGTCTAGCGCCAACGCAGGCACCTTTGCACCTTGGTGTAAGGGTGCCTGCTTTATGGGTTGGATTCTTTTTGTGCAGGAAGAGATACCCTTAGATCAGAGGTCTTCAATCTGTGGGACGCGACCCCCAGGGGGGCCGTGGAGTCTTTTTTTTTCCTTAGCGTTTTTTCCTTAGCGTTTTATCTGGGAATCCTGGGATCATGGGGGGAAAATCAAGGGCTGTCATAATCTAGCGAGGAAGTGGATGCAATTCTGGGTGACCCATCTCTATTTGCTGATGCCAGTATCGCACAGACGATATCCCAGACCACCGATTGGGAAAATCTAACCGAAATGAAAAAAAATCGAATCAGGACTATATTACATGGAACTATCCTAAAAGAATATCTGAGGAAAATCATGGCACCGAATGGTCTTCTTGTCACGAACGCTCCAAGAATTTTTCTTGATGATCCGGTGTTCAGAAAAGACTGGGCCCAGATCGCATGGCACAGCACGCGCGATTGGATTGTACTGATCATTAAGACTGCCCTACGTCTCTCCGAGGCAATGCTCATTGAAATCCAACTGACGGAAGGCCAAATAAAAACAACAATCACTGGATATAAAAAAAGACTTGAGGAATTAAATAAGGAGATCAATGAATACAAGGATAATCTCACACAGCAAAAGGTACAAAAATTCCAGAAGGACCTCAAACGCTTCTCTTATGTCAAGACCTACCCTATTCCGATCCTGATTACACTCCCCCAGCGAAGTCCGATCGAGATTCAGATGCCTCCAGCACTGACTCCACCGGTAGTAGTAACTCTAGTCTGGGTAGCGGAAGACAGAGACAAAGAGGAAGGAACAGAGTCCAAAATAACTGGCCTATTTACAATACACATGCACCACCCGGGTTACATGGATCTTATAACCCACAACAACCATATCCGATGTATGGATGGCAACCCCCGTTCCCACAACCACTATTTCCACCAAACACCTTTAGGCTGCCTTTTTTAGGGAGGGGCAGAAGGGGGAGAGGAAGAAGAAAGGGCACGAGTCAGGTGCATTGGGAAGAGGAAGATCCGATAGGCAGCCACACAAGGAGCAAGACACAAACACCCCAGGCAGGACCGAGCAACAGTTGGGCCTAGTCACTAACCTTGCAACAAGACCATTGACAGTAACAGAAGAAAGGGTCCTACATAAAGGACTTGGATTTGTCCCGACGACACCGTTCGATAAATTCCATCTTCATTGTGAATTAGCCAGCTTCTTCAGAAAACTTAGACTAAAATCTTTTTTCGAGAAACAGGATGAGACAACATTCATAGCTGACTCTAATGAAACTGGTCTGCGTATCAAGTCCACCTTTATCCCACCACCTCATACCATACCGGTGGAGATAGCTACTTTCGAACAAGCTGTCTTTAAAGACATAGAACAATTGAATGTCAAACAACCGTTTGTCAACATGAGCAAAGAAGAGAATTGTGCCTTAAATAATCTGAAATCATGTGACACCATCGTAATAAAACCGGCGGATAAAGGGGTGGTGTAGTAGTACAAGACAAAGAGGCTTACCAGGCGGAATGCCAAAGACTCCTATCTGACAACAGGAATTACCAACCATTATCACATGACCCCACCGAGGAGCTTAAACAAGAAATTAGATCTCTTGTGGAACATGCTGAGACGATGGGACATATCTCCAAACAGGAAGCTAACTTCTTATGTTCCAGTGAAGAGAAAATTCCATACTTCTATACTCTCCCCAAAATGCATAAGAATAAGACCCCTCCACCAGGTAGACCTATTGTGTCTGGGATTGGGTCATTGCTCGAACCTTTGTCACGATTCTGTGATTTCTTCTTTAAACAACTGGTACAAAATACCTCTACCTATCTACAGGATACGAAAAGCCTCCTAAAATTACTTCAAGATCTTGCTGTGAATGAAGATACCATCTTGGTAAGCTTTGACATCGAAAGCCTCTATACTAGCATCCCACAGGACGATACTTTGGAAGTATTAAAAATAGCCCTGAATGAAACACAATGGACGTACAGGACACCTAAGGCCTTCATCCTTGAATGTGCCAGACTGGCCTTGAAAAGGAATTACTTTGAGTTTGAGGGAGCCCTCTACCTCCAGACAGGGGGTACCTCAATGGGGTGTACATTCGCTCCAAGTGTAGCGGGACTTTATGTTTTCAATTTTGAGAAAAAATTCATACTCAACAATCATAATCCCTTTCACATGAACATTGTCTTCTGGAGAAGGTATATCGACGATGTCCTTGCCATTTGGCAAGGACCATTCGAGACTTTAAGGGATTTTATCTTATGGATCAACACCTGTGATCAAAATCTTAGGTTCACCCATTCCATGGATCCCAAAACTATGATATTCTTGGATGTAGTCATCACCAAAGAGAATGGCGATCTGGAGACAAAAACCCATCACAAACCAAGGGCTAAGAACAACCTACTCAGGTTCAACAGTTTCCATCCTAGACCACTAAGGGAGAATTTGCCTTATGGGCAATACCTAAGATTACATCGTAACTGTAGTAAAATTAATGACTATCGGAGCCAGGCAAAAGATCTGACTGTAAAACTATCTGATAGAGGCTACCCGGGGAACATCCTCAATAAATGTCAAAAGAGAGCACGCAATCAACCTGGGGGTTATGGTCGACACTTCGTTGTCCATGAACCTACAGGTTAGCAAAACAGTGTCTATCTGTTTTGGCATAATCAGGCTGCTTAGGAAAATTTCACAGTTCCTGTCGTTCTCATCACGAAAGCAGGCAGTGATTGCTCTTATATTGTCCAGACTCGATTATTGTAATGCCCTTTATTTGGGCATTAACAAGGGTTTGGTGAGACGGTTACAGATGGTACAGAACGCTGCAGCAAGGTTGGTGTTGGAGTTGCCTAAGTATCATTCTGTTTCGGCCTCCCTGATTTCGCTGCATTGGCTACCTCTGGATCGAAGAATCCTGTTCAAGACTTTGTGCTTGACTCATAATGCCTACTATGGAGCTGGCCCTGATGCCATCAAAGCTATGTTTCAACGCTATATCCCGACCAAGCAGCTTAGGTCTGCCAGCAAGAACTTGCTGGTGGTTCCTAGGTTTAAGAAGGTCAGATGGGGAGGCAGAGCCTTCTCCACTGCTGCTGCTATGCTGTGGAACTCTCTTCCGGACGGTCTATCGGGCCTTGAGTCATACTCTCTTTTTCGCAAGGCCTTGAAAACCTGGCTTTTTACTCAGACCTTGGCTTGAGCATTTTATCTGGTTGAATGTTAGTCCTCTGCAGCGCCTTGATGCCCTTGGGCTAAGTTAGCGCTTTATAAATCGAATATTCATTCATTCATTCATTCAACCTAGGGAAGCCCTCCTTGAAGAGAAAACGCAGAGGGATGGAGCGATTCCTCTCACGTGTGTTACTACATACAGTACAGCCTCCAACTATATGACCAGATCTATTAACAAACACTGGTCAATTATCAATACGGGCAATCTCCATTGGGAAAAACCAGTATTCTCTTTCAAGAAGGCGAGGAGCCCAAAGGACTCCCTGGTGAATACGCGGCCAAAAGAATCTAGACCAGAAAGACCTCACACTGTACTCAACGCATGGGTAACACCAAAACGCTATCACTGGAAAAAGGAAAAATATGGACTCAGCGAGCCCATACGAATTGTAACAGCACCAATGTGGTATACCTGATAAAGTGCCCCTGTAATCTACAATATGTGGGCATGACATGCAGAAAAATCAAATAGAGAATATGCGAACACCGAAGCACAATTAGGTGCAAAAGACTCACAACAAAACTTACTGAACACTTTATTTTAAAAAATCACACACCGAATGATATGAAATGGACTATAATTGAACAGATTACAATGGGTCCAAATGTGCAACAAAGACTATTTGAAAAGGAACAACGGTGGATCTACAGGCTTTCCACCCATAAGGAGGGATTGAACGAAAATATTCCATGGGATTCAGTTCTATCTAAGTGACCTGTTATTGATCTTTCATTTTTCACTACTGTTTAATGCACCTGTATTATGCGGCGCGCTAACACACACGTGACTCCATCCTTTTATATCTGCGTGCTTCTTCATATACATATATATTTATAATTTATATGTTATGCGCGATTAACTGGAGTGGCCGGCAATAACTTTAATGTGCCAGAGGTAATGCCATGTTGTCACCCCTAATCGGCACCTTTGGCCGCTTATTGACATTTTATTCCTTTAACACACAGCGCGCTTATATACACCGGCAATACTTGGCATGTCAGAATTTCACCTCTGCCCCTCCTATTGCCAGCGCGCGTATACATACTTGATTGATTCTTTCTTTCTTTTCGTATAATTTGTTTATATAAACATGCGCGACTTTCTGGAGATGCCGGCAAATAAAACTTTATTGTCCCACAAAGAGACATCTAGTCTGTGAACACTCTCACCGACGTGCTGACGCCGGTCACGTGACTACTTAGCCACGCCCTCTGATCACGCACCCGGAAGAGCCTGCACTTAATCGGCGAGGCTGCTCCGAGGCGGTGATCCTGCAGGGAGTGGCGACGGGTCCATATGGGTAGGCGCAGCGGCCGGTGAATAGCTTCACGAAGTAAGTACCCTTATGGAACAGTGGGAATCGATTCGCTCCCCATGTCCTTCGGGACTTTACTAACTTCTTCCTTTTGCCCAGATCGTGCATAGAGTTATTCGCCACGACCCCGACTCCCATGAGGCACGCGAAGGTCGCGCTTTAAGTAAGCCCCGTTCTCAATATCCACAAACCCAGATATCCCAAATATCAACACGCTAACGAATTTTGCATAAATGCAATTTAATCACGCCCTCGTATATTTTAGAAAGAGCGTTAAAACCCACTACGAATGTATGCTGTATGTGGTGTTTAATATACATCCTTGTAATTCATTGATATTTGCATGGGATGAAAGTTCGCATCGATGCATATGCACTTTTAAATCACATGAAGTGCACTAAAAACACCCACCTGTACAATCGTAATGTGTGGGTAAGATTAGAAATGTTCTAGTGACGAGTTATGTCACTGAATTGAATGAATGCTCACCATAGCTCACTGTTCCCTTAGCCACGAGGCATACTTGGAATCACGCTCTGCCACGAGGCACATTTGGAGTCATGTTCTACCCAGATGCTACATGCAACGAGTATTGGGAAACACAAGAGCACTTATTCTTTGAACAAGCACATGACGGAACCTTGTATATATTTATTTGTTTGTTTGTGATTATGTGTTTGTCTTTTCAGATATTTTACCTTTTTTTCAAACGGAACTAAAGGATACCTGACCGTGAGTACATGGTTAGGCACATTTGACCAAGGGTAGGGTACACCTTAGTGAGTGTATACCTCCCGGGTCAAGTTCATTGGTCCTGAAGAAAACCTAGTAGTACCAACTAGAGGTTGAAACATGTAGACCTTTTATTGCACTCTCTTATACATATTTTTTCACTGCGGGATACCTAAGGGCCAATATAACCTTACATGACATCCCAACCATCTTTTTAACATTGTCCAGTTGCCCCAGAATAAAGCTTTTCTAGTGGGTCATATCTGGCCAATTTTTAATCACTTAGTCACTTACTTTCACATCACTAAAATAACCAGCTCCACTGTAATCAGGTGTCGCAGCACACCCGGATGGCATTCGGCTATTCGGGTGAGACCCCAATGATGAAGCATGTCACCAACTAGGTTGGTGAGTGAGGGGTCAAATTCAAATTCAAAAATACTTTATTCGGCTTTAAGATAAAAACCATAAAAGTTACACAGCTCCATATAACAATAAAAACATACAATTCATAACAATAATATTAAGGCAAATGGTCCCCTAAAATACAAAGGTATATACATCTAATACAAGGAATAATATAGAGGAGAGACCACAACGCCAGAGGCCAAAACTTCATCTATGTGGGTAGTAAAGGGGGGTGCCTACCAACGTTGAAAGTTTACTAGCTCTCCATACAGATCCTAGATCTCAGAGAGAATTTCAGAAAGCCTACTATAAAAGTCACACAGTCTAGTTTCAACAGTTGTAAGTAAAAATGAGCTGGGCGGACCTGGGTAAAGTTCAACTTCTTTAAAAGAAATGTTAAAAAATGTCTGCGAGGTACTTCATAAAATTTACAAAAAAACATAAAGTGTAGCAAATCCTGAAGAGACACTCCGTCGCAGCCACAGGATGCTAACACCTGACCTCTGCAGCTCCCTTTTGGGACAGCAAGTAGCAAATGAAAATAATCCAATCGGAACCTGATCAATAAAAAGCGCTCATGGGGCGTCAATGGCCACAAAAGATATGGCTCAATGGATGGGATTGTTTTAAGCATCACATATTTACGGACGCTAGATTTCCCAATTTCTAAATCGTCTCTACCATGTTTTTTTAGAGTAGTAAAGGTTTTCTTTACAAATTCCACATCCTCCAGTGTAATAGAGTCAGGCTTTAAAAAAAGATCCGGCCGCCCCAGCTCTTCAAAACAACCCTTAAAATATTTTAACCATGGAATGCGTGACATATAAACAAGGCTCATAGATTCTCTTAAGATCTGATGATTGAGAGCTAGATCTTTATTTAACCAACAATTGAGCCAAAACAGCAATGGGCGCATGGCCAAAGTATCACATAAAAATGGCAACCCCAGTTCTTCATGTACCACCAGGTTTGATGTTCCGGTGGGCACTCCTAGGAGACGTTTTAAGAAAGTGTTCTCCGCCACCTGCAGAGCATCAGTTGCTGCATAGCCCCAAATTTCGCTCCCATAGCTAGCTATAGCAACACTTTTAGCCTGAAATATTTTCACCATTGCCGCAATTGGGTGCTTACCCATCTTCGCGGCAAAGTTGAAGATTGCAGCGTTCGCCCTTGTAACCTCCCTTTTTTCCTCTGAATCAGGGCCCCCAATTCAAACGGTCATCTATTAAAACACCCAGGTAAGAGAATATCGAAGTCGTTGGTACTTTCTCATTACCCACTTTAAAAGGGAACGATTTCTTCGGGCGAATCCCGACCTGCATGATATAGGATTTAGAATTATTAATTGCCAAATCACGGGCTTCCATAAAGCTCCGAAAGGTGTCGAGCAGTGTCTGAAGTCCCCTTGCCGTCCTAGCAACGAGGACCGCATCATCCGCATATAGCAGGACGGGCAGACCTCTTCGCCCCACATATGGGAAATCGACCAAGTGAGGGGTCTTTTAAGAAAGGATAATTTCCCTTCTCGTGCCTATGTCCCAATACCATACAGACAGTGAGCTGTCTTTTGGTTATACTCCTTTTTTGTTTTTGTTGTCTTGGGAAGGGGGTCACACATTTCCAGGCCTCATTTCTGCCTGGAATCCAAAACATGTGCTCTTCTTTTTGGAAAATGACAACCGTCGCTTTATTCCTATCCTTAAAATACTTCAGCTGAAGTTAATTGAGGCTTCTGTGCTGTGAAATGAAGAGGCCGCCAGACCTTCGTGCCAGGGTGCCTGCTTTCCGGCATGAAATGCACACCCTGCGCTATGATTTAATCTGCAAATGTAAAGGGTGCTTGGGAGCAGTTCTGGCTTTAATTGCTAGAATCACTCCAAGCATTGTGATGGCAAAGATTTGTTTTTTTGGAGTGATAGTACAAAGAGTTAACAACTGAGCTGTGAAGTGCATGCTTTTAATAATGCACTACTTATGGTCATATATTACTAAAATCTACATTTCGTAAGCTCCATTTTATCCTAAAACTATTTGCACAGTTTGTAGCAGTCTATCTTATAGTGCGTGTAATCCATGCATAAAATAATGACTTACACATTCACAGTGCTTTCTTTCACAGGCTGTGACCTCGTAGCACTGAAAAAACACAAGTCACTATACTCCACAGCACCAACCAAATTTCATTATGTGGCTCTCCGGTTACACAGAGACCTCTGCAGTGCATTAACTAATAGAGGTTTCATAATGTACTACAGTGCATTTCCCACTGAGTAACATTTTTTTTAAATGTATTTTTGATTTAAGCTACCCACTATTTTATATGTAACTACCTGATGGTGAAAGACCAAAAGAACTAACAAAATATTTTGGGGCTGATTTATGAGAGGCTTGCGCAGCTGGAGCTTCACTTTTTTTGACGCTCCGGCGGCACAAGCGTCTCAATCATATCTATGAGGCGGCGCAAAGTCACCCTGTGTGGCTCTGCATGGCCTCATTGATATGGAGTAAGACAAAGCAGCGCAAGTCGCTGTGTTGCCTTACTTTATGTCAAGTAGGCAGGGCCGGACTAGGAACACTAACCAGCTGTGGCATTTCTGATGGACCGCCTTGGGGATGGAAAGGGGGGGGTTGCTGGTGAGAAGCAGCACTGCTTCTGCTTTAGCAGTGCTGGCGCTTTTGTTACTGGGGGCCGATATTGCAGAACTACTGCAAAACCTCCCCCCCAGTAACAAAAGCGGCCCCCACTGCTCGAAAACCAGCCCGACCCTTCCGGCCCACCGGGAAAACAGCTGATGCCCGCTACGGCCAGTCCAGCACTGCAAGTAGGCGTTCCATGGGCATTCCGAAGGGTGTTCCCACGCAACACCCATGGATTTTGAGGCTGCCTTTGAATTTCAAAACCATGTAAACCTGGGACAGCGGAAAAACCTTATACCTCCCGACAGCAGGCATAACGAGGAGAAATGTTTTCATTTCTCCACGTTATTTCCTCTTTTCATGTGTGCTGCATTCTGCAGCACACATAGAAAGAGGAAAACCCCTCACGGCATTATTTTTGTGCAGGAAGGTGCCCCTTCCTGCACAAAAACAATACTGCCTACGTTGGCGCTAGGCAGTAATTTGTGCTCCACCGCAGGGGGAAAGGACAGGAATGCACCATATTTCATAAATAAGGTGCATTCCTGCCCTTTCACATTGGCGAAGGGCAGCGCAGCAAAATGATTAGCTAGGCTGCCCTACGCAAATTCCTCAGAGATGAGGCCTTTTGTTTTTAGGTACACCTTTGACTACGCCCCCACGATTACAGACCTTTGGTTTGCTAAACACTGTTTAATATTATTTTCCCACTGTAAAAATGATTCGTTGTGGGAATTGGGGGCGTTTATGGTTGCCGATAGTTGTCAATGAAGAGGAGTACCAGGTTTTAGAAATTTTTGTCAGGAGGGGGTCCTTACGCCTAAAAATGTTGGCAGGGGGGTCTCAGCACCAGAAAGTTTGAAGAACTCTGCCTTAGATGCATATTCCTTTTTCTGCAGCACAGATGGAAAGAGGAAGTAATGATGAGAAATAAAGATATTTCTCCTTGTTACACCTCTGTCGAGTCAGCACACCATTTTTACGCAAGCCCAGGTTTACAAGTCTTAGTACATGGCTGGATGCATGGGAATGTTCATGCTCCACACATGTAACACCTACCCGATGCAAAGCAAAGCAGCACTATGTGTTCATTTGTATTTAATAACTCATGCAAAGCCATGCAAATCAACTTTTGCATTGGGTCCAAACCACAACAGTGGACACAATCCAGATGCAAAATCTTAGTAAATCTGGGCCCTAGTGTCTACCCTAGACAGCAGCCATGTCACCTTGTTCTTCACTACGCAGGTGCTGATCAGTGGCAGAACACAAAATGATGGAGCCACCATGCAAGATGTGGTGATAGGCCCCTCAGTCTCCCATATCTCACACATATGTATACCTTGCACGACACAAGAGCCACAAAAAGCGCATGATGTCGCACAATGACAACAAGAAACACGCGTGGGCAGAAGAACGAGAAACAGTCACTCATCATTGAAGTAACAACCAAAAACTTTATTGAATACAACACAAAACACCAATGCGGAAGACTCCTGTCGGGTCCGTCCGGGACAATCCTGATGTCACAGCCTGGAAAATAAAGCACAAAATCAGAACGTGTCATGCGCACATCAAAGGAGCGAGACACAGAGAAACAGAGAAGGAAAGAAAGGCAGAGAGAGAAAGAGAGAGAAGGAAAGGAAGGGAGAGGGAGAGAGAGAGAGAAGGAAAGGAAGGGAGAGGGAGAGAGAGAGAGAAGGAAAGGAAGGGAGGGAGAGAGAGAGAGAGGGAGAAGGAAAGGAAGGGAGAGGGAGAGAGAGAGAGAAGGAAAGGAAGGGAGAGAGAGAGAGAGAGAGGGAGAAGGAGGGACACTGCCACCCCCGCGCACCCAGGCACCACTGCTCACCTGCTGCCACCGGTGTGTCTCCAACCACGTGCCGGTCTACACTGCAAGCCACCAGGTCTGCAATCTGTAATCGAGGCCAGAGTCAGTCATGGCAGAGTCCATCACACTGCACACGGCAACAACGCCTGCCCGTCCTGCGCACACATGCAGCCGCACCCTACCCCCTCCCGCCGGCCAGCGCTGGCTGTCCGCACTTGCGCACCCAGGCCCCACTGCTCACCTACCGCCAACGGTGTGTCCACCAGTGGGCACACCACGTGCCCGTGCAAGCTCCTGGTCCCGCCACCATGGCATGCTCCACATCATGCGGACCCGCACCGCGGCCCAGCAGGTCCCACACATGACGCTGAGTCCTGAGGCATCAATGGCAGAGACCACATCAGTGCACACGTCATCATCGCAGGCTGCACACCCGCTCAGCAATTTCGGTGCCACTAACCCTGTGCAACCCCAGTCAGCGCCACGTGGTGGTAGGCCCGTGACGGCCGCAAGGCTTCGGGTGCCACTATTCCTGTGCAACCCCAGTCAGCGCCACGTGGTGGTAGGCCCGTGATGGCCGCAAGGCTTCGGGTGCCACTAACCCTGTGCAACCCCAGTCAGCGCCACGTGGTGGTAGGCCCGTGACAGCTGCAAGGCTTCGGGTGCCACTAACCCTGTGCGCAACACGTCATGGGCCCTTTATGATTGAGTATCGTGGAACGTCCGTCATCCAGTCACCACCGGCAGTGGGGAATGTGACGTTGTCGCCCCTTATATTGGCGGGGTCACATGGCCTGTGACGCTTGTGCCGGTTGGGTGTGGTGTGCGTGCAAACCTGCCCTCAGGGAGTGGTCGTGACATGCTGACAACTAGACCAGCGACCTTCAGACCACTAGCGTGTACGCCTGCAACATGTAGCTATGTGGGCCCCCCCTCGGAGAGTGAGCGGAGTGGTCTGGCCTGGCGTACGATGGACCAGCGCAGGGCTTGCAACAATGACTCGGGGGCTCTGGGCGTGGTTCAGTCCATGTCCGGACAAGGAAGTGACTAATGCGTGTGTCCCTGTTGTGGTGTCTGCGGCACCCGGAACGCAATCGGCAATGTAGCACACTGTGACTGGATTCCCACTAGATGAGCATCATTGACATTGGGGGTAATCACTGAGCCTACCTTCATCCACACATTCATACATGAATGATGAAAGACATGACACAGCAGTGCGTTTCTGAATGTTTAATGCACATCCAGTGGAGTTTTGCAGCTGGAGCAGTACAGGGCCATGCCAACCCCACTACACAATATGGGTCCGTGGAGGGCCAGCCAGAGTCCATCGGGGATTGACAAGTACAGCAGAAGAGGAAGGGTACAGTCCGCAGTGTGGTCGCTGTGTCATTGGTCACCAAACAGGATATGGCAGTCCATGTCGCGGTCCAAGGTGAGTGCAGCAGACTGTATCGCGGGTCAGTGGAAGGTCATGGGGCGATGTGCGGCACCAAGCAGCAACAGGCCAGGTGGCGGACATGAATGCTAGTGCCTCCTTCTGAACTCAAGCCCATCCACGTCCTCGTCCTCGGATGTGTGCTCTGCCCCACCTATGGGTGGTGCAGTTCCGGATGCGGCACTGTGTGCCACTGACACATCAGGGGCCGGAGGTGGATTGTCGGCCGCACTGTGTGGCAGTGACACATCAGGTGCCGGAGTGGAAATGCCTGCCGCACTGTGAGGCACTGACACACCAGGGGGCGGAGATGTGGATGGTGTAGGGGCAGCAGCATTCATCTGCGCCACACCTTGTGGCAGCAATGCCATGATGAGGACATGCAGGGCATGGTAGATCCCAGCTACATTTCGCTGATGTGCAGCGGTGGCTGCCATCCTTTCCGCCACCATCCGCACCATGTCCTCCATGAGCCTCCGCATGTGTACCATCTCACGGCTGAGATCGCTGGAGCCACTCTGAGTGGACAGGTGTTCTTGTCTCCGAGTCATGACTCCAGCGATGTCAGCCAGGGCTCGTTGGAGACCATGGAGCGGCGTGTGGGTGTCTGTTAGGGACTGGAGGTGGTCCCTGATGGGACTCAGACACCCATGGATGGCGTCAAGTTTGGTAGCCATGAGGTCGAACCCCACCCGCACCTGCTCAGCCATCTCCCTCTCGACCTCCAACACACGGCGTTGGAAGGCCATGTGTTGTTCGGGGGGGACTTGGGAGACAGCCGGGGTTGTGGGTGCCTCCTGCTGGGTGGTTTGTGGAGTGGGTGGGGTCTCCTCGATGCAGCTGGGCTGCCCTGGTCCTGGAGGTGATTGGCGGATGAGTTCAATGATGTCTTGGAGGGCTTGGGTGTCGATGCTGGTGGTGTCCTCCTCGTCATCAGTGAAAAGTGGCTGGGACTGCTCTGCAGGTGGCGTTGACGGTACCCCTGCAATGTGAAGGGGAGATGCTGTGTTACAATGTGTCCACATGTATGTAGACGCATGGTACATGTGAGAAGTTGGCCTGGTATATGCTGTTCACTAGTTAAAGTGGACACCTTGCACCAGTACAATTCGACTCTTATGGTAGGTAGGTTTAAGACAACCTTTATAGAAAGCTATCCTAGTGGTAGCTGTGGAGAGCAGCCTTCAGGCTAAGTCTTGGAGGAATGTAAAGCAGCTTGTTTTACCACACAATCTCTTGAATCACCAAATGAAAAGACACCACACAGGTATATATATCAAATATATATGTATTTATTACTAAACAACTCTCTACTAATCTCTTTATGAGATTAGAAGTCAGGAACATATGTACAAGTCAATGTTTTATCAAAATAAGTTAGCACAAGTAAATATCACAATCTTATCTTGGCTAGACCATGGTCTAGAGCACATAGAATCGAGGGACCCCAAAGAACCACCCCAGGTAGTTGTAGGAGACCCACAGGGGACGGACGCGGTGTTCAGACACTGGTGCGAGTCCTGTACGAGTCTATGCGAGAGAACGCGATTGAGTTATCAATGTTACAGGTCCCTGGCGTGTTCGAGGCGAACACACCGATCGGTCAGTACGAGTCGAAGGACGCGGATACTGATAGAGTTACAAGGGAGTTGGACGCGATGTGTCTAACACAGATGCGAGCCCTGTACGAGCCAGCGCGAGAATCGCACTGGGAAAATAGGAGTTTTAGGGCACTTCTAGGGTAGCTACAAGCAAGCCACTTACAGGGTAAGTAGTTCTAGGGCCCACACCCACAGGAGCACCGTAGTGCTGAAGTTACCTCACCCCGGGGAGCCGGGTGCATAGGTGTCCTTTGGTGTCGGGTCGCGGCGTCGTTTTCAATGGGAGCCAGTGAAGACTTGCTGCTTGCGACGACAGAAGAAGTGTCCATTGGAATCCAAGCCTGGATTCGGAAGGAGGAAGACCTGAAAGCAGAGGGGACAGTGTTCACAGTCACTTGGCAGTGACTCTGGGCAAGGAAGATGAATGCCCACCGTCATCGACAGCTTCGGGTTGTTCACGGGTGTCTTGACTCTTCGACCACGTGGTCCAGGCGGCGTCGATGATGACCAGGAGCTGGATTCGGTGTGTCCCATGACGTTTGCAGCTTACTGAGGTGTTGGCGACTCGATTGGAGCCAACAAGTCTTGGTAGCAGCAAATCTCGTGGAAAGCGTAAAAAGTCAATGGTGCAGACCAGCAAGGTCTGGGGGACTTACCCAGCCAGGGTAGGTCAGGGCAGGCCTTAAGCAACCAGGGGAGCCCTTTGGTTTCATTGGAAAGTCTTCTGGGGACCCACAAGCCGGCTGGCAAGGGATCGCAAAGACGAATCAGGAGGATCCACTCAACAGGGGCCCACGGTCACTCAGGACGTTGTAAGCCTCTGAATTCGGGAGGGATCTCTGCTAGAGGTTGGGACCACACGTGGTCCAAAGCACAAGTTCGTAGAACATCGTGAAGGGGTTGCACTTGACAATAGTGCACAGTACCCAGGGGCTGCGGTTCCTCGTCGCTCGTGGGGTCCACTTGCCTCAGCTTCACTGGAGACTCACGATGGCCTTGGAGAAGTCAGGAAATCCTCTTCCTGGGCTGCAGGGACTTCGGGCTCCGGCGGGAGCGGTGTAGTTTGTAACCGTCATTGTAGTTTTTGGTGCCTGCCAAGCAGGGGAGTCACTCCTTGACTCCAAGGGAGATTCTTCAGTCTTCCAGAGGTAGTGGAACGTCGAAGGTCCAGGATTCTTCTTAAGAGTGTCGTCCAGGGGTATCTGGGTTGCAATGCACAGGTTCCCCCTCTTATACTAAAAAGAAGGGAGGGACTAGCTCTATGACCCCACCTATGGGAGGGTCAGGGGAGGGGTGGCTACACCCACTTCCCTTTGTCCAGTTTCGCGCCAGAGCAGGGGCAGGTAGCCCCTGAGCTGGTTTGAACTGGCATATGCACAGAGGAGCCTTCTGCTCCCCCAGTGCAGGACTTCAAAGCACTCTAGGAGTGCACCCACCCAGCCCCAATACACTAAACCCTGTCTGGGAGGTGGTCACACCCCCTTGGGACAGGATACCTATTGTTGGGCCTCCTCCACTGCGAGTGTTGGTCATCAGCAGGAGGGCAGCCCGGTGTCTGTGACTGGTGGCATCCATTTTGTGATGCCAGGGCTCTTCAGGATTCTACCGCGTTTCCACAGTAGGTACATGTCTATCCCTCTAGAAGGGTGGAATGCTACCCCCGCCACCAGAACTGGCGGGGGGGTGGTATTCCAAGATGTTTGACACCAAACACGACATATTTCCGTGCAGCCATCCCAAAGTTAGCATTTAACGCGAGGTTATAATGCGCTTAAGAGTATATGGTCAGGCTGCACTACAAACAGCCTCAGAGAAGGGTCTCCGAATGCTGCAGAGGGGCTCTGCTCATGCAGGGGCACCCTCTCACATAGGAACCAAGCACTCTGCCTTCAGGATTGATAAGGCCTGCCATAGGAGTGACTTATAGGTTTATATGTGTGTATCTATGTAGTGATATAGGTAGCCTATATCACAGTAAGGGGTGCATGCACCACCTTACCCAGGCTGCAGTAGCAGACCTGTGGTGTCAGATTTAGTCTGCTTCCCAGGGGTGGCATAATACATGCTTCAGCCCCTGGTAGGCCTGTGAAGTACCTATGCCCTTGGTACCTAAGGTACCATATACTAGGGACTCATAAGGTACCACAGTATCCAATCACTAGTGCACCTAGAGTGCACTCCAAGTCGTTTAGAGAGAACAGAGAGGCTGGGGCCCTGATTGGCAGGGTTCCAGCCAGACTATAGCCAGAAACCAGTGTAAACATCAGAAAAAAAGTGGGGGCAACATAAGAGGCAGATCCTACTCTCCTACACAACCCCCCCAAACGCAGGGACACTAAACTAACCTTGACCAGTTGAGTCTTCGTGTTCTAAGTGGAAATACCTTGAGAGTCCATCTGCATTGGCATGTTGGGTCCCAGGTCTATGTTCCACTGTATAGTCCATCCCCTGTAGGGAAATGGACCACCTCAAAAGTTTTGGGTTTTCACCTTTCATCTGTTTAAGCCATAGGAGGGGCTTGTGGTCAGTCTGAACTATGAAGTGAGTGCCAAACAAGTATGGCCTCAGCTTCTTCAGGGCCCAAACCACAGCAAAGGCCTCCCTCTCTATAGCTGACCAACGTTTCTCTCTAGGGGTCAGCCTTCTGCTAATGAAAGCTACTGGCTGGTCTTGACCTTCATCATTCAGTTGAGACAGTACAGCTCCCACACCCAGCTCAGAAGCATCTGTTTGGACAATGAACTTTTTGGTGTAGTCTGGACTCTGTAAGATGGGGGCAGTGCACATGGCCTGCTTTAGGTCTTCAAATGCCTTCTGACAGCTAGCTGTCCACTGAACCTTTTTTGGCATTTTCTTTGAGGTTATATCATTCAAGGGGGTCACTATAGATCCATATCCCTTCACAAACCTCCTATAGTACCCAGTCAGGCCTAAGAAGGCTCTCACCTGTGTCTGGGTGGTGGGAGCAACCCATTCCATTATGGTTTGGATTTTGCTCTGTAAAGGCTGAACCTGGCCTCCACCCACAAGGTGGCCCAGGTACACAACCTGACTCTGCCCTATCTGGCACTTAGTGGCCTTGATAGTGAGGCCTGCTTTTTGCAGAGCCTCCAAAACATTTCTGAGGTGGACCAGGTGATCCTGCCAGGAGGAACTAAAGACAGCAATATCATCTAGATAAGCTGAGCAATAGGTTTCCATCCCTGCCAGAACTTTGTTCACCAACCTCTGAAAAGTGGCAGCTGCATTTTTCAATCCAAAGGGCATCACCACAAAGTGGTAGTGCCCACCAGGGGTCGAAAATGCTGTTTTGGCTTTTGCATCATCAGCTAACCTGATCTGCCAGTAGCCAGCTGTTAGGTCAAATGTACTCAGATACTTGGCTGAGGCCAAAGTATCAATCAGCTCATCTGCCCTTGGTATGGGATAGGCATCAGTCCTAGTGACTGCATTGAGGCCTCTGTAGTCTACACAAAACCTCATTTCTTTCTTACCACCCTGGGTATGAGGCTTGGGTACTAGGACTAATGGGCTAGCCCAAGGGCTATCTGAAGGCTCAATCACACCTAACTCCAACATTTTCTGGACTTCAGTCCTGATACAGTCCCTGACACGGTCAGGTTGCCTGTAGATTTTACTCTTGACAGGCAGACTGTCTCCAGTGTCCACCTCATGGGTGCACCAGGTAGTCTGACTAGGGGTCAGGCTAAACATATGTCTGTACTGCTGCAGAACTTGTCTGCACTCAGTTTGCTGATGGTCAGTGAGGCTGCTTGCCAAAGCAACACCATCTGCTGACCCATCATCAGGGTTCTGTGAGAGCAGGTCAGGGAGAGGGTCACTCTCCTCCTCCTGTTCCTCATCAGTTGCCATGAGCAAGCCCATGTCAGCCCTGTCAACATATGGTTTCAATCTGTTGACATGGAGCACCCTCAGGGGGCTCCTGGGAGTTCCAAGATTCACCAGATAGGTGACTTCTCCCTTTTGCTCAACTATTGTATGGGTTATTACAAAAAACAGTGGTCCCTAAAATAGGGAAAATAAATAGTACAATAAAATATAGCCCCAATCAGTACTATATTTAAGCCAGTGTCCAGCCGGACAAGGGTGAATTTAATATGCAAATTAGTTACAATCGAGTACAGATGTGAGTGAAATACCATAACAGTGGGATACAAGCTTGTACCCATGAAGTCACATGTTAGACAAACAAAGAAAGTAAAATAAAGAAAGGCTCAGGCAGTTTCAAAGGTTGTTTCTAAAAGATAATACATAGATGGGGAAACAACAATTATAGAGAGGTCACCTTTACACGAAATATATACAAAAATCACTGTGTATAAGGTTGACAACTATGTCGACGGCGTTTCGATCCTTATCTGTAGGATATTGGATCATCATCAGGACTAAGAAATAAAGTGCCTGAAAACAATTGCCTGTGAATTACTGAAAACAAGCCCTGAGATTATGGGCCGGTATAACAAGGTCCGGACTGATGCTGAGGCCCATGGGTCAAAGTGAAATGGACTGTTAATGAGTCCTGGTTGGCGCCATGGCCGTGTCCCGATGAGAAGCGGGATGCTTGGGAATGAATTGACCAGAAGAACGGAATCGTGTCCGTACGGAGGCAGGCACGTGAGGATTTAGGATGAGATGGTTAAATAGGGCCGCCTAATGGGCAGTGCCATAATTTAAAAGTCCATATCGGCGCGAAATTTCAGTGGAGGCCTCGAGAATAGAGCGTGGTAGCCTTGTTGATCAAAGCGCAATCTTGGAAGAAAGACTATTGTATGGGGGCCACTCCATTTGTCTTGGAGGGCTGCTGGGGCCACAGGCTCCAACACCCACACTTTCTGTCCTGGCTGGTACACAGTCAGCACAGCCTTTTGGTCATGCCAAGCTTTTTGTAATTCTTGGCTGGCCTCCAGGTTTTTGGTTGCCTTTTTCATGTATTCAGCCATCCTGGAGCGGAGACCAAGTACATAGTCAATCACATCCTGTTTGGGGGCTTTAGAGGTAACTCCCAGCCCTCTTTTACCAAACATAATGGACCTCTTACAGGATGCCCAAACAGAAGCTCAAATGGGCTGTAACCAACCCCCTTCTGTGGAACTTCTCTGTATGCAAACAACAGGCAGGGAAGAAGAAGGTCCCATTTCCGCCTAAGCTTCTCTGGGAGTCCTTTAATCATTCCCTTCAGGGTTTTGTTGAAGCGTTCAACCAACCCATTGCATTGTGGGTGATAGGGGTGGTGAACTTATAAGTTACACCGCACGCCTTCCACATTGCTTTCAAATATCCTGACATGAAGTTGGTACCTCTGTCAGAGATGACCTCCTTTGGGAAACCCACTCTAGAGAAAACTCCAATGAGGGCTCTTGCCACCACAGGAGCTGTGGTGGTCCTCAGGGGAATTGCCTCTGGGTACCTGGTGGCATGATCCACTACCACCAGGATAAATCTGTGCCCAGATGCAGTTTGAGGGTCAAGGGGACCTACAATGTCAATCCCTACCCTTTCAAAGGGTACCCCCACCACAGGTAGTGGTATCAGGGGGGCCTTTGTTGTGCCACCTGCCTTGCCACTGGCTTGGCATGTGACACAGGAGTGACAAAACTCCTTTGTGTCCTCTGACATATGTGGCCAATGAAAATGTGTAACAAGCCTGTCCCAGGTCTTGTTTTGGCCCAAGTGACCTGCCAAAGGGATGTCATGTGCTAGGGTCAAGAGGAACCCCCTAAACTTCTGAGGTATTACCAACCTCCTGGTGGCTCCAGGGGCTGGATCTCTACCTTCAGAATATAGGAGTCCCTCATCCCAATAAACTTTATGGGACCCACTAGCACTCCCAGCAGCCTCAGCAGCAGCCTGCTGTCTGAGGGGTTCAAGAGAGGGGCAGCACTGTTGCTCCTTACTCAGATCTTGCCTAGAAGGGCCCCCTGCCCCCAAGAACTCAACCTGATCAGGTTCAAGTCCCTCTGGGGCAGTTCCTTCTTCAGGATCTGCTTCTCCTCCCTCAAGAGGGGAATCTGTGATCTGAGACAGAGGGGAAGGCACTGCCTTAACCCTACTGCTCCTCTTCTTGGGAAGCACCTGGTCCATAATTTCAGGATCCAGAGCTTGTTCAGTGTTATGCATTTTGGCTTGTGACCTGGTCACAGCAAATACCTCTGCAGGGATGCCCAACATCTCAGCATGAGTCCATAACTCTACTTCAGACCAGGCTGAAGTCTCTAGATCATTGCCCAATAGACATTCTACAGGGAGGTCTGCACTGACTACAACCTTCTTGAGGCCAGTTACCCCTCCCCAGGAGAAATTCACAACTGCCAGACTATGGTTGGTCCTGGCATTGCTTGCATTGGTCACCTGGTACATTTCACCCAGGATGATCTGTCCAGGGTCCACAAGATCCTCTGCCACCATGGTGACACTAGCACCTGTGTCCCTAAATGCCAAAGCCTCCTTGCCATTTATTACAGGCTGCTGTTTGTATTTGCCCAGATTACTGGGGCTTACTAGGAAGGACATGTCAATGTCTCCATCACAAATCAGCATGGCCTGAGTGGTTACTCTGACTAGGTCAGAGTCCACTTCAGAACCCAGGGTCAACCCTACTACACCCTTATTCTGAGTACCACCTCCACCAGTAGCTGAACTAGGGGGAACAGTTGCCTTAGGGGCAGGAGTGGTGGTGGTTTGGTCTTTGGACTTGTTACAATCAGAAGTCCAGTGCCCTTTCTGTTTACAGAATTTGCACCAGGGCTTCTTTTGGCCTTTTCCCTTGTTGGATTGTGACTCCCCACCAGATGCAGATTTTTGGGGCCCTTGTGAAGACTTCTGGTCTTTTGACTTATCCCCACCTTTCTCAGGGCCCTTAGAATCCTGCTTCTTTGTGTCACCCCCTTGGTTCTGGGTTTTCTGCCTCACCCTGGTTCTGACCCACGTGTCTGCCTTCTTTCCCAATTCTTGGGGAGAGGTCAGATCTGAGTGCACCAGGTATTGATGCAACAACTGGTTCTGGCAATTATTAAGGATCTGTTCTCTCATCATTAGATTATACAATCCCTTGAAATCAGTAACCCTACTGCCAACCAGCCAACCCTCCAGAGCCTTGGTTGCACAATCTACAAAGTCAGTCCAGTTCTGAGTCTGTGCCTTCTGGGTGTCTCTGAACTTCAACCTGTACTGCTCAGTGGTTAAGCCAAACCCATCTATCAGTGCACTCTTCAGGACTTCATAGTCATCAGCATCCTCTTCTCTGACAGTGAGGAGCTTGTCTCTACCTTTATCTGAAAAGGAGAGCCACAAGATTGCTGCCCACTGCTTTTGGGGGACCTGTTGTACTCTACAGGCCCTTTCCATAGCAGTTATCCACTTATGGATATCATCCCCACTCTGGTAGGGAGGAACAACCTTGCTCAGGTTCCTATGGTCTGGAATATATTCTCTGCCTCTAGGGACACTGCTGCTGCCACCAGGGGGTTCTAACCCCTCCTTTCTAGAAGCTCTCTGGAGCTCAAAGGCTTCTCTATCTAATGCCAACTGCTTGGTTTTGAGGGCAAATCTTGCTTCCTCATACTGCAGCAGTTTGCACAGTCTTTCAGAGGAGGTCTCTCTTCTTGGGAAGTAGGAGTTCCTCTGCTGGACAAATTCTCTGCCAGAGTGATAGGAGCGGTCAGAGTCCCTAGAAAGGGACCTATGCCTCTCCTCCACTGTGTCAGTTCTCTTAGGGAGAATTCCTCTGTCCTTTTCAGACCCCTTGGGGCCTGGCCCTACAATCAAAGAGTCTTGGTCAACTTGATGTTCATCATCTGACCCAGACACTGTAATTGACCCACCCCCTGATTCAGACCCATTAGCTCCTAGAGCTAATCTAAGATCATCTGCTGTCAGCAGATCTATCAGGTGTAGTGTGGAGGGACTCTGTCCTATCTTCAGGTGCCTCTCAGCACACATGGCTTTCAAGTCAAAGAAAGTCATGTCCTTATACTGAAGCTGGGTGGATCCACTGGGTCCATCCCTTAAGGACATTCTAGTGTTGTGCAGTGTTGTACTACCTACACTAGTTGTGGCCTACTGATCCTAGCTTGAGCTGTAGAAAGGGTGTGCTATCCCTTGGCACACAGCTCTAAGTTCAGTAGAACTTATTGATGCTAAGCTTGACTTTATATGTACCTTGAGTACCTATAGTGGTTTTCAGTTAGTAATTCAAATAGAGATTTTCTGGTAAAACAATAGCAAGCTGGAATCCCACACGCTGCCACCAATGTGAGAAGTTGGCCTGGTATATGCTGTTCACTAGTTAAAGTGGACACCTTGCACCAGTACAATTCGACTCTTATGGTAGGTAGGTTTAAGACAACCTTTATAGAAAGCTATCCTAGTGGTAGCTGTGGAGAGCAGCCTTCAGGCTAAGTATTGGAGGAATGTAAAGCAGCTTGTTTTACCACACAATCTCTTGAATCACCAAATGAAAAGACACCACACAGGTATATATATCAAATATATATGTATTTATTACTAAACAACTCTCTACTAATCTCTTTATGAGATTAGAAGTCAGGAACATATGTACAGGTCAATGTTTTATCAAAATAAGTTAGCACAAGTAAATATCACAATCTTATCTTGGCTAGACCGTGGTCTAGAGCACATAGAATCGAGGGACCCCAAAGAACCACCCCAGGTAGTTGTAGGAGACCCACAGGGGACGGACGCGGTGTTCAGACACTGGTGCGAGTCCTGTACGAGTCTATGCGAGAGAACGCGATTGAGTTATCAATGTTACAGGTCCCTGGCGTGTTCGATGCGAACACACCGATCGGTCAGTACGAGTCGAAGGACGCGGATACTGATAGAGTTACAAGGGAGTTGGACGCGATGTGTCTAACACAGACGCGAGCCCTGTACGAGCCAGTGCGAGAATCGCACGGGGAAAATAGGAGTTTTAGGGCACTTCTAGGGTAGCTACAAGCAAGCCACTTACAGGGTAAGTAGTTCTAGGGCCCACACCCACAGGAGCACCGTAGTGCTGAAGTTACCTCACCCAGGGGAGCCGGGTGCATAGGTGTCCTTTGGTGTCGGGTCGCAGCGTCGTTTTCAATGGGAGCCAGTGAAGACTTGCTGCTTGCGACGACAGAAGAAGTGTCCATTGGAATCCAAGCCTGGATTCGGAAGGAGGAAGACCTGAAAGCAGAGGGGACAGTGTTCATAATCACTTGGCAGTGACTCTGGGCAAGGAAGATGAATGCCCACCGTCGTCGACAGCTTCGGGTTGTTCACGGGTGTCTTGACTCTTCGACCACGTGGTCCAGGTGGTGTCGATGATGACCAGGAGCTGGATTCGGTGTGTCCCACGACGTCTGCAGCTTACTGAGGTGTCGGCGACTCGATTGGAGCCAACAAGCCTTGGTAGCAGCAAGTAAAACGCGGAAAAAGTCAATGGTGCAGACCAGCAAGGTCTGGGGGACTTACCCAGCCAGGGTAGGTCAGGGCAGGCCTGGAGCAACCAGGGGAGCCCTTTGGTTTCATTGGAAAGTCTTCTGGGGACCCACAAGCCGGCTGGCAAGGGATCGCGAAGACGAATCAGGAGGATCCACTCAACAGGGGCCCACGGTCACTCGGGACGGTGTAAGCCTCTGAATTCGGGAGGGATCTCCTGCTAGGGACCACACGTGGTCCAAAGCACAAGTTCGTAGAACATCGTGAAGGGGTTGCACTCGACAATAGTGCACGGTACCCAGGGGCTGCGGTTCCTCGTCGCTCGTGGGGTCCACTTGCCTCAGCTTCACTGGGGACTCACGATGGCCTTGGAGAAGTCAGGAAATCCTCTTCCTGGGCTGCAGGGACTTCGGGCTCCGGCGGGAGCGGTGTAGTTTGCAACCGTCATTGTAGTTTTTGGTGCCTGCCAAGCAGGGGAGTCACTCCTTGACTCCAAGGGAGATTCTTCAGTCTTCCAGAGGTAGTGGATTGTCGAAGGTCCAGGATTCTTCTTAAGAGCGTCGTCCAGGGGTATCTGGGTTGCAATGCACAGGTTCCCCCTCTTATACTAAAAAGAAGGGAGGGACTAGCTCTATGACCCCACCTATGGGAGGGTCAGGGGAGGGGGTGGCTACACCCACTTCCCTTTGTCCAGTTTCGCGCCAGAGCAGGGGCAGGTAGCCCCTGAGCTGGTTTGAACTGGCATATGCACAGAGGAGCCTTCTGCTCCCCCAGTGCAGGACTTCAAAGCACTCTAGGAGTGCACCCACCCAGCCCCAATACACTAAACCCTGTCTGGGAGGTGGTCACACCCCTTGGGACAGGATACCTATTGTTGGGCCTCCTCCACTGCGAGTGTTGGTCATCAGCAGGAGGGCAGCCCGGTGTCTGTGACTGGTGGCATCCATTTTGTGATGACAGGGCTCTTCAGGATTCTACCGCGTTTCCACAGTAGGTACATGTCTATCCCTCTAGAAGGGTGGAATGCTACCCCCGCCACCAGAACTGGCGGGGGGTAGTATTCCAAGATGTTTGACACCAAACACGACATGTTTCCGTGCAGCCATCCCAAAGTTAGCATTTAACGCGAGGTTATAATGCGCTTAAGAGTATATGGTCAGGCTGCACTACAAACAGCCTCAGAGAAGGGTCTCCGAATGCTGCAGAGGGGCTCTGCTCATGCAGGGGCGCCCTCTCACATAGGAACCAAGCACTCTGCCTTCAGGATTGATAAGGCCTGCCATAGGAGTGACTTATAGGTTTATATGTGTGTATCTATGTAGTGATATAGGTAGCCTATATCACAGTAAGGGGTGCATGCACCACCTTACCCAGGCTGCAGTAGCAGACCTGTGGTGTCAGATTTAGTCTGCTTCCCAGGGGTGGCATAATACATGCTTCAGCCCCTGGTAGGCCTGTGAAGTACCTATGCCCTTGGTACCTAAGGTACCATATACTAGGGACTCATAAGGTACCACAGTATCCAATCACTAGTGCACCTAGAGTGCACTCCAAGTCGTTTAGAGAGAACAGAGAGGCTGGGGCCCTGATTGGCAGGGTCCCAGCCAGACTATAGCCAGAAACCAGTGTAAACATCAGAAAAAAAGTGGGGGCAACATAAGAGGCAGATCCTACTCTCCTACACAACCCCCCCAAACGCAGGGACACTAAACTAACCTTGACCAGTTGAGTCTTCGTGTTCTAAGTGGAAATACCTTGAGAGTCCATCTGCATTGGCATGTTGGGTCCCAGGTCTATGTTCCACTGTATAGTCCATCCCCTGTAGGGAAATGGACCACCTCAAAAGTTTTGGGTTTTCACCTTTCATCTGTTTAAGCCATAGGAGGGGCTTGTGGTCAGTCTGAACTATGAAGTGAGTGCCAAACAAGTATGGCCTCAGCTTCTTCAGGGCCCACACCACAGCAAAGGCCTCCCTCTCTATAGCTGACCAACGTTTCTCTCTAGGGGTCAGCCTTCTGCTAATGAAAGCTACTGGCTGGTCTTGACCTTCATCATTCAGTTGAGACAGTACAGCTCCCACACCCAGCTCAGAAGCATCTGTTTGGACAATGAACTTTTTGGTGTAGTCTGGACTCTGTAAGATGGGGGCAGTGCACATGGCCTGCTTTAGGTCTTCAAATGCCTTCTGACAGCTAGCTGTCCACTGAACCTTTTTTGGCATTTTCTTTGAGGTTATATCATTCAAGGGGGTCACTATAGATCCATATCCCTTCACAAACCTCCTATAGTACCCAGTCAGGCCTAAGAAGGCTCTCACCTGTGTCTGGGTGGTGGGAGCAACCCATTCCATTATGGTTTGGATTTTGCTCTGTTAAGGCTGAACCTGGTCTCCACCCACAAGGTGGCCCAGGTACACAACCTGACTCTGCCCTATCTGGCACTTAGTGGCCTTGATAGTGAGGCCTGCTTTTTGCAGAGCCTCCAAAACATTTCTGAGGTGGACCAGGTGATCCTGCCAGGAGGAACTAAAGACAGCAATATCATCTAGATAAGCTGAGCAATAAGTTTCCATCCCTGCCAGAACTTTGTTCACCAACCTCTGAAAAGTGGCAGGTGCATTTTTCAATCCAAAGGGCATCACCACAAAGTGGTAGTGCCCACCAGGAGTCGAAAATGCTGTTTTGGCTTTTGCATCATCAGCTAACCTGATCTGCCAGTAGCCAGCTGTTAGGTCAAATGTACTCAGATACTTGGCTGAGGCCAAAGTATCAATCAGCTCATCTGCCCTTGGTATGGGATAGGCATCAGTCCTAGTGACTGCATTGAGGCCTCTGTAGTCTACACAAAACCTCATTTCTTTCTTACCACCCTGGGTATGAGGCTTGGGTACTAGGACTACTGGGCTAGCCCAAGGGCTATCTGAAGGCTCAATCACACCTAACTCCAACATTTTCTGGACTTCAGTCCTGATACAGTCCCTGACACGGTCAGGTTGCCTGTAGATTTTACTCTTGACAGGCAGACTGTCTCCAGTGTCCACCTCATGGGTGCACCAGGTAGTCTGACTAGGGGTCAGGCTAAACATATGTCTATACTGCTGCAGAACTTGTCTGCACTCAGTTTGCTGATGGTCAGTGAGGCTGCTTGCCAAAGCAACACCATCTGCTGACCCATCATCAGGGTTCTGTGAGAGCAGGTCAGGGAGAGGGTCACTCTCCTCCTCCTGTTCCTCATCAGTTGCCATGAGCAAGCCCATGTCAGCCCTGTCAACATATGGTTTCAATCTGTTGACATGGAGCACCCTCAGGGGGCTCCTGGGAGTTCCAAGATTCACCAGATAGGTGACTTCTCCCTTTTGCTCAACTATTGTATGGGTTATTACAAAAAACAGTGGTCCCTAAAATAGGGAAAATAAATAGTACAATAAAATATAGCCCCAATCAGTACTATATTTAAGCCAGTGTCCAGCCGGACAAGGGTGAATTTAATATGCAAATTAGTTACAATCGAGTACAGATGTGAGTGAAATACCATAACAGTGGGATACAAGCTTGTACCCATGAAGTCACATGTTAGACAAACAAAGAAAGTAAAATAAAGAAAGGCTCAGGCAGTTTCAAAGGTTGTTTCTAAAAGATAATACATAGATGGGGAAACAACAATTATAGAGAGGTCACCTTTACACGAAATATATACAAAAATCACTGTGTATAAGGTTGACAACTATGTCGACGGCGTTTCGATCCTTATCTGTAGGATATTGGATCATCATCAGGACTAAGAAATAAAGTGCCTGAAAACAATTGCCTGTGAATTACTGAAAACAAGCCCTGAGATTATGGGCCGGTATAACAAGGTCCGGACTGATGCTGAGGCCCATGGGTCAAAGTGAAATGGACTGTTAATGAGTCCTGGTCGGCGCCATGGCCGTGTCCCGATGAGAAGCGGGATGCTTGGGAATGAATTGACCGGAAGAACGGAATCGTGTCCGTACGGAGGCAGGCACGTGAGGATTTAGGATGAGATGGTTAAATAGGGCCGCCTAACGGGCAGTGCCATAATTTAAAAGTCCATATCGGCGCGAAATTTCAGTGGAGGCCTCGAGAATAGAGCGTGGTAGCCTTGTTGATCAAAGCGCAATCCTGGAAGAAAGACTATTGTATGGGAGCCACTCCATTTGTCTTGGAGGGCTGCTGGGGCCACAGGCTCCAACACCCACACTTTCTGTCCTGGCTGGTACACAGTCAGCACAGCCTTTTGGTCATGCCAAGCTTTTTGTAATTCTTGGCTGGCCTCCAGGTTTTTGGTTGCCTTTTTCATGTATTCAGCCATCCTGGAGCGGAGACCAAGTACATAGTCAATCACATCCTGTTTGGGGGCTTGAGAGGTAACTCCCAGCCCTCTTTTACCAAACATAATGGACCTCTTACAGGATGCCCAAACAGAAGCTCAAATGGGCTGTAACCAACCCCCTTCTGTGGAACTTCTCTGTATGCAAACAACAGGCAGGGAAGAAGAAGGTCCCATTTCCGCCTAAGCTTCTCTGGGAGTCCTTTAATCATTCCCTTCAGGGTTTTGTTGAAGCGTTCAACCAAACCATTGCATTGTGGGTGATAGGGGTGGTGAACTTATAAGTTACACCGCACTCCTTCCACATTGCTTTCAAATATCCTGACATGAAGTTGGTACCTCTGTCAGAGATGACCTCCTTTGGGAAACCCACTCTAGAGAAAACTCCAATGAGGGCTCTTGCCACCACAGGAGCTGTGGTGGTCCTCAGGGGAATTGCCTCTGGGTACCTGGTGGCATGATCCACTACCACCAGGATAAATCTGTGCCCAGATGCAGTTTGAGGGTCAAGGGGACCAACAATGTCAATCCCTACCCTTTCAAAGGGTACCCCCACCACAGGTAGTGGTATCAGGGGGCCTTTGTTGTGCCACCTGCCTTGCCACTGGCTTGGCATGTGACACAGGAGTGACAAAACTCCTTTGTGTCCTCTGACATATGTGGCCAATGAAAATGTGGAACAAGCCTGTCCCAGGTCTTGTTTTGGCCCAAGTGACCTGCCAAAGGGATGTCATGTGCTAGGGTCAAGAGGAACCCCTAAACTTCTGAGGTATTACCAACCTCCTGGTGGCTCCAGGGGCTGGATCTCTACCTTCAGAATATAGGAGTCCCTCATCCCAATAAACTTTATGGGACCCACTAGCACTCCCAGCAGCCTCAGCAGCAGCCTGCTGTCTGAGGGGTTCAAGAGAGGGGCAGCACTGTTGCTCCTTACTCAGATCTTGCCTAGAAGGGCCCCCTGCCCCCAAGAACTCAACCTGATCAGGTTCAAGTCCCTCTGGGGCAGTTCCTTCTTCAGGATCTGCTTCTCCTCCCTCAAGAGGGGAATCTGTGATCTGAGACAGAGGGGAAGGCACTGCCTTAACCCTACTGCTCCTCTTCTTGGGAAGCACCTGGTCCATAATTTCAGGATCCAGAGCGTGTTCAGTGTTATGCATTTTGGCTTGTGACCTGGTCACAGCAAATACCTCTGCAGGGATGCCCAACATCTCAGCATGAGTCCATAACTCTACTTCAGACCAGGCTGAAGTCTCTAGATCATTGCCCAATAGACATTCTACAGGGAGGTCTGCACTGACTACAACCTTCTTGAGGCCAGTTACCCCTCCCCAGGAGAAATTCACAACTGCCAGACTATGGTTGGTCCTGGCATTGCTTGCATTGGTCACCTGGTACATTTCACCCAGGATGATATGTCCAGGGTCCACAAGATCCTCTGCCACCATGGTGACACTAGCACCTGTGTCCCTAAATGCCAAAGCCTCCTTGCCATTTATTACAGGCTGCTGTTTGTATTTGCCCAGATTACTGGGGCTTACTAGGAAGGACATGTCAATGTCTCCATCACAAATCAGCATGGCCTGAGTGGTTACTCTGACTAGGTCAGAGTCCACTTCAGAACCCAGGGTCAACCCTACTACACCCTTATTCTGAGTACCACCTCCACCAGTAGCTGAACTAGGGGGAACAGTTGCCTTAGGGGCAGGAGTGGTGGTGGTTTGGTCTTTGGACTTGTTACAATCAGAAGTCCAGTGCCCTTTCTGTTTACAGAATTTGCACCAGGGCTTCTTTTGGCATTTTCCCTTGTTGGATTGTGACTCCCCACCAGATGCAGATTTTTGGGGCCCTTGTGAAGACTTCTGGTCTTTTGACTTATCCCCACCTTTCTCAGGGCCCTTAGAATCCTGCTTCTTTGTGTCACCCCCTTGGTTCTGGGTTTTCTGCCTCACCCTGGTTCTGACCCACGTGTCTGCCTTCTTTCCCAATTCTTGGGGAGAGGTCAGATCTGAGTGCACCAGGTATTGATGCAACAACTGGTTCTGGCAATTATTAAGGATCTGTTCTCTCATCATTAGATTATACAATCCCTTGAAATCAGTAACCCTACTGCCAACCAGCCAACCCTCCAGAGCCTTGGTTGCACAATCTACAAAGTCAGTCCAGTCCTGAGTCTGTGCCTTCTGGGTGTCTCTGAACTTCAACCTGTACTGCTCAGTGGTTAAGCCAAACCCATCTATCAGTGCACTCTTCAGGACTTCATAGTCATCAGCATCCTCTTCTCTGACAGTGAGGAGCTTGTCTCTACCTTTATCTGAAAAGGAGAGCCACAAGATTGCTGCCCACTGCTTTTGGGGGACCTGTTGTACTCTACAGGCCCTTTCCATAGCAGTTATCCACTTATGGATATCATCCCCACTCTGGTAGGGAGGAACAACCTTGCTCAGGTTCCTATGGTCTGGAATATATTCTCTGCCTCTAGGGACACTGCTGCTGCCACCAGGGGGTTCTAACCCCTCCTTTCTAGAAGCTCTCTGGAGCTCAAAGCCTTCTCTATCTAATGCCAACTGCTTGGTTTTGAGGGCAAATCTTGCTTCCTCATACTGCAGCAGTTTGCACAGTCTTTCAGAGGAGGTCTCTCTTCTTGGGAAGTAGGAGTTCCTCTGCTGGACAAATTCTCTGCCAGAGTGATAGGAGCGGTCAGAGTCCCTAGAAAGGGACCTATGCCTATCCTCCACTGTGTCAGTTCTCTTAGGGAGAATTCCTCTGTCCTTTTCAGACCCCTTGGGGCCTGGCCCTACAATCACAGAGTCTTGGTCAACTTGATGTTCATCATCTGACCCAGACACTGTAATTGACCCACCCCCTGATTCAGACCCATTAGCTCCTAGAGCTAATCTAAGATCATCTGCTGTCAGCAGATCTATCAGGTGTAGTGTGGAGGGACTCTGTCCTATCTTCAGGTGCCTCTCAGCACACATGGCTTTCAAGTCAAAGAAAGTCATGTCCTTATACTGAAGCTGGGTGGATCCACTGGGTCCATCCCTTAAGGACATTCTAGTGTTGTGCAGTGTTGTACTACCTACACTAGTTGTGGCCTACTGATCCTAGCTTGAGCTGTAGAAAGGGTGTGCTATCCCTTGGCACACAGATCTAAGTTCAGTAGAACTTATTGATACTAAGCTTGACTTTATATGTACCTTGAGTACCTATAGTGGTTTTCAGTTAGTAATTCAAATAGAGATTTTCTGGTAAAACAATAGCAAGCTGGAATCCCACACGCTGCCACCAATGTGAGAAGTTGGCCTGGTATATGCTGTTCACTAGTTAAAGTGGACACCTTGCACCAGTACAATTCGACTCTTATGGTAGGTAGGTTTAAGACAACCTTTATAGAAAGCTATCCTAGTGGTAGCTGTGGAGAGCAGCCTTCAGGCTAAGTATTGGAGGAATGTAAAGCAGCTTGTTTTACCACACAATCTCTTGAATCACCAAATGAAAAGACACCACACAGGTATATATATCAAATATATATGTATTTATTACTAAACAACTCTCTACTAATCTCTTTATGAGATTAGAAGTCAGGAACATATGTACAAGTCAATGTTTTATCAAAATAAGTTAGCACAAGTAAATATCACAATCTTATCTTGGCTAGACCGTGGTCTAGAGCACATAGAATCGAGGGACCCCAAAGAACCACCCCAGGTAGTTGTAGGAGACCCACAGGGGACGGACGCGGTGTTCAGACACTGGTGCGAGTCCTGTACGAGTCTATGCGAGAGAACGCCATTGAGTTATCAATGTTACAGGTCCCTGGCGTGTTTGAGGCGAACACACCGATCGGTCAGTACGAGTCGAAGGACGCGGATACTGATAGAGTTACAAGGGAGTTGGACGCGATGTGTCTAACACAGACGCGAGCCCTGTACGAGCCAGTGCGAGAATCGCACGGGGAAAATAGGAGTTTTAGGGCACTTCTAGGGTAGCTACAAGCAAGCCACTTACAGGGTAAGTAGTTCTAGGGCCCACACCCACAGGAGCACCGTAGTGCTGAAGTTACCTCACCCAGGGGAGCCGGGTGCATAGGTGTCCTTTGGTGTCGGGTCACGGCGTCGTTTTCAATGGGAGCCAGTGAAGACTTGCTGCTTGCGACGATAGAAGAAGTGTCCATTGGAATCCAAGCCTGGATTCGGAAGGAGGAAGACCTGAAAGCAGAGGGGACAGTGTTCATAGTCACTTGGCAGTGACTCTGGGCAAGGAAGATGAATGCCCACCGTCGTCGACAGCTTCGGGTTGTTCACGGGTGTCTTGACTCTTCGACCACGTGGTCCAGGCAGCGTCGATGATGACCAGGAGCTGGATTCGGTGTGTCCCACGAAGTCTGCAGCTTACTGAGGTGTCGGCGACTCGTTTGGAGCCAACAAGCCTTGGTAGCAGCAAGTCTCGTGGAAAGCGTAAAAAGTCAATGGTGCAGACCAGCAAGGTCTGGGGGACTTACCCAGCCAGGGTAGGTCAGGGCAGGCCTGGAGCAACCAGGGGAGCCCTTTGGTTTCATTGGAAAGTCTTCTGGGGACCCACAAGCCGGCTGGCAAGGGATCGCGAAGACGAATCAGGAGGATCCACTCAACAGGGGCCCACGGTCACTCGGGACGGTGTAAGCCTCTGAATTCGGGAGGGATCTCTGCTAGGGACCACACGTGGTCCAAAGCACAAGTTCGTAGAACATCGTGAAGGGGTTGCACTCGACAATAGTGCACGGTACCCAGGGGCTGCGGTTCCTCGTCGCTCGTGGGGTCCACTTGCCTCAGCTTCACTGGGGACTCACGATGGCCTTGGAGAAGTCAGGAAATCCTCTTCCTGGGCTGCAGGGACTTCGGGCTCCGGCGGGAGCGGTGTAGTTTGCAACCGTCATTGTAGTTTTTGGTGCCTGCCAAGCAGGGGAGTCACTCCTTGACTCCAAGGGAGATTCTTCAGTCTTCCAGAGGTAGTGGAACGTCGAAGGTCCAGGATTCTTCTTAAGAGCGTCGTCCAGGGGTATCTGGGTTGCAATGCACAGGTTCCCCCTCTTATACTAAAAAGAAGGGAGGGACTAGCTCTATGACCCCACCTATGGGAGGGTCAGGGGAGGGGTGGCTACACCCACTTCCCTTTGTCCAGTTTCGCGCCAGAGCAGGGGCAGGTAGCCCCTGAGCTGGTTTGAACTGGCATATGCACAGAGGAGCCTTCTGCTCCCCCAGTGCAGGACTTCAAAGCACTCTAGGAGTGCACCCACCCAGCCCCAATACACTAAACCCTGTCTGGGAGGTGGTCACACCCCTTGGGACAGGATACCTATTGTTGGGCCTCCTCCACTGCGAGTGTTGGTCATCAGCAGGAGGGCAGCCCGGTGTCTGTGACTGGTGGCATCCATTTTGTGATGACAGGGCTCTTCAGGATTCTACCGCGTTTCCACAGTAGGTACATGTCTATCCCTCTAGAAGGGTGGAATGCTACCCCCGCCGCCAGAACTGGCGGGGGGTAGTATTCCAAGATGTTTGACACCAAACACGACATGTTTCCGTGCAGCCATCCCAAAGTTAGCATTTAACGCGAGGTTATAATGCGCTTAAGAGTATATGGTCAGGCTGCACTACAAACAGCCTCAGAGAAGGGTCTCCGAATGCTGCAGAGGGGCTCTGCTCATGCAGGGGCGCCCTCTCACATAGGAACCAAGCACTCTGCCTTCAGGATTGATAAGGCCTGCCATAGGAGTGACTTATAGGTTTATATGTGTGTATCTATGTAGTGATATAGGTAGCCTATATCACAGTAAGGGGTGCATGCACCACCTTACCCAGGCTGCAGTAGCAGACCTGTGGTGTCAGATTTAGTCTGCTTCCCAGGGGTGGCATAATACATGCTTCAGCCCCTGGTAGGCCTGTGAAGTACCTATGCCCTTGGTACCTAAGGTACCATATACTAGGGACTCATAAGGTACCACAGTATCCAATCACTAGTGCACCTAGAGTGCACTCCAAGTCGTTTAGAGAGAACAGAGAGGCTGGGGCCCCGATTGGCAGGGTCCCAGCCAGACTATAGCCAGAAACCAGTGTAAACATCAGAAAAAAAGTGGGGGCAACATAAGAGGCAGATCCTACTCTCCTACACAACCCCCCCCAAACGCAGGGACACTAAACTAACCTTGACCAGTTGAGTCTTCGTGTTCTAAGTGGAAATACCTTGAGAGTCCATCTGCATTGGCATGTTGGGTCCCAGGTCTATGTTCCACTGTATAGTCCATCCCCTGTAGGGAAATGGACCACCTCAAAAGTTTTG
This sequence comes from Calotriton arnoldi, assembly GCA_963921515.1. NCBI lineage: Eukaryota > Metazoa > Chordata > Amphibia > Caudata > Salamandridae > Calotriton > Calotriton arnoldi. Next base: position 767,276 of record CAWUFW010007142.1, on the reverse strand, counting down.
GGTTTTCACCTTTCATCTGTTTAAGCCATAGGAGGGGCTTGTGGTCAGTCTGAACTATGGAGTGAGTGCCAAACAAGTATGGCCTCAGCTTCTTCAGGGCCCACACCACAACAAAGGCCTCCCTCTCTATAGCTGACCAACGTTTCTCTCTAGGGGTCAGCCTTCTGCTAATGAAAGCTACTGGCTGGTCTTGACCTTCATCATTCAGTTGAGACAGTACAGCTCCCACACCCAGCTCAGAAGCATCTGTTTGGACAATGAACTTTTTGGTGTAGTCTGGACTCTGTAAGATGGGGGCAGTGCACATGGCCTGCTTTAGGTCTTCAAATGCCTTCTGACAGCTAGCTGTCCACTGAACCTTTTTGGCATTTTCTTTGAGGTTATATCATTCAAGGGGGTCACTATAGATCCATATCCCTTCACAAACCTCCTATAGTACCCAGTCAGGCCTAAGAAGGCTCTCACCTGTGTCTGGGTGGTGGGAGCAACCCATTCCATTATGGTTTGGATTTTGCTCTGTAAAGGCTGAACCTGGTCTCCACCCACAAGGTGGCCCAGGTACACAACCTGACTCTGCCCTATCTGGCACTTAGTGGCCTTGATAGTGAGGCCTGCTTTTTGCAGAGCCTCCAAAACATTTCTGAGGTGGACCAGGTGATCCTGCCAGGAGGAACTAAAGACAGCAATATCATCTAGATAAGCTGAGCAATAAGTTTCCATCCCTGCCAGAACTTTGTTCACCAACCTCTGAAAAGTGGCAGGTGCATTTTTCAATCCAAAGGGCATCACCACAAAGTGGTAGTGCCCACCAGGGAGTCGAAAATGCTGTTTTGGCTTTTGCATCATCAGCTAACCTGATCTGCCAGTAGCCAGCTGTTAGGTCAAATGTACTCAGATACTTGGCTGAGGCCAAAGTATCAATCAGCTCATCTGCCCTTGGTATGGGATAGGCATCAGTCCTAGTGACTGCATTGAGGCCTCTGTAGTCTACACAAAACCTCATTTCTTTCTTACCACCCTGGGTATGAGGCTTGGGTACTAGGACTACTGGGCTAGCCCAAGGGCTATCTGAAGGCTCAATCACACCTAACTCCAACATTTTCTGGACTTCAGTCCTGATACAGTCCCTGACACGGTCAGGTTGCCTGTAGATTTTACTCTTGACAGGCAGACTGTCTCCAGTGTCCACCTCATGGGTGCACCAGGTAGTCTGACTAGGGGTCAGGCTAAACATATGTCTGTACTGCTGCAGAACTTGTCTGCACTCAGTTTGCTGATGGTCAGTGAGGCTGCTTGCCAAAGCAACACCATCTGCTGACCCATCATCAGGGTTCTGTGAGAGCAGGTCAGGGAGAGGGTCACTCTCCTCCTCCTGTTCCTCATCAGTTGCCATGAGCAAGCCCATGTCAGCCCTGTCAACATATGGTTTCAATCTGTTGACATGGAGCACCCTCAGGGGGCTCCTGGGAGTTCCAAGATTCACCAGATAGGTGACTTCTCCCTTTTGCTCAACTATTGTATGGGTTATTACAAAAAACAGTGGTCCCTAAAATAGGGAAAATAAATAGTACAATAAAATATAGCCCCAATCAGTACTATATTTAAGCCAGTGTCCAGCCGGACAAGGGTGAATTTAATATGCAAATTAGTTACAATCGAGTACAGATGTGAGTGAAATACCATAACAGTGGGATACAAGCTTGTACCCATGAAGTCACATGTTAGACAAACAAAGAAAGTAAAATAAAGAAAGGCTCAGGCAGTTTCAAAGGTTGTTTCTAAAAGATAATACATAGATGGGGAAACAACAATTATAGAGAGGTCACCTTTACACGAAATATATACAAAAATCACTGTGTATAAGGTTGACAACTATGTCGACGGCGTTTCGATCCTTATCTGTAGGATATTGGATCATCATCAGGACTAAGAAATAAAGTGCCTGAAAACAATTGCCTGTGAATTACTGAAAACAAGCCCTGAGATTATGGGCCGGTATAACAAGGTCCGGACTGATGCTGCGGCCCATGGGTCAAAGTGAAATGGACTGTTAATGAGTCCTGGTCGGCGCCATGGCCGTGTCCCGATGAGAAGCGGGATGCTTGGGAATGAATTGACCGGAAGAACGGAATTGTGTCCGTACGGAGGCAGGCACGTGAGGATTTAGGATGAGATGGTTAAATAGGGCCGCCTAACGGGCAGTGCCATAATTTAAAAGTCCATATCGGCGCGAAATTTCAGTGGAGGCCTCGAGAATAGAGCGTGGTAGCCTTGTTGATCAAAGCGCAATCCTGGAAGAAAGACTATTGTATGGGGGCCACTCCATTTGTCTTGGAGGGCTGCTGGGGCCACAGGCTCCAACACCCACACTTTCTGTCCTGGCTGGTACACAGTCAGCACAGCCTTTGGTCATGCCAAGCTTTTTGTAATTCTTGGCTGGCCTCCAGGTTTTTGGTTGCCTTTTTCATGTATTCAGCCATCCTGGAGCGGAGACCAAGTACATAGTCAATCACATCCTGTTTGGGGGGCTTGAGAGGTAACTCCCAGCCCTCTTTTACCAAACATAATGGACCTCTTACAGGATGCCCAAACAGAAGCTCAAATGGGCTGTAACCAACCCCCTTCTGTGGAACTTCTCTGTATGCAAACAACAGGCAGGGAAGAAGAAGGTCCCATTTCCGCCTAAGCTTCTCTGGGAGTCCTTTAATCATTCCCTTCAGGGTTTTGTTGAAGCGTTCAACCAACCCATTGCATTGTGGGTGATAGGGGGTGGTGAACTTATAAGTTACACCGCACGCCTTCCACATTGCTTTCAAATATCCTGACATGAAGTTGGTACCTCTGTCAGAGATGACCTCCTTTGGGAAACCCACTCTAGAGAAAACTCCAATGAGGGCTCTTGCCACCACAGGAGCTGTGGTGGTCCTCAGAGGAATTGCCTCTGGGTACTTGGTGGCATGATCCACTACCACCAGGATAAATCTGTGCCCAGATGCAGTTTGAGGGTCAAGGGGACCAACAATGTCAATCCCTACCCTTTCAAAGGGTACCCCCACCACAGGTAGTGGTATCAGGGGGCCTTTGTTGTGCCACCTGCCTTGCCACTGGCTTGGCATGTGACACAGGAGCGACAAAACTCCTTTGTGTCCTCTGACATATGTGGCCAATGAAAATGTAGAACAAGCCTGTCCCAGGTCTTGTTTTGGCCCAAGTGACCTGCCAAAGGGATGTCATGTGCTAGGGTCAAGAGGAACCCCTAAACTTCTGAGGTATTACCAAGCTCCTGGTGGCTCCAGGGGCTGGATCTCTACCTTCAGAATATAGGAGTCCCTCATCCCAATAAACTTTATGGGACCCACTAGCACTCCCAGCAGCCTCAGCAGCAGCCTGCTGTCTGAGGGGTTCAAGAGAGGGGCAGCACTGTTGCTCCTTACTCAGATCTTGCCTAGAAGGGCCCCTGCCCCCAAGAACTCAACCTGATCAGGTTCAAGTCCCTCTGGGGCAGTTCCTTCTTCAGGATCTGCTTCTCCTCCCTCAAGAGGGGAATCTGTGATCTGAGACAGAGGTGAAGGCACTGCCTTAACCCTACTGCTCCTCTTCTTGGGAAGCACCTGGTCCATAATTTCAGGATCCAGAGCTTGTTCAGTGTTATGCATTTTGGCTTGTGACCTGGTCACAGCAAATACCTCTGCAGGGATGCCCAACATCTCAGCATGAGTCCATAACTCTACTTCAGACCAGGCTGAAGTCTCTAGATCATTGCCCAATAGACATTCTACAGGGAGGTCTGCACTGACTACAACCTTCTTGAGGCCAGTTACCCCTCCCCAGGAGAAATTCACAACTGCCAGACTATGGTTGGTCCTGGCATTGCTTGCATTGGTCACCTGGTACATTTCACCCAGGATGATATGTCCAGGGTCCACAAGATCCTCTGCCACCATGGTGACACTAGCACCTGTGTCCCTAAATGCCAAAGCCTCCTTGCCATTTATTACAGGCTGCTGTTTGTATTTGCCCAGATTACTGGGGCTTACTAGGAAGGACATGTCAATGTCTCCATCACAAATCAGCATGGCCTGAGTGGTTACTCTGACTAGGTCAGAGTCCACTTCAGAACCCAGGGTCAACCCTACTACACCCTTATTCTGAGTACCACCTCCACCAGTAGCTGAACTAGGGGGAACAGTTGCCTTAGGGGCAGGAGTGGTGGTGGTTTGGTCTTTGGACTTGTTACAATCAGAAGTCCAGTGCCCTTTCTGTTTACAGAATTTGCATCAGGGCTTCTTTTGGCCTTTTCCCTTGTTGGATTGTGACTTCCCACCAGATGCAGATTTTTGGGGCCCTTGTGAAGACTTCTGGTCTTTTGACTTATCCCCACCTTTCTCAGGGCCCTTAGAATCCTGCTTCTTTGTGTCACCCCCTTGGTTCTGGGTTTTCTGCCTCACCCTGGTTCTGACCCACGTGTCTGCCTTCTTTCCCAATTACTGGGGAGAGGTCAGATCTGAGTGCACCAGGTATTGATGCAACAACTGGTTCTGGCAATTATTAAGGATCTGTTCTCTCATCATTAGATTATACAATCCCTTGAAATCAGTAACCCTACTGCCAACCAGCCAACCCTCCAGAGCCTTGGTTGCACAATCTACAAAGTCAGTCCAGTCCTGAGTCTGTGCCTTCTGGGTGTCTCTGAACTTCAACCTGTACTGCTCAGTGGTTAAGCCAAACCCATCTATCAGTGCACTCTTCAGGACTTCATAGTCATCAGCATCCTCTTCTCTGACAGTGAGGAGCTTGTCTCTACCTTTATCTGAAAAGGAGAGCCACAAGATTGCTGCCCACTGCTTTTGGGGGACCTGTTGTACTCTACAGGCCCTTTCCATAGCAGTTATCCACTTATGGATATCATCCCCACTCTGGTAGGGAGGAACAACCTTGCTCAGGTTCCTATGGTCTGGAATATATTCTCTGCCTCTAGGGACACTGCTGCTGCCACCAGGGGGTTCTAACCCCTCCTTTCTAGAAGCTCTCTGGAGCTCAAAGGCTTCTCTATCTAATGCCAACTGCTTGGTTTTGAGGGCAAATCTCCTTTCCTCATACTGCAGCAGTTTGCACAGTCTTTCAGAGGAGGTCTCTCTTCTTGGGAAGTAGGAGTTCCTCTGCTGGACAAATTCTCTGCCAGAGTGATAGGAGCGGTCAGAGTCCCTAGAAAGGGACCTATGCCTCTCCTCCACTGTGTCAGTTCTCTTAGGGAGAATTCCTCTGTCCTTTTCAGACCCCTTGGGGCCTGGCCCTACAATCACAGAGTCTTGGTCAACTTGATGTTCATCATCTGACCCAGACACTGTAATTGACCCACCCCCTGATTCAGACCCATTAGCTCCTAGAGCTAATCTAAGATCATCTGCTGTCAGCAGATCTATCAGGTGTAGTGTGGAGGGACTCTGTCCTATCTTCAGGTGCCTCTCAGCACACATGGCTTTCAAGTCAAAGAAAGTCATGTCCTTATACTGAAGCTCTGTGGATCCACTGGGTCCATCCCTTAAGGACATTCTAGTGTTGTGCAGTGTTGTACTACCTACACTAGTTGTGGCCTACTGATCCTAGCTTGAGCTGTAGAAAGAGTGTGCTATCCCTTGGCACACACCTCTAAGTTCAGTAGAACTTATTGATACTAAGCTTGACTTTATATGTACCTTGAGTACCTATAGTGGTTTTCAGTTAGTAATTCAAATAGAGATTTTCTGGTAAAACAATAGCAAGCTGGAATCCCACACGCTGCCACCAATGTGAGAAGTTGGCCTGGTATATGCTGTTCACTAGTTAAAGTAGACACCTTGCACCAGTACAATTCGACTCTTATGGTAGGTAGGTTTAAGACAACCTTTATAGAAAGCTATCCTAGTGGTAGCTGTGGAGAGCAGCCTTCAGGCTAAGTCTTGGAGGAATGTAAAGCAGCTTGTTTTACCACACAATCTCTTGAATCACCAAATGAAAAGACACCACACAGGTATATATATCAAATATATATGTATTTATTACTAAACAACTCTCTACTAATCTCTTTATGAGATTAGAAGTCAGGAACATATGTACAAGTCAATGTTTTATCAAAATAAGTTAGCACAAGTAAATATCACAATCTTATCTTGGCTAGACCATGGTCTAGAGCACATAGAATCGAGGGACCCCAAAGAACCACCCCAGGTAGTTGTAGGAGACCCACAGGGGACGGACGCGGTGTTCAGACACTGGTGCGAGTCCTGTACGAGTCTATGCGAGAGAACGCGATTGAGTTATCAATGTTACAGGTCCCTGGCGTGTTCGAGGCGAACACACCGATCGGTCAGTACGAGTCGAAGGACGCGGATACTGATAGAGTTACAAGGGAGTTGGACGCGATGTGTCTAACACAGACGCGAGCCCTGTACGAGCCAGTGCGAGAATCGCACTGGGAAAATAGGAGTTTTAGGGCACTTCTAGGGTAGCTACAAGCAAGCCACTTACAGGGTAAGTAGTTCTAGGGCCCACACCCACAGGAGCACCGTAGTGCTGAAGTTACCTCACCCCGGGGAGCCGGGTGCATAGGTGTCCTTTGGTGTCGGGTCGCGGCGTCGTTTTTAATGGGAGCCAGTGAAGACTTGCTGCTTGCGACGACAGAAGAAGTGTCCATTGGAATCCAAGCCTGGATTCGGAAGGAGGAAGACCTGAAAGCAGAGGGGACAGTGTTCACAGTCACTTGGCAGTGACTCTGGGCAAGGAAGATGAATGCCCACCGTCGTCGACAGCTTCGGGTTGTTCACGGGTGTCTTGACTCTTCAACCACATGGTCCAGGCAGCGTCGATGATGACCAGGAGCTGGATTCGGTGTGTCCCATGACGTCTGCAGCTTACTGAGGTGTCGGCGACTCGATTGGAGCCAACAAGTCTTGGTAGCAGCAAGTCTTGTAGAAAGCGTAAAAAGTCAATGGTGCAGACCAGCAAGATCTGGGGGACTTACCCAGCCAGGGTAGGTCAGGGCAGGCCTGGAGCAACCAGGGGAGCCCTTTGGTTTTGTTGGAAAGTCTTTTGGGGACCCACAAGCAGGCTGGCAAGGGATCGCAAAGATGCCTCGGGAGGATCCACTCAACAGGGGCCCACGGTCACTCGGGACGGTGTAGGCCTCTGAATTCGGGAGGGATTTTTGCTAGAGGTTGGAACCACACGTGGTCCAAAGCACAAGTTCGTAGAACATCGTGAAGGGGTTGCACTCGACAATAGTGCATGGTACACAGGGGCTGCGGTTCCTCGTCGCTCGTGGGGTCCACTTGCCTCAGCTTCACTGGGGACTCACGATGGCCTTGGAGAAGTCAGGAAATCCTCTTCCTGGGCTGCAGGGACTTCGGGCTCTGGCGGGAGCGGTGTAGTTTGCAACCGTTGTTGTAGTTTTTGGTGCCTGCCAAGCAGGGGAGTCACTCCTTGACTCCAAGGGAGATTCTTCAGTCTTCCAGAGGTAGTGGAACGTCGAAGGTCCAGGATTCTTCTTAAGAGCATCATCCAGGGGTATCTGGGTTGCAATGCACAGGTTCCCCCTCTTATACTAAAAAGATGGGAGGGACTAGCTCTATGACCCCACCTATGGGAGGGTCAGGGGAGGGGGTGGCTACACCCACTTCCCTTTGTCCAGTTTCACGCCAGAGCAGGGGCAGGTAGCCCCTGAGCTGGTTTGAACTGGCATATGCACAGAGGAGCCTTCTGCTCCCCCAGTGCAGGACTTCAAAGCACTCTAGGAGTGCACCCACCCAGCCCCAATACACTAAACCCTGTCTGGGAGGTGGTCACACCCCCTTGGGACAGGATACCTATTGTTGGGCCTCCTCCACTGCGAGTGTTGGTCACCAGCAGGAGGGCAGCCCGGTGTCTGTGACTGGTGGCATCCATTTTGTGATGACAGGGCTCTTCAGGATTCTACCGCGTTTCCACAGTAGGTACATGTCTATCCCTCTAGAAGGGTGGAATGCTACCCCCGCCGCCAGAACTGGCGGGGGGGTAGTATTCCAAGATGTTTGACACCAAACACGACATGTTTCTGTGCAGCCATCCCAAAGTTAGCATTTAACGCGAGGTTATAATGCGCTTAAGAGTATATGGTCAGGCAGCACTACAAACAGCCTCAGAGAAGGGTCTCCGAATGCTGCAGAGGGGCTCTGCTCATGCAGGGGCACCCTCTCACATAGGAACCAAGCACTCTGCCTTCAGGATTGATAAGGCCTGCCATAGGAGTGACTTATAGGTTTATATGTGTGTATCTATGTAGTGATATAGGTAGCCTATATCACAGTAAGGAGTGCATGCACCACCTTACCCAGGCTGCAGTAGCAGACCTGTGGTGTCAGATTTAGTCTGCTTCCCAGGGGTGGCATAATACATGCTTCAGCCCCTGGTAGGCCTGTGAAGTACCTATGCCCTTGGTACCTAAGGTACCATATACTAGGGACTCATAAGGTACCACAGTATCCAATCACTAGTGCACCTAGAGTGCACTCCAAGTCGTTTAGAGAGAACAGAGAGGCTGGGGTCCTGATTGGCAGGGTCCCAGCCAGACTATAGCCAGAAACCAGTGTAAACATCAGAAAAAAAGTGGGGGCAACATAAGAGGCAGATCCTACTCTCCTACACAACCCCCCCCCCCAACGCAGGGACACTAAACTAACCTTGACCAGTTGAGTCTTCGTGTTCTAAGTGGAAATACCTTGAGAGTCCATCTGCATTGGCATGTTGGGTCCCAGGTCTATGTTCCACTGTATAGTCCATCCCCTGTAGGGAAATGGACCACCTCAAAAGTTTTGGGTTTTCACCTTTCATCTGTTTAAGCCATAGGAGGGGCTTATGGTCAGTCTGAACTATGAAGTGAGTGCCAAACAAGTATGGCCTCAGCTTCTTCAGGGCCCACACCACAGCAAAGGCCTCCCTCTCTATAGCTGACCAACGTTTCTCTCTAGGGGTCAGCCTTCTGCTAATGAAAGCTACTGGCTGGTCTTGACCTTCATCATTCAGTTGAGACAGTACAGCTCCCACACCCAGCTCAGGAGCATCTGTTTGGACAATGAACTTTTTGGTGTAGTCTGGACTCTGTAAGATGGGGGCAGTGCACATGGCCTGCTTTAGGTCTTCAAATGCCTTCTGACAGCTAGCTGTCCACTGAACCTTTTTTGGCATTTTCTTTGAGGTTATATCATTCAAGGGGGTCACTATAGATCCATATCCCTTCACAAACCTCCTATAGTACCCAGTCAGGCCTAAGAAGGCTCTCACCTGTGTCTGGGTGGTGGGAGCAACCCATTCCATTATGGTTTGGATTTTGCTCTGTAAAGGCTGAACCTGGCCTCCACCCACAAGGTGGCCCAGGTACACAACCTGACTCTGCCCTATCTGGCACTTAGTGGCCTTGATAGTGAGGCCTGCTTTTTGCAGAGCCTCCAAAACATTTCTGAGGTGGACCAGGTGATCCTGCCAGGAGGAACTAAAGACAGCAATATCATCTAGATAAGCTGAGCAATAAGTTTCCATCCCTGCCAGAACTTTGTTCACCAACCTCTGAAAAGTGGCAGGTGCATTTTTCAATCCAAAGGGCATCACCACAAAGTGGTAGTGCCCACCAGGGAGTCGAAAATGCTGTTTTGGCTTTTGCATCATCAGCTAACCTGATCTGCCAGTAGCCAGCTGTTAGGTCAAATGTACTCAGATACTTGGCTGAGGCCAAAGTATCAATCAGCTCATCTGCCCTTGGTATGGGATAGGCATCAGTCCTAGTGACTGCATTGAGGCCTCTGTAGTCTACACAAAACCTCATTTCTTTCTTACCACCCTGGGTATGAGGCTTGGGTACTAGGACTACTGGGCTAGCCCAAGGGCTATCTGAAGGCTCAATCACACCTAACTCCAACATTTTCTGGACTTCAGTCCTGATACAGTCCCTGACACGGTCAGGTTGCCTGTAGATTTTACTCTTGACAGGCAGACTGTCTCCAGTGTCCACCTCATGGGTGCACCAGGTCAGGATACCTATTGTTGGGCCTCCTCCACTGCGAGTGTTGGTCACCAGCAGGAGGGCAGCCCGGTGTCTGTGACTGGTGGCATCCATTTTGTGATGCCAGGGCTCTTCAGGATTCTACCGCGTTTCCACAGTAGGTACATATCTATCCCTCTAGAAGGGTGGAATGCTACCCCCGCCACCAGAACTGGCGGGGGGGTAGTATTCCAAGATGTTTGACACCAAACACGACATGTTTCTGTGCAGCCATCCCAAAGTTAGCATTTAACGCGAGGTTATAATGCGCTTAAGAGTATATGGTCAGGCTGCACTACAAACAGCCTCAGAGAAGGATCTCCGAATGCTGCAGAGGGGCTCTGCTCATGCAGGGGCACCCTCTCACATAGGAACCAAGCACTCTGCCTTCAGGATTGATAAGGCCTGCCATAGGAGTGACTTATAGGTTTATATGTGTGTATCTATGTAGTGATATAGGTAGCCTATATCACAGTAAAGGGTGCATGCACCACCTTACCCAGGCTGCAGTAGCAGACCTGTGGTGTCAGATTTAATCTGCTTCCCAGGGGTGGCATAATACATGCTTCAGCCCCTGGTAGGCCTGTGAAGTACCTATGCCCTTGGTACCTAAGGTACCATATACTAGGGACTCATAAGGTACCACAGTATCCAATCACTAGTGCACCTAGAGTGCACTCCAAGTCGTTTAGAGAGAACAGAGAGGCTGGGGCCCTGATTGGCAGGGTCCCAGCCAGACTATAGCCAGAAACCAGTGTAAACATCAGAAAAAAAGTGGGGGCAACATAAGAGGCAGATCCTACTCTCCTACAGTACATGTTCACATTCAGACAGCATGGCAATGTACACTGTGACAGGCTGTTGATCAGGGCCATGATCCAGAGTCATTGTGGGTGTGCACTGTGCTCTGCTTGATTGTGCATGTGTGCCATTGTGGCCATCTCCCCCCGTCCCCCAGTACCTGGTGGTTACTCACCCTGTCGCCGTTGTGTTGTGTCATGTCGAGCTGTGTCCGGTGCCCCGACTCCTGCCACGGTCTCCACACTGATGACTGCCGACACCAGCTCCTCCATGTCATCCAGCTCCAGCTGTGGCGCTGGGCTCCCACCTCCAGTCTGCATTGCTGCCTTCTGGTTGCCTGCGAGTTTCTCCTTGGTCTTGCGCTTGATGTCAATCCATCGCCTCTTGGCCTCGTCCATTGACCTCTTGTGCTCTCCGACGGCATTCACCTTGTCCACGATGGACCGCCATAATCCATTTTTGGTGCCCAATGACACATTGGAGGCGACGAACAGTTGTTGATGGTGTTCTATCACCTCCGTGACCAGGATCCTATTCTCCTGTGGACTGAACTTCGTCTTCCTCTTCTTCTTGTCCTTGCCCTTCCCTGTCACCGAGGTCCCAGTCTGGTTGTCCGGGGTGCTTGTGGGGTTCCGCTCGTCCTCTGCGCCTGCTCCGACTGCCTCCATGGTGCTTGGGTGTTGGTCATTTTGTGCTTGTGTGTTTTTCTACTTTTGTAGTGATTTTCCCGCCTGCCATGTGTGTATGGCAGGCCTGGCGCTGCTTATCGCTGATTTCCTCATCGCGAATGGGCTCATCGCACGTTTTTTGGTGTTGGGGTCTGTGTTTTTGACTCCGTCGCAGTGGTTGTATTGTGGATATTGGCCGCGTTTTCGGAGGACTATCGCATGGTACCGCCGTGTTGTGAATTCCAGGTTAACACGGGGTTATTTTCCCGCGATAGACTGAGATGTGTAAAGTTTCTGCACATACAGAGCTATGCACAGGATAATAGGACCTCGGAATATAGTGGTGAGCCAACCATAAACCTTAGCACCCAAAACCCCAACCCAACTAGCCTTAGCGTCCCATTAGCACTAATGTACCAATGATTAGACAACCCAGAACACGGTATCTCTCTCTCAGGACTCGCAGAGGCAAGAACACCCTTTCGTTACTCTCGTACCTGTCCACAACATGCGTAAGAAGAGACACTGTATAGTTCAAAATATTTATTTCAACTTACGTGCCCTTAGATACAGTACACGTGTCAGTACTAATAGCATAATACATAAGAATAATATAATCAGCATAGTTACTACTCCATAGAATACGAATGGGGAAAGCATCTCATAAAGCAGTGGATATATGTCTAACTAACATTACCACCCTCCCCGTGCTAGAAGCCAGTTTATTATAATAATAGAAGACCTTTGGGCTTTGAATAGCGAACCCCCATACCTCAGTCTCTTGATGCAAAACTACATCAGCAAACAATCACAGCTCTTCTCTCTGGAAAGGTCGTCTCCAAGTGCTATCTTAGAGCAAGCGAGCGCATTATTAAAAGCACACTAAGGGGCACATTACGATACCCGGCGTAAAAAAATCCGCCAGGCATGGAAGCGGCAAAAATCCGCCCGCACACACCGCCTGAACACCGACCACGCCATTATGAGTACACAAACTGAAAACCGCCATCGGCGGAAAAATCATACAAAATACCGCCCGCCATCGTCCGAGTCGGAGTCAAACCGCCCGCCACGGACGGAAACACGCTACGACAACACAAAACCGCCCGCCCTCACGGCCGACACACCGCACGTGAAATTACGATCGCACCGCCATGAGCGCGGAAAAACAACAAAAATACCGCCCGCCAGCGCAAACAACGCCGATGAGAATCGACACGGCAGAAGCCATGGCGCCCACGTACCTGCACAGAAACCATCCGCACACAAAACCAATAGCACACAACATGGCCAACAAGTCCACACAGCAAGGCACGCACAAATACACAAGCACAGTACACATCCCGAAAACACCCCCGGACAAACAAAAAATACAAAGGCCAGAACCCCAGACACAACACACCTGAAAACAACAGACCATGAGGACACACCCACATAGGTGAGTACAAAAGCAGCACTCCCACAGACCACAACCCCTTGCTACATTGCAAACCAGAGAGGAGAGGAGAGGACACAGTGACACAGCAAGGACAGCAGCACACCACAGAAACGCACACATCACTACCACCACCACCACCACCACCACCAAACACCGGCACCACAAACCCCCTGCACATTACACAACACACACCGCACCAGCACCACAAACACCATGGCACCACAAAGGATGCCCAAGTTCACGCCCATGGAGCTGACGGTCATGGTCGACGAGATCATCAAGGTGTACCCACAAATCTATGGGAACATGGTCCAGCACACACCACTAGCCACCAGAAACAGAATGTGGACCCGGATCGTAGACCAGGTCAATGCAGTCGGGACCCTGCCCAGGAACAGAACCGAGATAAACAAACGTTGGAATGACGTAAAGAGCCTGGTCAAGAAGAAGGAGGGCAAAAACAGAGAGCTGGCTGCCGTCACTGGCGGAGGGAATCCCGCGCTCTTTAAGACCTTCAAAGCGTGGGAGGAGAAGGTGCGAGTCGTAATCCATCCGGAGATCCTCGCCGGATTAGCAGGGGGAGTGGAGGCTGGTAAGTACAAACTAATGTATACCAGCACACCGCTATGTACACACATGCGCAACCACCATGCCACAGCTCCCAGGGACAAACACCCCCATGTCCAGCACACAATACACAACACATCACACGCACATGCAACAGACACTACCACACACAGGCCAAACCGAACAACTGTAAGATGCGTGGGGACATGTGTACACTAAGCCAGCCACGTAACCACCAACAGGTCCACAAATATGCCAGAAGCGCCACAACGAGCACCCACCACACCCATGTGTCCGCCACAGCTGCACCAACTGACAAGTAACAGGTAAGTGGCAGGAACACAAAGTGCAGTGGGTGGGACGGTGGACAGCTGAAGTACAACACCCACCAGGCCCCAGTCCCACAGCACAGCAAGGAGGAGCATCCCCCACACCCCACACCCACGTGTCAGCCACCGCAGTGCACAACGACAGCCGAAAGGCAGACATCACGGTCCACAGCAATCGGTGTCAGTGGGTGTACAGCCACCCCACGACCCACTACACCCCCCACCCCCACAGACCTGCAACATGGAGCACCCCCCGCTAAGAGCCATGTGGCATCCAGTACAGTGCACGCACGAACAACTTGCAGGTGGGAAACTGGACAGGGCTGGATTACTGGAGGCATGAGGACCATAACACCACCAACACATGGGACATGTCACGTAGCACACGGACACGCAGCACCGCCCACCGTCACGAACAAGTGAACAATGTGCACACGGACATGAACAGCAGACTCACACCCCACATGACCCATCACAGACATAGCAACACCCAATGAGCCACGTCTGCATGCACAAGCCACACTGAATATAGTCCCACACGGCAGCCACTGTGCAACTCATCACACACAACCGAAACACCATTGAAGTCCTGTCCATGTAGCCCCTACTGCCTGTCAACCACACACCCCACAACTACGCCTATGTAAGACAAACAACACTAGACGCAACAGAGCGGAACAACAGAAATGCACACGAACACCACTGAACCCATCAAACACACAGACACACCATGCACATACAACATACCATCCATCCCATCCGTCAGCCCCAGTCTCATGAAAGGCATGTCATCCGCACAGCTGCCACACATACAGCAGTCACGCTAAGACACATGCCCATGACCAACCATGTGCCAGAAGTCAATTAAGCGCACGACACACTGTGAGCAACAACACACAACATGGGCCACACCCCCCGAGCACTGCAGTGATGCACATGGCACAGGGCAGCACGCACACCAAGGAGATGGGACAACTGCAATACGTTGGCTGGCACACAACTATCACTCACTCATAACGATGCGTCCAATGCCATGTCCAGTAACCACAACAGACAGCAAATATGCAGGGCATGTCAGGCATGCACACACCTCAGACCATGCACTGTCATGCTGCCACAACACATGTCACGTTCGGCACCCATGGCTCACAGCATGTACCCCAAAAGCATATACCCTCCCAAATGCGAATCTGGGGCATGGCCCCCATGTTGCCATATGCGTTCCTAAGCGTTCCATTTGAACTCCAAAAGCAAAGTACAAACCAGACCCAGGATGGGCCAGGAGCCCGCATACACCAGAGTCACAATGAGTAGGGGCAAAGCAACACACCCATCGGCATGGCCAATCCGTCCCATGCCACATGTGCACAGCACACAGTCCCATTGCCTAGCACACACACCTACAGATGCCACAGCCACACACTCGCCTCCGGGAAACCCATGTACGAGATTGCACGAACTGCCAATGTCAGACGACTAATACATACTTCGCCAGGTGCAACACAATAACAAATCACATTCTCTCCACAGGTGACGAACTGCTGGACGCTGGGGATGGAGACAGCAGCCAGCACAGCCAGCCTACAAGCCCCCAACGAGGACACACGGATCTGGAGGATCTGTCCACCTCTTCGGACACGGACCACCAAGCTGGCCCATCTGGCGTGGCAGGGCCCAGCCGCTCCCCAGGACCCCTCCTACCCACCAACCCATCATCCAGGGATGCTGAACAGTCCCAGTCCCCTGCTGCCACTGTCGTTGCGGCCACACCCACGGTCATTGCGGCCACTACCACTGCCGCAACCGCCACCATCGCCGCACCGACCACCACCGCCTCCACCACCACCACGTCTTCGCTGGCACCAGCCCCAGCGCAGGTGGTGGCCCGGCCGACTGGATCCACCCTGGGAGCCACAGCGAGGACCGTGGTGAGCAATGTGGCTAGTGGGCAGGCCGGTGGCAGCAGGACTGGTAGGAGGAGCAGGGTCAGGGAAACGCCAGCCTCCCCTGGGAGCCATGCCCTGCCTCAAATGGACAGAGTCCTTGGGGCCTATGAAGAGGCCCAAGGACAATGGGCCAGGTCTGCTACTGACACGCGGGAGGTGCTGGGGGTGCTGAGGTCCATGGACGCCCATATGGGCCAATTCGTGTCCCGTATGGACCAACTCGTGGACCTCATGGGCCAGCTGGTGGTGGCGGTGGGGTCACAGGCAAGGCCAGCAACACCACCTCCGCCACCACCTGCTAGGGCGCAGGCTCGGGCAGCAGTGTCCACTTCCCCTGCGTCCACAGCCAGTGAGCACACCTCACCCACCACCAGCAGGTCGCCACCACACACCCCCTCCCAAACGTGGAAGGGGCCGTCCGAAGAGGAAACAGATCTCCCGGGAGGACTTCGCACGCTCCAGTCGCAAGTGAGGCAGCCAGCCAGCCTTCCGCCAGCCTTCCTTGACCAGCCACTGCATTGACTTGCTCTACGATCCCACTCCACACAGCCATCTGGATGGCATGTGTGTGTTGGACTATGGACATAGAACCAGTGGGTACACCCTGATCATCACGCAGCCATGACCGACAGCTCATTGTCACTGCACGCACCACTTTTGTCATCACCTTACACACAATCACATGTCACAGTTTGTAATAAATGCACCTTTTTCACTAACTGCTGTTTGTGCCCTGTGTCTTTATTGTACGGAATACAACGGCCACCTTGGGCGGAAAGGCACCTGATGCGTGGCATGGAAATGGAATCCGGAGGGCCTGTAGGGACCTAGGGGTGGGAGACAGAACAGGAGCACATTCAATGAGTGTGTCACACACCCATCACACAGTACATGTCAACAACTACAAGCAATGTACACACATCGCACAGAGCAATAGGGCACAATGCCACAGCCACCAACAGTGGCATA
Source organism: Calotriton arnoldi (assembly GCA_963921515.1). Taxonomy (NCBI): domain Eukaryota; kingdom Metazoa; phylum Chordata; class Amphibia; order Caudata; family Salamandridae; genus Calotriton; species Calotriton arnoldi. The sequence continues at coordinate 750,510 of CAWUFW010007142.1, read as the reverse complement.
CTACCCTGGCCATGGAGCGTTGACACACTGCACGCAGTGAACATACGGCCACCCTGACACAGCACACACACACCTGCATAGATACAGACACATCATCCGTCGTACATGGACACTCACCGTCAAGTGAAGTAGCGGGCGATGAGCTGCTGGCGCACATTCCCAGCTTCCTCCTCTCCGCTGTCCACCTCACTCGAGCTGTCCTGGTCTGCGGGCTGGGGCCCTGGTTGATCTCCGTCATCCATAATGAGGGGGATCTGCTTCCGAATGGCCAGATTGTGCAGCATGCAGCACGCCACCACTATCTGGCACACCTTCTGTGGGGAGTACGCCAGTGCACCCCGGTGCGGTCCAGGCACCTGAACCTGGACTTGAGGAGGCCAAAGGTACGCTCGACCACACGTCTGGTCCTCCCATGTGCCTCATTGTATCGATCGTCTGCTGGGGTGCGAGGATTCCTCAATGGACTGAGCAGCCATGCCCCATTCGGATACGCAGAGTCACCTGGGTGTGAGGGACACAGAGAACCGTTGCTATTCCAACTGGACAGGGGACAGCATCGCACAACCAGCACGCTACACCACTCCACATACTCACCGACAATACAGCCACGATCCTGTTGCAGATTGGCCATCAGTCGTGGCAAGATGCTGTTGCGCATTATGTGTGCGTCATGGGCCGAGCCTGGAAACTTTGCACACACGTGGGTGATCACCATGTCCGCAAGGCACACCACTTGCACATTCAGGGAGTGCGTGTGCTTCCTGTTGCGGTACAGGTGCTCAGTGGCCTGTGGTGGAACAAGGCCAACATGAGTGCAGTCAATGGCTCCCACGACGTGTGGGATTCTGCCAAGGGCATAGAATGCACCCTTCACTGCCGCCAATTCACGAGCCCTGGGGAATCTGATGTACCTGTTCCGGTACAGCATCATGGCTGCCAGTACATCCCTCAGCACCTTGCTGAACATGGGCTGGGACATCCCTCCTCCACTGCCCACTGTGTGCTGGAATGACCCAGTGGCGAAGAAATGCATGGCGGCCATCACCTTAGCCGTGGGGGTGACAGCAGTCGGATACACCCTGCGGGGACGGAGATGGGGCTCTAACATGGCACACAGTCGATGCAGAGTTGGCCTGTCCAGCCGAAACTTCCTGATTACCTCTGTATCGTCCATGTCCGCCAGCAATTGGTATGGGCGGTCAATGTTCGGTCTCCGCCTGGGTTAAATGGCAGAGGACACATGTCAAAGCAACACGGCACATAGCAATTTCGCATACACATCACTGACATGACTGAGCAAGCACATGAGCCACAGCCCAGCTGTCAAGCTGGGGCGGCACGGCCACAATACACTTACACAGGTCTCCCAACAATGGCAATGGCAAGTGAGACATACCACTGCCATGTGCATGCACATGGGGATCTAGGCCCCAATGACTTGCGGGCGTGCTGATGGGGACTGACTGCATATTCGTCAAGCGGCAACGCCACGGCAACATGAGTGTCTGCTGAGCATGGTACTGCTTCCGAGGCTGGATGAGTATGGCACACGACGGCGACGATGTGGGCACGGGCTGAGCGGCCAATACAAGTGGGACCTGTGGCACGAGGGGATATGAGACAGTAGTAGGTGTCAGCACTGCACCCTATGTACAGCACTGTACGGATCACAGCTCCCGAAACATTGACTGGTGTCCACATTGACAGCCCCATGCCAAGACGGCTGTGTGCTTGCAGTCACACGTCACAGGTGAGAGGTTACATTGCACGTGCCAGGTGGCAGTCGTACATAGTGGGAGCTGGCATGTGTGTGCATGTGTCTCCTGTTCAGGATCCACCAGATGGGCGCTGACTCTGTACTGACCATTGGACACAGCATGTTCCGTGGAAGGCTTGTGTGTGTGGGATGGTGGCACTGGATGTGCCTCCGTTGGGGGGGGGCCATGCACAGGGCGGGTACGTCGATGATTGCGCATTGTTGGTCACGGTGGGTGCACCAGCTAAGATGTGTTGCCCTGTGTTCAATTCCTATGTCCGCATGATGATGGACTGTGGATGTGGGCAGACTACACATTGGTCGATGTGCTGTCTATATGCATGTGCCTTCACACCAGGCACAGCTGCCCCTGCACATGTGACCCCTGCTGGACTCGCTGCTGGGTCTGTGGAGCTGATGCACCTTCTGCGCGTGGGGCGGACAGCTCTCCTCACTTCCCTCATTGCGCATGTCATGTCTTTGCCGCAGGTGACATGGATCATGGAGGGCCCACATGTACGCGTGGGTAGGCTACACATGATTGTTCACTGGTCGCCACCCCCAGTCAGTGTTTCGAATGGGAAGGTTGTCGTGCTGGTGGTATGTTCGATGTGGCGGATGGGCGGGCCTAGGTGCGGGCTTACATTCCGGACATGGGGGTAGTTGGATTGGCGACTAGTTGCAGTACACACGGGACACGTCTCTTCCTTTCCACATCTGGGTCATCCCTTGTACTAACTGACAGTGATACAGTCATCTTCGCCCCAGCCCTCATGTCCTCCCCTCGCCCCCCAATATGCATGCTCACCTGCGAGGCTAGCGCTTGCACAGGCAGCCCCAAGCTCGCACCAGAGAGGGCAAGGAGTGTATGTGTGGGTCCAGTTGCACGAGTGGGCTGTCTCAGGGTATGATGTGTGGCGGGACGCCGTCCACCTGCGTGGTGCCCCAAATGGAGACCCGGCCTGCATGGACTATGCATCACAGTCTTCGCCTTCCGGATCCGCCACCTGCGACACCCAGTGGCTGTGGCTGCCCTTGCGGCCATGCCGCGTCCGTCTGTGGCTGATGGCCCACACATTCACTCTTTGGCCTCTCTGGGGAGGGCTCAGGGGTGGTGGCGCACGCGCTTGCACTTAGTCGCAATGGCATGTGGCGTGGTTGGTATGATGGGCAATGGATGGGATGGTGCGAGCCACCTCCCGTGACGTCAGTGCTGCTCGTGCTGTGGTGCGTCCCCCTATACTTCCATTTGACTTTTTGCCATGCTGGACGTTGAGGTTCTATTGCCTGCGTGATATGACCAGGAGGAGCGCGAGGAGACCTCTCACACACCATGCTCCACTGCCATCCCGTGCCCTGTATCGCCTGTGCGGATTGACTATGTTGGGGTTACACCTGGTCGACTGGGGCTGTGTGTGCCTTGTCAAGGGGCATGGCGGGCGCACAACAGGATCCAGCTCGTCCACAGAGGGTGGGCTGAGGTGCGCCTGGTACCGCTTTGTACGTGTGCCCGGCTGCTGTGCACACACGTGTTCACTCCCCCCGACAGGTGTCCTCTCACAATGCCCAGGGAAGCGGTGGTGTACTGTTCATGAGCCCTCCCAACACGGCGTGCTCCAACTTGGCATGTGCGCATCTACCCGTCGCACCCACCCACCTGAGCACTGCGTCCATACGACTTCACACGACACATGTGTGTCTTCCACAGTAGTGCTACTCATTTGCGTTGACATCCAATACCAGTGGACTACATGGTCATGTCACGACTGCCGTGTACTTCACATACTCTCATCCTCTCTCATTCGTACTTGTGAAATGAGTCAGCGGAGACAGTTCTGGTTTCAAACATTATATTGAGTCTTCTGTCCTCTGTGATGCAGTATAGTGGACACTACTGGCAGCGGAATACATATTGAGGATATACTGAGCATGATTACAAATGGGATAGGGTGTGGGGTTACATCTGCTTGGCCAAGGCTGTGCTAATGTACATTTACGTATAGCTGCGGAGCTGCGGACTTTGACACAGACGGTATACATGTAGCCTACCAGACCGCTCGGCATCATGGGCACAGTCCATCTCAGTTCCATGTGACAGGTTTGCTGCGGTTGTTCCTCATGCACGCGTGCATGTGAGATGACATCAGGGCATGTGCTTGCGTGCATGCAGCGGCGTGCCACTTGTTGTTGCACTGTGGTGGTTACTGGACATGTCACAGTCACTGGGGTCGTGTTGTTGTTGTATGCACTTGTCGTCCATGCAAAGGTCCTGGTATGGGATTCCCGGGGCGGGGGTGGGAGGGGTGCAGCACCCACAGACTCCAGGCGACCTATTCATGTCCACTGAGCGGTGTGTGTGTCCATGTGCGCTGGATCCATGTCGTGTCCTGGTTGTTCGTGCAGTTCCGTCCATGTGGGTGCGATGCACAGAGCCCATGCCACTGCCTCCCACGATGCATGCGGTGTTCCTGGATGTGATGGGGAACAGTGTGCATGTCCCGGTCATATCCGATGTCATGGCGATGTCGTTGATGGTGTGGTTACAGTTGCCGGTCGTTTGGTATGGCTGTTGTGGTGGTGACTGGCCAGTCCGTGCGGAAGCTGAGCATGGGTGTGGGGTTGGACTTCATAGGTCACTCGGGGAACCTGCGTTGTGGTCCGACGTATTTACAGGTTGTCAGGTATGCGATGCCGTCCAGCAGGGCTTCCATGTCATTGGTGGTGTACATGTTTGCCAGCCAATGAAGCGGATGGTGGCTGTCAAGGTGTTGTTCGTAGGTTGTCCCTTGGAGGACCATGATGGGGCATGCTGGGTGACATTCGATGTAGCTGTTCTCGATGATCCGTCGTGTGGAGGCACAGTGGTTCCATTTCAGTGCGCGTGCGATGTTGGCCACATACGCCATGCCCCCATAGGCAGAGCAGGCCCTGTCGTGTGCGTCCAGAGGGAGGAGTAGTGGTAGCAGGTCCGCCTTCAGACATGCCGGGTTGGAGAGGCATATCTCGACGGGATGCTGGTAGGGACACCTCCGACAGTAGAAGACGGGCATGACGCAGCTGAACAATGTGATGCGGTAAGTCAGTCGGTAACTTACGTTCAGCAGGGACAGGAGATCGCATCCCAATGTATGTATCGTGCTGGTTTGGTACAGCTTGAGCTCTTCGGCGTAGTTGGGTAGGTGTGTTGCGGTTGCCATTTCGCAGCGGTGCGTTGTGGTGGCGTGCTCCGGCTGTGTGTGCAGTCTGCAATGTGCACGCTCCGAGGTTGCTGTGAGCTCTGTGTAGTCGTAGGGAGATAGGACTTGTGTTCTGTTGGCTTGTTTGGAGGACACGGGCCCTCTTCCCACATGCTTCTCAGACAGTTCAAGGTCAGTGCTGTGTGACTCCTTCCAATTAACTTGCATGTGGCCGACATGGGGGAGTGTTTTCTTCTTTCTTCCCCGTCCGTTGTGTGCTTCTGTGATATGCGCTATCTGCCCTGTGGTCGGTCTCCTCGGCATGCCTGTGTTGGTCTATTCTTGGACAATGGCTGTATTCACCGGCTTCTGTCGTAGGGCTGTGGTTTCGGTGTTGGAATGGAAGGTCATTCAGTGCTGTCTGCTCTCCCTTGTGTGGGCGGCAGGCTGCCTTTCCGCTCTGCATTGGGCCTTGTGTGTGGATGTAATTCTTGGGCCACCTGTTGTCGGTCACCGGGCTCTTTGGTGTTCCGTTTCATGTGTCTTGTTCATATGTGCAGGGTGGTATGGGTTTTCAGTGTGGTACTGGCGTTCCTCTTCCCGAAGGAGCCCTGCTTCTCCTAGTTGGTGTTGCCGCCGCTGTGTGCTTCGCCATGTTTGTTACACTGGGGTGTGTCCTGCTGTTGCGTGACTTCACTGACATGTGTGCGTCGGTTGTGTGGCGTTGGGTGTTGTCCGTGAATTGGGCGTTGGGGACATGTCTGTGGCAGGCCTGTCACGTGTCATGTGCGTTCGGGGTGGGGCTGGTGTGTGTGCTGCTTGGTTGTGTCCCTGTGTCTGTGTGCGACGCATGCATGGCGCTGCGGTTGGCCTCTGCGTTGTGCGCATGTGTGGCGGCGTCATCGGCGCTTTGGGGCCGTGACGGGGTGGTTGGTTCCTAGTCCCAGGTGGTGTGTACACATGTGTTCCGCGATGTTAGGATTTGGCCTGTGTGTCATATGTGGATGCGATGGTGGATGTGTAGTGTGCACGCGCTGGTGGGGGGTTGTCCGCTTTTTCCTCCCTTGCACTGTGTGCGCTGTTTGCGTGCACTTGTTGTGTGTGTGCCTACCTGCGTCTCCGCGGTACGTTGCGTCCTTGGTGGTGCATCAGCAGAAGCATGGGAAGGGCCTGCAGTGCTGGATTCATGCCCGGGGTGCCGCTTCTTCGTTGTCCGTGCTCTGCGTCCGTGTTTCCGCCTCTCTTTCACGTGCGGTGTCTCTTTGCCGTGGGAGCCGTTTGTTTGCGGCATCGTAATTTATGCGCCGGGCGGGACGTGTTTCGTCGGACGGTGTGTGTCAGTTGTGCTGCGCCGCTACGTGTGCGGGCGCACTTTGATGGCGGACGGTGTTGCTGGCTTGCCAGCGGTGTTTGGCCTACTTTTCGCATCGTAATTGGGCGGGCGTGTGGACTGCTGCGTGCCGGCGGTAACTGGTGGTTTTTGCATCCGCCAGCACGGCGGTAGTGCTTCCGCCCGCCATCGTAATGGGCCCCTAATTTCTCAATGGCAGCTGTACAAGTGTTATGTCTAGGTGCGAGGGACGGGCCAAATCAGTAGAAACCAGGGATTTGTTATTCGACCTTGTAACTGTTGTTCAGACAGAGCCCACAAAGGGAATAGGAGAAAAGGTGAGAAACAGAAAATGCAGACTATTGTAGATCAACTTGGCAATAACAGAGGGCGACAGAACAACATCCAATAGTAACGTGCGCAAGAGTAATCATGGCAGCCAGGCGTGGTAACGTAGCCAGACCTGCCAGGAGGCCATGAGCCACAAGACACCCTCCCCTGGTCAGTCCATCGGCCACGACGAAAATGAAGACAGAGTTCCAAATACCTGAGCAGAATAGAGGCGGTCTACTAACAACTAACGGCAAGTTAATCAATCCAAAAATGTGGAAGAGCAGAAAAATGCTATACCGTCCAGAAGGACATCATTGGAATCGTCAAAAAACGTAGACGCCATCCAGTCCAATAGGTCAAAGCTGCAGGAATGTTCTTCAGAGTATGGAGCATCCAAAAGCAATGCGGGACAGCTTGCGTGATATTCAATATAACTTTGTTGTAGGAGATTCTGAGCAGCCGCCCAGATATCCCATTGTGCCAAAATCCCCAGTGCAGCCGCACGCATCATAAAGCCAGCAGCGGAACAGTCCCGTTCATGGGCCTCTAAGGGACCCACCAACCGAACAAAATCCGGGACCGACAATGACGAATTGGAGAGGCAATAATCCATGGTCCATGTGAACGGACAGCGGATGCAAGACATCACAGGTTGCACGCAAGTGAAATACGCAAAGCGAAAGGAAAGGGTGTAGGACACACTGATAGTTGCCAAGGGCAGAACATCGAAGCCAACCAGAAGTCGCTCACGGAGCAGTTGGAGGCGTTCGGGATCGAGAAGGGCCCAGTGGTGTGCAGCCATTGCGCAGAAAACAGACCAACAGCAAGACACCAGCCACCAAAGCGAGGATTAATGGGAAACCACCAAAGACACTAGAAAAAATAGAATGTATGAATGCCGGTATCACACCGAAAATAGTTTGAAAGGTGGACACGAGGCCAGACCCCACAACCTTAAAAAGTGCACCAGACCCTCAGTGTTTGATGCGTTAAAAATACGATGAATTAACTCCCCAAAATGTTGGGGGAGGTCAGTGTTCAAAAGGGCCTGTATTTCACTGTGGGTGCTCGCCACCTGGAGAACGAATGTCTCCCGGGCGGATGTGAGCATAACCTCCTCATTCAATAATAGGGCCTTTATTCTGCTCAACTTATTGAAATCTGCCTCCATGGTAGGAATGGAAGGCCAAATAGAGCTATCAACGATGTCGTGAGGGGGAGGAAAAAGCACATTCTTGCAGCAGACAACTCTGTGTGAGACTGTACGGAATGCCAGCCTGTAGGCCACAACAGTCTTCGTTATTTAAAAGCAAATAGCTACCGTTGGTAAGCAAAGTAAAAGTAGGAGAAATAGCAGGAGCAGGAATACCCTTTAGCACACATGCAAGATTTGGAACTGAAACGCTACAAGCCCCGTGCAATTTAATATGTTTACAAATAAGCGAATGACCCACAGTTGAATCACAAGACTCCCCCGTGAGAAATACCTCCTTGCCGTCTCTAAGGCATTTATACATGAAAGGCAAGGACCAAAGTTCATGCAGGAAAGCACTACCCAAAGGCTGGAAACGGCCTACAGGATAATGTTTCATGCACGAACCGAATTCAAATAGGGAAAAAGGTAAAGCTATAACCCCATGAACTAGCCACACCGCAGAATTTAGTTCCGCTACAGAGAATGGTAAAGGATCCACTTTTTCAATATGTAACAAAGTGTACGATGCATCTTTCATGGACATGAACTGCTGTTTGTCAGTCAAATTAAAAGGCAGAAAGAGGGCAGTGGTGTTTAACAAATTCCAAGGAACTTTACCCAACTTAAGGGTTTGCAAAGTCCATGCAAACTGCATCACTGAACGCAACTGATTCTGACCATGATACAACATAGAGACATCATCTTGTACAATATCAACAACAGAGGATACAATATTGTTTAATGTGTAAATGCGGGAAGACAGGGTATTTATACTATTGTCAACAACAGCAAGCACCTTTTCCAAATTTGCTTGGTCTATTTCCCTAAGACGGGAAGCAGCTTCCATTTGTGACAGCTTCCAGAGCTCATTATACGCTTCATAAATGAATCTCTTCGGTCGGGGACCACGAGGTCCCAAGATAAAGTCAGATAAGTCAATAGTGCCTGATAGGAGGGATAAATGGTTCTTAACAGAGTCTAAGGACGAATGTTGTAACCATTGTTTACATAATTTACCAACCGAATACGTGGTCACGGTACGAGTTTCAGTAAATCTTGGATCAGGCTTGTCCTGTATGTAACCAGGAACTGTGCCATGAAAACGAAGTTGGCATGCATTAGATGATATGGGCCATGCCAACCAGGGTGACTGTATCAGTGCAGAAACGTTAAAGGAATTGTTCTGAAACTGAGCCTGTAACGCCATAAGGGACATATTAAAATGCAAACTATCATTTGGAAGACTTGACAAGGATGGGATGGTTGGCGCATTTAGTTGTTTAACGGTAGCCAACCCCCAACACGTGGTCTGATAAATGGAAGCATTTAGAAATAGAATTTGGGCTGGGATAAGGCAAGCACGGTGCAGGGCCTCAGTGCCCTGCACCTGCCATGGCTTCGAACCCCAGATTGATTTTAAATCCACTGTGTCTTTCCAATACTCATAACCACCCACCGCCAAGGCGCTCAAAAAGGAACCCGAATATAGTAATTTAGTGTGGGTCAACATTATTTTTTGAGTCAATGTAGATTTTAATTTAAAATAATAGGACCCAGGGTTCGATCGATTAAAATCAGTAAAATAGGTGAATTTATTTCGAAGAGTCTGGGAACTACCTGGTATGGGGTTTGGGCAGTGTTCCCATTGGGTGTAAGTAACAGGGCTGCGTAGTGCACTTGGTTTGTGGAGAAAATGATTGCCCCAATGCTGGTAGCAATACAAATCGGCATAATTCGCAGAATTCATATACAAGTCTTCAGCATTAAAAGAGGCATAATATTTTAAATCAGCAAACAATGCTTCAACTGCATGCACATCCCAATCATCAGAATGAATATTACTTTTTACTACATCACCCATCGAGACTCGAAGGACATTTGGTACATTAATAATTTCTGTCGGGCCATGTATTTGAAAGTTTACCGCATCCCATACGATGCCATCAGCAACTGGAAACGCTGAAATGTTCACAAATGTGTGGTCACGTTTCATGATGTGTGAAGAGGAATGTGGAGCCAAAGTTCCAGCAACACTGTTCACAGCAGAGCGTTCAGGTAAATAGTGACCATTGATGAGTAGAAAAAACACTGTGACAAAGCCAATGGACATGAACAAAAAGACCAAGAAAAGTACCATCCAAATATATGTCCAAGGTGGAATCAAAAAATTGTCTCTAAACCAGGATACAAAAAGACTAAACTTGGACGGGACTTGTGATGAGTTGGAATCTGAGTCAAAAGAATAACGTGTCGGGCTCAGTGGCGTTGTTGGTTGGTGTGCCACCGACTCTGTGGCGGGATAAGTATATTCGTCCTCGGCCATGCAGGGTGATGCAGGGGTTCAAATATATTTTCAGGCAAATCAACCATCTCCATGGTAACATCAGTGATTGTTCGTGCAGGCGTGCCTCGAACGCTTGTCCGATAAATGGCAGGACAAGAGACCGCTGGTGTGACACTATTTAGGATCGGCCAGATGTTGTATCTTGACATTTTCCACTGAGATGTATCTGTTTTCCTTGCGACCGGGAAGCGGTGGTAGGATGACTGTACGTGTTCCCTTCAAGCCCAGGACTGGAACCGGTGCACGAAAAGAGGGGCTGAATTCTTTTTGTTCTCCACCTTTTCTCGTACCAGGTCGCCAATCTTCGGAAGCCAGCCGGCTACCGGAATCTGCACAGCAGGGTCTGTGGCTGAAGGTAAATGTGCAATCGCTAGTTTGTCTCGGGCTTCTTGTAAGTCCTGTAACATAGTAGAATGATTATCTACATCGAACTTGGCGGATTGCGCCGCCATGTCTAGACCATCAAGGTCAGGCACAAACATTCGTATGCCAAAGAGCATTTCGTAAGGGGTCCGCCCACCCAGAGGCCTTCTAGGGAGATTATTAAGTGCACGCTGAACAGTATACAAGTGGGCCAGCCAGTTCCTGCCAGTACCTATAACTCTAGCTGTCAAGGATTGCTTTAAGTCACGGTTCATTCGTTCAACGATAGAGTTGCCCTCAGGCCTATACGGAGACGAAAATTTCACCCGCACCCCTAAGGAGCCCATTGCGTCCTTGTAAGCCTTAGAGGCAAACGCCGGACCTTGGTCAGAATGGAAGGTGCCGCATGCAAAAATTCCCACAAAGACACGCAAATCCCTAATGACATTTAGTGCGTCAGCACTCCGTTGTGGCCAGACCCAGATGAACCGTGTGCACGAGTCCACTGCCACTAAGATATATTTATAGGCAGTGTCTGAAGAAAATGGACCGCAGTGATCCAAGTAAACACACCCAAAGGGTCTGTTCGAAATTGCAAGCGAGGTCTGCGGTGGTCTTGTGACTGTTGAAGGCTTGATCTGTTGACAAACGTCACAGGAAAGCACATAAGTACGTGTATCTTTGTATAAACGACGCCACCAGTAACGCTGCTGCAAAATGGAAATTGTCGCAGACACACCAGCGTGCGCCGAAGCCATGCCTTCGTGTGCCGCTGCCATCAAGGAAAGTTCATGCGGTCCGCGTTGGGGATCAGCCGAACCCCAACGTTAGGTATTGTTACATAAGGAGCCTGATCGGGACCTATCTGGTAAGAATATTTAGAAGGGAAACCTCTAGGGTAATTAATTCCTTCTTTTGTTGCAGCAATAGCTGCCAAGATATCAGTGTCTATTTTAGACATGGATCTAGTAACTGCTGCTACTGAACACGTGAGTACTGCTGATCTGGCAGCTTCATCTGCCAGACTGTTACCAACAGCGTGTGCGCCCACTCGCTGATGGCCTAGGGTGTGAACCACCTGTGTGAGTGGCAGACGTCTTTGTAATTCTGCCACCCTAACCCAAAGCATTTTATGCTTGATTGTGTTGCCTTTAGCGTCTCTATAGTCATTTTGCGACCAAAAGAACAGATTGTCATTGTATGATTGAACACAGTAGTAAGAATCGCACACGATTAAAGTGGTCACATCAGGATTTACGAACTCAAGCGCAAGCACCAAGGCACGCAACTCGGCCAATTGTGCGGTACTGTCCCCGAGTGCCTGTGTATGCACCACAGTGGATTTGAACTTTCCGTTCACAAACGTACCTGCAACAATAGCACATGCGGCTGAATAAGCATGCTTGGACCCCGTGGCCGGTTGTGCCAAACCATCGGTGTAGATCACACAGTCGTAATCCTCAAGCGGCAATAAGGACAAAGGAGGAGGATGAATGAATTCATACTGTAAAAACTCCTGAGTCTGAAGAGAAGAGTCGAAAATGAAAGTGACATCCGGAGACATCAAAGATGTTGCCCATTGAATCCAACGGGGTGCAAAGCTTTAGAGTTCGGAACACTTGCTTTCGTCACTGCCTCTAGGGCAGGATAGGGTGTTACCACCAGAATGCGTTTTCCCTGTGCCAGTGCGCGCTCCTTCAGGATCGCCATTTGCACTGCTGTTAGCACTTTCTCCACAGATGAGAACCGCATTTCTGCAGAGGTGTATAGATGTGACTTGTATGCGATGGGTACTGTATCACCTTCATTAAAGGTTAAGTACGTGAAACCCACTGCCCCTGGAATGATTCTAATCACCAAGTTTGTGTGGTTATCACGCGTCAAAAGGTATTTAGACTCAAGAAGGTCTGTCTGCAAGGACTGCAGAATGGAGGTATGCTCCGGAAGCCAGTAAGACTTCGAAAAAGTAGGTTGTATCAAAGCATACAATGGCTTGATACGCTGGGCGTATTCGGGAATATATGTACGTCCGAAGTTCAGAAAACCCAGTAAAGACTGAAGCTTCTTCAGATTAGTAGGAGGGCACAGAAGTGCACATTTCTCCAGAAAATGGGGGCTAAACCCTTACTTTCATTGTTGAGCTCATAGCCCAAGAACAAAACGGTAAATTCAGCAATATGGGATTTGGCAAAGTTAATTTTGTATCCCTGAACCGCAAATTCAAGAATAATGCGGTCCACCCGGGTCAGATGCGGAAACAATTCATCGTCTGTCAGATAAATGTCATCCACATACGAACAGGCGTCTGGATCGATGCCGTCTTACAAAGAGACAACACGAGCGGCGAATACGCCTGGACTATTCTTGTAGCCCATAGGAAGACGCCTGAATTTGAACATTTTACCACCGGAAGTAAAGGCACACCATTGGCCACTCTCCGGGGCTAAGTTGTGCGTGTAGAATCCATTTGAAAGGTCAAGGGTCGTTTTGTATTTTTTACGAACAAGACTGTCTACAAGCGCAGAACTATGGGTATTTTGCACCGCAAAGGTCCGACAATGAGAGTTCAAATGCCGGTAATCCAATACTAAACGGTACGATCCATCGGGTTTAGAAACCGCGAAAAGGGGATTGTTCATAGGTGATACACAGGGTTCAATTACTCCCTGATATTCCAACTGTGTCAGAATTTCGGAAACGGGGCCTTTGGCTTCACGTTTTATGGGATATTGGGGTTGTGGCTGCGGCAACGATCGCAAAGGTATTTCATGGGGGAGATTCTTCGTCCCAACCCACGTGATTGCGGAATAACGCTGGAGCCAGGGACACAGCCCACTCTGCTGCAAGAGCCTCTGCTTTGTCCTTTGGGACATGTCGAGAAAAGCTCGGAAGGATTACCTCCTCCCTTTACGCGCAGCAATTACGAATGGGGGTGGCCAATCCACCTCTGCCAATAAAATGTCATATGAAGAGGTCAGATTTTCCCCAAAAATACCTTTAATTACTCGCTGTATATCACCTTCAATTTGGAGGACAATATTAAATAGTCTGTCAGGGGTGCCACTCTGGTGTCTGCTGTTTCAACAGTAATGAATGTTTCAGTTGCTGTCGCCTCCATATGAGGACGTAGCGCCTCCCGCACTATGGTTACTTCCGCGGCGCTGTCTAGGAGGGTTACTGCCCACGTCCAATTCAGGAGTCTCGTTCTCACCGTCTGTGGCATATTTCGCTGTTACAGCGGCAACTTTCTTCTTCTGAAATTGTGGTCGAAAACGTTGAGCGTCTTCTTCTTTTCCTCTGGCTTGTTGTCGAGGCTGGTCTCGTCCCTGTGGGGCCTCACGGGCCCTTCCTCTATCCTGGCGGTCTCCTCCACCGGCCTGTGACGAAGTCTGTGCCTGTGAAGAACGAGGAGAACGCGTATCAGGGATCTGAAACCTATCCGGTGACTTAATTCTCGCTCTATCGCGTAAATCATAAGTACGTTCAGAAGAAACTGAAACCGGGGATGCGCCTCGCGATCCCGGCTTTGTCTGTTGCTTACCCTGTTTTTTCAGCCTCCAGCTCTTTTTAGTGAAGACTGGTTTCTCATCCTTCTCAGATTGAGATTTGGTTTGTTGCTGTTGTGGTTGCGATTGTGTTTGCAGTTTTGCAAAAGCCTTGTTACCCAGGCTGTTTCTACCAATAGTTTTGTAAGCCTGGGTAATAATTTTCGGTAATTCTCGAGGCTTGTCCAATTCTGGGACTAAAGCCAAAGCGTTAGCTACTTGAAAGTTCACTGCATCGCCCTTGACATTCGCAAGGATCAGTTCAGCTACTACTTCAAACACTCCCACTAGTCTCATCCCTAATTCCACAGCCGCTTCAGGGCCGTGTTCATCCTGTACTTTTTTAATTACAGAGGGGAGAACTGTCATGGAAGGAGTACCAAAACATTTAGAATATACTGCTGCGAATACCCTACCCCAGTTGTCACATGCTGTCAACTCGGGAATTAAGTCTTTTGGCAAACTAATCGTCAAAATACGATGTTTATCCACTGGAGTTGTATGTGGAAAAACCGCCTCCAACTGATCAAACTTTTCTGCAAGCCAATAAGGAAAATCATCCTTATGTTGTGGTCGTTTGCCCATCACAGAATTCACCATGACAGGACTTATGGTCACTCCGCCTGCAGCAGCTGGTTGGCCAGGCACTCCAGGAGCGGCTCCATGGATGCTGCCTGTAACATATCGCACTAACGCTCGATGCACCTGCACCAAGGCCGCATACATAGTGCGCAGTTCCGCGACTGGTATTGTCATATAAAGCGGATGTAGGGTGTACCCGGCCAAGACAGGCCAAGTGGCCCCCGCTATAGATAAGGGGCCTAAACGAACCGTGGTAGTCGGTTGTGGGAGGGCGCCATTAAACCAAACACGGTGTTGCCAAGCCGTGAGCGGTACTTCAAGATTAGTATAAGGTCTATAGACAGCAGGAACAACGGTGGGTTCATATGCATGGAACAGATTATCGTTCGCATCCACCGCTGGAAAAGTGATCCAAGAGTAGAACACTTCAAAGTGGAAAGCCGGGTCGGCTTGAACCACAAAGACTAGGTCAACTCCCGCGTCTGGCACTCCATACACCCGTAAGTGATCCCGGAGTGCAGTGCGGCTATGCGCCGCTATGTCTATACCCGCCATTCCTAACGGGTTTATTCAACAATCTTACACGAGGCAGCACAAAAAGGGTTTTTTCTAAGAAACCTTTTTTAATAACATCAAGCTTGAAAGAACCTACAAAATCTGCAATATAGGAGGTATCGCCGTCACACACGCTTCCGGAAGCGTACGTGAGGGTTGTGTGGCTAAGCACAAGTACTACTCAAGCGTCTCGCAAGTAAGGTGCCCCACTCGTTGGTCGCGCCATGTCATAAGGTTTCTGCACATACAGAGCTATGCACAGGATAATAGGACCTCGGAATATAGTGGTGAGCCAACCATAAACCTTAGCACCCAAAACTCCAACCCAACTAGCCTTAGCGTCCCATTAGCACTAATGTACCAATGATTAGACAACCCAGAACACGGTATCTCTCTCTCAGGACTCGCAGAGGCAAGAACACCCTTTCGTTACTCTCGTACCTGTCCACAACATGCGTAAGAAGAGACACTGTATAGTTCAAAATATTTATTTCAACTTACGTGTCCTTAGATACAGTACACGTGTCAGTACTAATAGCATAATACATAAGAATAATATAATCAGCATAGTTACTACTCCATAGAATACGAACGGGGAAAGCATCTCATAAAGCAGTGGATATATGTCTAACTAACATTACCACCCTCCCCGTGCTAGAAGCCAGTTTATTATAATAATAGAAGACCTTTGGGCTTTGAATAGCGAACCCCCATACCTCAGTCTCTTGATGCAAAACTACATCAGCAAACAATCACAGCTCTTCTCTCTGGAAAGGTCGTCTCCAAGTGCTATCTTAGAGCAAGCGAGCGCATTATTAAAAGCACACTAATTTCTCAATGGCAGCTGTACAAGTGTTATGTCTAGGTGCGAGGGACGGGCCAAATCAGTAGAAACCAGGGATTTGTTATTCGACCTTGTAACTGTTGTTCAGACAGAGCCCACAAAGGGAATAGGAGAAAAGGTGAGAAACAGAAAATGCAGACTATTGTAGATCAACTTGGCAATAACAGAGGGCGACAGAACAACATCCAATAGTAACGTGCGCAAGAGTCATCATGGCAGCCAGGCGTGGTAACGTAGCCAGACCTGCCAGGAGGCCATGAGCCACAAGACATTTTCTGGAGATGTTTAGCGCACGTTTTTGTGAATTTCCCCCTAAACTGTTTCACAAAGAGTTAACTTACCCACTGCTCATCACTTTTTCTATAAGGGCCGCTAGGTTTTATCTGCCCTCCTGGCAGTCATAGCCAGTACGTAAAATTCCAGACTGCGGCTGTCACGCCTTTTACATATTTCATTAATCTTTGTTTCAGTTTGTTTTACAAGTTTTCAGAAGAAGTGACCAAACGCCATGTTTTCTTCGAGTCGAGCTACGAAATAAAGGGTACTAGCTGCACTTGAGTCAGACAGAGTGAACGGCGTCATTTGCTGAAGTCATTCCTTGGATTGGCACTGGATGCTCCTCCGGTGTTTGGAGCTCCACGCCCGCAGGGCACGGGTTAATGATGGGAGCGTCCTTCGAGGATTTGAGGCATGGCGATTGTAGTTGGGTGAGTAGGCGTCCCCTATAGGCGTCGCTATGGTTACGTTAAGATGCAGAGATGGTGTCAGACCTGGAGAACCTCATTCAGAAGAGCTTAGATTTATTGATCTGGTAAGATACGAACAAGTGAAGGACAACACCATCAAAGTCTATTCTTCAGGAGAAGGTGTTTAAGGGGAAATATTGGTTTAATCTATCAACGCTAACAGAGACATTGAGTAAGATCCGCAGACGGGGGATGTCACCCCCACGATCTGAGGTGCACCCTTGACAACTTAAATACTTTTATATAAATTATGGGTGGTAAGGACCACTTTGGCTGCTGATTTTTTAAGTGAAAATCTAAGGCAGATATTACAGGTTTAGCTACTTAACCACCTCTGGGTACTTAAGAACTTTCTCAACTGAAAAGCGAAGGCTAAAAGAAAATAAACCCCTTCACTCTCTTTCTGATTGACTGGCTGTTTAATTATTTCTTAATTTTGTTCGAAGCAGATGATAGAATTTGTCTGGTTCTTTGCATTTTTCTTTTGGTGTTTTGGCACTAAAATAAAAGTGGCCCATATTAGTAAATTATATAGCTAAAAAAAAGTCGCCCATGTTTGGAAATTGGGGCAGCTTTTAACTTATAAAGACGCGCTGTATGCAAGGTATGGAAGACTGTATGGATTTGAGCTTCCTGCAGGCAATGCTTGTTTTAATATCAGGGAAATCACATTAAAACCGGCCCAGCAAACCATAAAAATAGTTCCACAAACAGTAATAAAACGGCACACACACTGAACTGTCAGACCAACCCCTCGGCCACTGCATGACTGCCCTATAGACCCGCTCGAGCCTGGTAATATTGTTCCTTTTCACGGGATAGACATTGTTGCTGTACTCTTTTCGAGTGAAAGGTGCCACATTCTATTTGTTATTGCCTTGTATATATCCACACCCGAATTCAAAGCGTCTGATATATTATTGTTGTTCTTGTACCATTCTATTAACATGTCACTGATGCAAGCTCTCTCTCTCCCTGTCCTCTTGTTGTTATGTCTTTCCAAGTCAGGGTATTGACCAATCAGTGCTGTTGTTTTGTTTTAGGCTCCCTTTTCAATGAGCAGAGCCAACTTCCCTTTATGCTCTCTAGTTAGGTCGAGCCTAGCAGAGTTACTACATGCCTGGCAGAACATGCCATTGTCTTCACTTATAGTTGGCAGACGTCTGGGAAACAAATAATTGTGCCTTCGTTTTGAAGAAGCATTATTAATCACAGTCCTTAAAGATGCCCAGTCGGTATAGAGTGCATAAACATTTGCATCTGTTAACATTGTGACCGTTGTGTTTTTTTCTTACTTTCCCAAGACGTTTCTCTCTGAACTGACTTGGGCATAAATGTGCCGTCCAAAAATATCCTACAAAGCAATATTGTAAACACTTAGGCGCTGTCTTGATGTTTGTTTTGCCGAATATTTTTGAGATAGTGCTTTGAGACGGCGGTACGGTGCTTTCGGTATTGCAATATAAAACAAGCATTTGCAATGCAATAGGTCTCGCATTTACGCGAGTCTGAGCTATTGACACGGCAAATAAAAATGCCTTTTATTTTTGTTTTCGTTTTTAAAACATAAATAAAAGGCATTGTCATTTACAGTGCCAATAGCTTAAACTCGCGTAAATGCGAGACCTAGTGCATTGCAAATGCTAGTTCTTCATAGGCAGAAAAGCTGCTTCAAGTTTTTGATTCTTTCATTGTGGAGAATGTGCACTCATTCCTTTAGCTTTATTGTTCCTGATCTCATTAGCAATTAAAAGGTCTATCTTTTATGTCCTTTTATGAGTATACTGTGTGTTGTTAACTTCGCCTTTTGCTCTCTCTGGTGATTTTTCTGTGCTAGTCTTCCGTGTTTTGTACGGCTTCGTGGTGTTTCAAACCCTCTCCAAGTGCATTTGGCTTTAGTCTCGGTGAAAGCAATTCACTAAGGAAACCCATAATGTATTCAAGGCCACTTGACATACTCCAGTGTAAACACTAATGTGTCTAAGGACTTCATTTGTCAGTCTATACAAGGCTATACTCTTGTACAAGTAATTGCCCCCTGGAGATTCGGAGTGCTCTCCCGGCCTTCTTTACAGAAGCTGTCAATAACACAGCAGCTACTTCCTGCACTGTGCAGTGCACCCAGACACGGGAGAAGAGGCCTAACAGATTAGCAGGAAATGCGATGGATAACCATCTGAATTTGGAAGTGATGGCAATAACTAGCCTCAGTTACTTGTGGGAGCAGGCTGGGTTTTATTATCATCAGATATGTCTTAAACTGGATTTTAGACCCTCTGGGTGTGAAGAATATCTCCCATTGTTCTCTGAGCAAGGACAATTAAAGCTGAGCCATGATCTCCCACGTGCCTGGCATCTACCACATCTCGCAAAACTCAAAATGACCCATTGAGGCTTCCGTGATAGGTATATAATCCTAAAAGGCTTTGTTTAGTGTTGCTTAAATCTTCACTTTTAAACAAAAAAGACAGCAAATACTCCCTAAAAGAAAAAGTAAGAGACTCTCGATGAAAATATGTTTTATGTATCGAGGGCATCTAGTCTTGTTTATGTCACTTAAGCCCGATTATTCAAAATATTTTACTTTGAACCTTGAAACAAACTCATGTTTGAAGAGAAATTGTGTGATAACTTTTTAGTGTGCACGAATGTATACAATACTTGTCTTTCACTGGAACATCTTACCAATTTTTCAAATCATTTTGTTCTAGGCTTTGCATAATTGTCTCGATCACAAAACAACACATTCCTCTGCTGTGATAATTTAATGTCAGATAAGTCATCAAAATAAATACCTTCTTACGTGATATAGAACGTATTGAGAAATTTCCAATCAACGACAGAGTTTTGTTGAAAGCATGGCTGTAAAAGCTCCATGCTTTACAAACAATAAAAAAACTACACTTTGCAATAATGCAGTTGTGTTTTCTGAAGAAAGGACGTTCAGCGCATTGCAAGAGGTATGGTATGCAAAAATGTAATTATATATAAAAGAATTGGCAAAAGAATAGTGGATTAGTGTACACCCCATATTCAATATAAGAATCCTAGACTTAAGAGCTGTTCTCGTGACTGTACACTGATTGCTCCTGAATGCACATGAAACATCTTGCAGTAGAACCCAGCATTCTGTAGTATGTGTTGATGTGCTTGATTGGTGCTACATTGGTCCTATATTGGTGTCTATCCATAAATTAAACTATATAAGGTAGAATTCATAAATTTCTTCCACGTGCAATCTCTTTCTAAGTGCACATAACAGGTTGGAATCACAAGTGGGTGAGCTCAGCATTTTCTCCATCCGAATTAGAAAATGATTGTATTTTAGCTGAATAATAATAATAATACGCCTACCAATAAATATTTCACATTATGGTGTGGAATAAATAAATGAGCAATTATATATTGTCTATCTCATACTGTCTGGTTAATTGAGAACCAACACAGCACTACATTTGGAGCAGATAGAACTTGATTTGAAAGTTCAAAAGTTCTGAAATGTAGACCTCACTCTGATTCATTCTGCCTTAAGTTGAGTAGTTATAATTTTTGGAAGTCTATTAATGCATCACATATTGTAAATGAGTATATAATTTGCTGGTATGCAGGGAAGAACACTATTGTTAACAAATATAAGAAAAAAGTAATTGGTCTAACAGTATTCATCTTAATGGCTTATATCTGGCCCCACTATGAACGATGTTGCTGCAACCAGATTTGGTGGTACATTTGAAATATCATCAGTGATTTGGAAACATTAGTATCCCTTCCTGCACAAACACAATCGTACCCACAATGCAGGCACCCCTGCACCATGACACAAGCATATCTGTGTTGGGTCTAGGCAGACAAAAGTGCACCAGTGCAGGGAGAGAGCTGAACAGCACCATTTTTGTAAATATGGTGCAGTTCAGTTCTCTCCCCTTCATCAAACACAGTGCGGTATCTTGTCTTGCCGTGTTGCATTGGGGAAAGATGAGTAAATCTGGCCCAATGTCCAAATGACTACTGCTGGATATAGAAGGCACCAGTGAACAGAGGAGCTGCTCCCTTGGTTAGCTGTTGTGCATGATGCATCTGCTGCAGTGCGAGACTCCAAGCCTCCAATGTGAGGAAGGCCTGGAGAATCAGGTTTGTGCTGCACCTCCCAAAACATTGGAAGGTTTCTGGCTGGTGCTGGAACCTGTTTTAAAGCCTGAGTCTTTGTAATTGTGTGAGCCATGACCAGTAGCATAGTGGTAAGGACCCGAAGAACTGTGTCACTGCGGAGACCAGCCACCAGAGATGAGGTGGATTGCAGATTGAGTCCCAGAGACCCACCTGGAGATGAGAGGCCGAGTGAGGCAGCAGAACTGAGGCTCTACAACGGTGAAGGGTTGTGGATGCTCTGACTGTGGTGTAGGATTCTCCTGAGCTCTATGTGTGCGGCAGAATGGGCTGCATGGCTATCATCCCTGAAAATAAACTTCATATGTCCTGCTTCCCACTCCCTCCCTCCCTCCCTTTTTTCTTCTTCGATCTGCTCTCTCCTGGGAGAGCTTGCCACCTCTTGGTGCAGGGAAGTATTTGATGACCTGAGCTGCGTACCACATGGAAGAGAGCACCAACTATTGATGCTGGAAACAATCCTCATCATGCTAGACTCAGCTGAGGCCCAGTATACTGACACTGTGGCAGAGCTGAAATGGGCACATTTCAAAGCCCAATCGCCCATCTCCTTGGAACCCTGTCCTAGACATCTGCCCTACATGGTGGGCCCCTACCTAGTGGTTTGGCACCTTACTAGACAATCCTCTCCTGGTAATTTGTATATGCTTGCACTCTCCTGTTTTGCTTGAAATGAAACTTTCCTCCCTTGCCTTGGGATTATTGGTTCTGTGGTGCAACCTTTTCCTTCATTTTAGGGGAAGTACCATTGGCTTTTGGACTGGTGGGGTTTCTCTGGCTTGATCTAAGGGGTGGTCTGGGCCCAGATTTTATTCCTCAAGATTGGAGTGTGACACTTTAGTGCTCCGGTCCGAGATTCTGGATGTAAACATAAAGGAGAAAGACAAAGGGGGCTAGCTATCACAGCAGACACAAACTGGTAGATATGCCAAGCAGATCCCCTGCTGCTTTGTCCCAGGCCAGCCCACCTGTTGAATGTGCTTCTATTGGGTCATGAGTGAACCTTTTTCCTCAACAACTAATGTCAACCTGCTTGCCATCCTTGCCATCCTCAGAGTGCACAACAACTACCTTAGGATGGTGGGGGTCACAGAGAAAGCTGAGTGGTCCTGGCTGGACCCTTTGGTAATTATTTGGCTGAGTGCAACGGTGCCTCTAGAAGACATATCTCCGTTCTTTATTGTTTAACATGCGCACAGAGCTCTGGCGTCAAGACGCCAGCCTGGAGCTTCATCTTCATCTTGTAATTACAAAAATCCTTAACTTTAAGGACTGATATATCTTTCAGTAAAAAGTAGGTATTTGGAAAGCCATTTAGTGCTGGTTGTAATTTAGAACTAACTCTAGTCCCAAGACAAAACAGTAGGATTTTTTTTAGATTCTAAGTTCCTCTCTTTTCCTCTAGGAGTGAATGTGAGAACAACAGTGTGCATACTGCTAAGCAGCGTGCACAAAGGTGGAGGTGACTGAGTAAGTGGAGATGGCAGTTGTGGTACATCGGTTAGAGCATTGCACCTCCACTCACCGTTCCATTGGGTTAACTGATTCTAGAGGTAGTTCTGGCATATGAGGGAAGGGCCTTCCATAGGAGGATAACAACTGCTGTCAGGAGGAGATCAGATCTAGGGGAGCCTGAGGATTCTATTGACAAGAAGCAGGAACTTTCTGGGGTCTCTTGACGGCGAATCCAGTACCTCATTCTACAAAGAAAGAAAAGATCCTTGAAGGGTCCGGTATACGGAGGTGCATTAGAGACTGTTCATCATCTGGTTATTTTGCTGATGGGCTGTTACCATGCAAAGGGTATTTAGCAGTTTTGTTATCATGTTTGCCAGCATGCAGACATGGAAAACATAGGCCGAGAAATCTGTTCCCAGACAATGTTTTATTCTCCTCTGGAATCTCTGAAATTGCCCCAATTTTTGCTGGATTCCTTTCTTTGCTTAGACCGGTGTACCCCTGCTTGCCAGACAAGCACTTGGCTCATTGCTGGGTTAGTTAGCCTTTGGGTTCTATGCCATTCTTTGTGTTCTACCCCCTTCTCCCAGTTTCTCACAAGGATCAATTTATAGATTCCAGTTCATCAGTGGGTATCACTATTTATTACCTCCTTTTGGTCCCTTGCTTCATCCAGCCCCTTTCTGTTTGTGTGTGGTGGTGAGGGGTGGAGGGGGGAGGAAAGGCAGGGGGGGCAAAATCAATATCGAACCGGAGCTGGAGAAGGGCCCTGGGATGCCCAATGCCGGGTTTGCAATCTTGCAATGCTATACTGGAGCTGCCCAGAAGATCCCTATCTTATGCTTTCAATTTACAAATATAAATTAAAGAAACAAGTTGGGGGAATCCTTAAAAATTCTACTAGTGCACGCCTTGCATTTAGGATTAGCTCTGTTTACTAGGCATGATTACAACAGATAACTGTTGACATCCTCCCAGGACATTAGGGCAACACAAAGGCATAAGTAAATTAAACAGTGCTGTAATTGAAAGTAAGGATGCCTCTCCTAAATTTAACTCTGTAACAAACTGTGTGGCTAGGAGAGACCAACAAGGGAATGAAGAGCAAGGCAAGTGAAAGAAAATGAAAAAATTCCAAACAACTGTTGCTCAGCTCCTAGCTCTCCAACACAGAGAAGCTACCTCCTGGCTGCACCACCGAGAAAGCCAGTGCAGCCCACCCCCTTACACCTCTGCACATTTTTTAAATTCCACCACAAACATATTAACCTCAATCATGACTTACATTGTATCGAAATGCTTGTGAAGAATCCACTGAGGAAATGCATATTTCTTCCCATTGCGATCTTTTCACAGTCTTCCCTTCATGGCTTCACCAACAAGTCCTGTTTCATACTCCGCAAGGCCATCTGCTTTGCAAGTGTAAATGGATAAAGATCAGGGAAAAACAACAGCTGCTGATCCCCCAATTTCACCTCTTTGTGTCTGATGGCCTGTCTTAGGATTTGATGAGGAACAAGGTCAAGACTGATTTGCTTATGGCTGGGTCCAAACTGGGGTGGCATAATGAGCAAAAGAACGATGGGTAAACCCAGATCTCTTGACTGGGGGTAAGTGGTTGAAAGGTTTCACCACTCCGTCCATCATCTGGTTGTGTTTGTTAAGATTTCATCTGCCAGTCCACCGTGTTTGCTACCAAAATTGCAGTGCCACCAGGGCGTGCCTTCTACTTCCTCATGTTATGGGTGAGCCTGAACGCCCTCTTCAATAGTTCATTTACTTCCTCATGTGTAATTTCCAATAAGTCATCAAGCACAGTGCACAGTTTGGCCTGCAATGCCTCCGAGTCATCTCCGGCAGGACACTCAGGATTCACAGATGTATACCTCTACTTAGGTTATTCATTGTTTCCAGTCTTTCATCAAGCTTTATCATGGCAGCCATTAAATATCCCCTGAATGTCTGTGCCTTCCTGTATTTCAGACCTATGCCTCATATGCGCTGTGACCCTTCCCTCCTTGGGCTCCCGTGTGTATTCAGCCACAAGTATTCTGCTTCTCCAATTTCTCCTCAGCACTGTGCACAGCTGTGCCCACCATAGCAATCTTGTCTCCTGGTCAGTATGCAGGGTATGAATTGAACACAAGAGGGTCTACTTAACTCGAGACAGTTGCAGTCACTCAGGTGGCATACGTCTTTGAGGATCTCAAGGCGGTCTCCTTGAGATTAAGGAGGCATTCGCCTTTGCCACCGTGATTGTGAAGTACAGAAAGTGCAGTGAACCCCTAGTCCCCTTAAGGGTTCATATGTTGGGTAAGTGCCCCCAGCAGGAAAATTAGCATGGGACTTCTCCAGCAGCCTCGGTTCTCACCAGAGAGAACTGCTTTGAAGAGGTTGCCACTGCTGAGAACCTCTTGTTTGCAACATTGCTTGTCCTCAAGTAAATGCCTGAGCTGCACTCAGCATCACAAATTTTGTCAAGCCACCTCCACAACGCTGACAAATGGGCACACCCCTATCACATATTCTCAAAATGAATGAAGGCGACAAACCTGCACCTCAGGATGCCTAGGCCGGCCAAAGAATGGCGGCTCTGCTCAAAGCTATGAGGAACTGTGCTCATATTGGGTCCCATTCAGTACCACCACTGGCAACTTGAATTTAAACACTTTTTCATAGGTTTTCAGTTCTAGTTGTTTAACTAAAGGTATTTTTTATCATAGACCATGTAGTTTTGATTCAACTGTCAAAAGTATGGATCCATTGTTCCATCCATGGGAAGAGCTGCTAGCTGAAAAGCTAGGAGGTACATGAAATGTGCCAGAGAAGACATGGGCCATTGGCAGGGGCATGCTCAGAGGCTTAGACTTCCAATTGCAAAGTAAGCCCCTTTAGACCAAATTGTTGGGATTAGTGGGGCAGTCAATGAGAAAGATGACAAAAGACAGAAAAAGATTGGAGAAAAAGAAAGAATGAATGAGGGGGCTTTATTAGTGAGTATAAAATAAGCAGGGTGAGTGAGATACTCTGCTTAAAGGCTTAGCAGGCATGCACTATGCAAGATCCACATTTTCTAAATATATTTTGAAATAATACAGACAATAAAAAAGATACTGAGATGTATATGCTGAAGTTCCTTGATGCAGCATCCATCAGACAGACAACATGAGCGTGGGGCTTGAAGCATCAAGATCCCAACTCCTGACATAATCTGTATGATTCTGAGCAATTTTATTGACTGATCTATATTTTTTATGTTAACTTATACATACAATAGGCATAGTATGATCTTGGTGATTGCTCTCCTAAGACCTCAGAATGGATCTAGTTAAGCAGAAAGTTGACTTCCTTATCTGAGGCCTGAGCCTTTGAAATACATTTACTGCTGCTGTCTGAGTGTGCAGCATCTGCATCACATGAAGGGTAGATCAGCTGTCTCTGGCATGGACCAATAACATTTCTTAAAAAGCTAAAAGAAAGCATGTAACCTGAGAAGCAACTCTACTGTCTAAAGTCGAAACACATGCATGCTTTTAAGGATGGGTCTGCTGCCAATCAATCAGGTGGGATTTATAGAGTGCTACTTGTCATCCGTGAGGGTCTTGTGGCGCTAAGGAGGGGGGAAGTTTGCTGCTCTTCTCTTTTCATTGAAGAGCCAGGTTTTCAGTTTCCGCCTGAACTCCAGAAGTGTTGTAGCTGATCACAGCCTGGGGAGGGGGGCCTAGTTTGGTGGGCCACCAGGTGTGGTTCCAGGGGGAAGTAGAATTTCTGAAAATGAGTACCTCGGTCTTGTCGGTGTTCAGTTTCAGGCATCTGCTCTGCACCCATCTGGTGACATTGGTCATGCACCTGCTGAAATTGGCTTTTGCGATTGTGGGATAGGAGGAGAGGGATAGGATGAGTTGGTTTCATCAGCGTAGGATATAATGTTCATGTTGTGGGTTTTGAACAGGGTGGCAAGGGGGGTCATGTAAGTGTTGAAGAGGGTGTGGCTGACGGATGATCCCTGGGAGACTCCGCAGATGATGTCTCTTGGAGCTGAGGCGTAGGGAGGAAGGTGGATGCTTTGGGTTCTGTAGGTGAGAAAGGAGGCAATCCACTTGAGGGAATCTCCCTTGATGCCCATCTGGTTGAGGCCAAGGTGAAGTGGGTGGTGGGATACAGTGTCAAAGGCTTCAGAGAGGTCAAGGATGATGAGGGCTGCGGTTTTGCCCTTGTCCGTGAGGGCTCTGATGTCATCTGTGGCTGCTATGAGGGCGGTTTCTGTGCTATGGTTGGTGCGGAAGCCGGATTGCGAGGGGTCCAGGAGTCTGTTTCTATTGAGATGGTTTGTTAGTTGGATGTTGATCGCTTTTTCCATGCCTTTTGTTGGGAAGGGGAGAAGCGAGATGGGTCAGTAGATTGTGAGGTCCACTAGGTCCGCAGAGGTATTTTTTAGAAGCGGTTTGACTTCTGCATGTTTCCATGAGGTGGGGTAGTGCACCTCTGAGATGAGGATGAGGGTGAGTTCCTTGCTGATGGCGCTGGTTCATTGTTGAACATGTGGTGTGGGCAGTGCTCCCTAGGGGCTCCAGAGTGGATGGAGCTCATGAGGGAGGTGGTGGTCTGTGTGGTGAGGGGTTCCTAGTTGGAGATGGTGTCTGGGGTGTTTTTGTTACTGGTGTATAGCATGCTTATGGTGTCCAGAGGGGTTTCGAGGTGTTTGTATAAGACTGATATTTTGTTGTGGAAGAACTCTGTGAGGGGGTCGCAGAGTTCCTGGGAGTGGGTGATGGTGTTTTCTGTAGCTGTGTGGTCGGTGAACTCTCTGATGATGCTAAAGAGCTCTTTGCTGTGATTGGAGCTGTCTTTGAGGTGATTGTTGAGGGCCTCTTTCTTGGCATTGTTAAGTTGGGTGTGGTATTTGTTCAGAGCTTTTTTGAGGTTCTCCCTGGAGTAGGGAGTCTTGTTGGTTTGCCAGGTCCTTTCTAGCTTCTTGCAATTACGTTTGGAGTTGATGAGTTTGTCTGTGAGCCAGATGGGCCTGTGGGGGTGTTTCCTGGTCCCGGCTGGTTTGAGAGGGTGCGACAGTGTTGGAGCAGTGGGAGATCCAGGTATTGAAGTTACTGACTGTTTTGTCCAGGGTGGGAACGTGGGTGGGGGTAATGTGTCCAGGGTGTGTGACCAGAGGTCCTCTGATACCTTGCTTCAGGTCCTGTGGGAGGTGCTGGGGGGTTGGTCAATGACTTGGTGGTGGTGGTGATGTGGAAGTGTACTATGGCATGGTCAGATCAGGTTATGTTGCTGGTGTGACTGTATGTGATCTTGTTGCTGATGGAGAAAATTGGGTCTAGTGTGTGTCCTGCTGTGTGTGTGGGGCTGGTCACCAGTTAAGGGAGTCCGAGGTTCTCTAGAGATTTGAGGAGGGTTGCAGTGTTGGTGTCGGAGGTGTCTTCTAGGTGGACGTTGGTGTCCCCTATAAAGAGGTTGTCATCTGAGTGGATGGCTAGGGGGGAGATGAGGTCTGCGATGTCTTTGCAGAACGGGGGGTGGGGACCGAGCAGTCGGTAGACGAGGGGGCCTCTTAGCGTGGTCTTGCTGTTGGTGTTGATCTGAAAGTTCATGTGCTAAATGATAGGGGAGGTCATGGCAGTGGTGGATGAGCAGTTGATGTTCTCTTTGTGAATGATGGCTATACCGCCACCTTGTTTGTTGATGTGATTAATTATTTTGTATCCGCTGAGAACAGCGGCTGCGGTGACAGATGGTGATGCCGGGTTTAGCCATGTCTCGGTGAGAAAGGCAAGATCTGGTGTGAGAGAGCTTATGGTGTCCCAAACTTGACTGGCGTGTTTGTGGAGGGAGCAAGCATTGATAAGTAGGCAGTGGAGTTGTTCCATGTCTGCGGTGGAGTGGGGGAGCTTTGGAGCGGTACTCATGATGCTGCAGTGAAGTGTGCAGTGCCGGCAGGCAAATCGTCCAGCCGTGTGGCGTGGGGAAGCGAAGTAACAGTTGGGGCTGCGGGGTTCTGGGTTGAGGGCCCTGAGGTCATTACCTGAATATCTGATGTGAGGGGCGAGGGGACAGGGGTCCGGGTGCTGGGCACGGTCCAGAAGCGGACAGGCGCAGACGGGCTTGCTTTTGATGTGCCTTTGGTGCGCCAGCGGTGCAGTTGCGCTGCAGCCTCCATTAAGCAGGTTACCTGGGAGAGGGGAGGGGTGCTGGGGATGGTGACAGGGAGAGAGGGCCTGGCTGCACAGGGGAGTGGGTGGTGGGGAAAGAGCTGGAATGTTTGGGAGAAAGAATTAGGGGAATCTGAAAAGGAAGGAGAAACAAAAGCGTTAGGGAATCTGAAATGGAAGGAAAAACAACAGAATTTGGTAATCTGGAATGGAAGGAAAAAAAGCAGTGTTAGGGAATCTGAAAAGGAAGGAACAAGAACGTTTAAAGAATCTGAAAAGGGGAAAAAGCATTAGGTAATCTGAAAGGGAAAATACGAATGTGATGAGACTTTAGGTGAAAACAGAGTGAGCGCGAGTGGAGAGGTGCCAGAGAGTGGCAGAGAGGTGAGCTGATATGGGTGGAGAGGAAGGAAAAGTGGGATCAGGAGGCAGAGAGATGAGCACAAAGGCCCAATAATCAGGGAGAAAGGGAGACGAGAACAAGAGGCACCATAGTCAGTACAGCGGATCAACTCCAGAGAAATGGCAATCACAGCAAGGCGGCAACAGGAGCGAGCGCACAGGGGAGAGCTGGCCAGGGACCTGCTCAATGGGACCGTGCTGCGGTCTCCATTAAATAGGTTACCTGGGGAAGGTACGCGGGAGAGGGGATCTGGCTGCACGGGGAGTGGGTGGCGGGGAAAGAGTGGGAATCTGTGAGAGAAAGAATTAAGGGAATCTGAAAAGGAAGGAGCAAGAGCGTTAGGGAATCTGACAAGGAAGGAAAACAACAGTGTTAGGTAATCTGAGATGGAAGGAACAAGAGCGTTTAGTGAATATCAAAAGGAGAAAAAAGCGCCAGGGAATCTGAAAGGGAAAATGCGATTGTGGAGAGACTTTAGGTGAAAATAGAGCGAGCGCGAGTGGAGAGGGAGAGGGGTCAGAGAGCGTCAGAGAGGCAAGCTGAGAGGGCAGAGAGGGAGGAGAAGGGGGATCAGGAGGCAGAGAGGCGAGCACGAAGGCCCAATAAGCAGGGAGAAAGAGAGACAAGAACGAGAGGCACAATAGTCAATACAGCGGTGTGGCAGATCAACTCCAGAGAAATGTACACAATCACAGCAAGAGGAGCGAGAGCGAGCGCACAAGGGAGAGCTGGTCAGGGACTGTGGGAGGCCAGGGACTGTGTGGGGCCCAAGGCTCTAAAGTTTCTGCAACCTCAGATAGAACTCTGGGGCCTATTAGCAAGACCCACGTTAAAATTATCGCCGTTTTAGCGGCAGGAAACTGCCGCTAAAACGGCGATAATGGGCTTGCTAATATGCGTTATGGAATTCCAATAGAAGCCCAGGTTAGATGTCCTGCACATCTAACCTGGGCTTCTATTGGAATTCTATAACGCATATTAGCAAGCCCATTATCGCCGTTTTAGCGGCAGTTTCCTGCCGCTAAAGCGGCGTTAATGTTATCGCCCGTTCTTGATAATATGCCCCTTTGTTGTTCAAATGATAACACCAACACAATCTATGTACCCTTATTTATGGGCCAACAATGTGAGTTCTGAACCTCCTGGTTGGTGTCACCATATTGTATAAGTTCTTTGAGTGTTTTGTTGATGCTTAGAGGTTGGAGGGTTGCCAATCCCCCTTAATATTCAGATTCTCATTAATGCCATTCTTTAAAATCTGAAAGCCCATTTAAAAAAAAAAAACTGTGATTTTCCAGGACTGGCATGTACGCCTTTCAGGGGGATCGGCCTGTGATGAACACCCATCTTTATATTATTGCACACATAAATTGAACCAATATTACCAACCTAGGAATGAAAGACGCCATCATGCATTGTCCTACCTTTTTCACTTAATTGAGTAAGTCACAGGTTCTTCCATTTCATGAATCCTGTCTCATGGTTATTGACACCCCTAAGAGCTATAGAACTAAACCTGTTTCTTTTGTATTGATCGTTCCACCAGTATAGGTGTAGGGCACCCATCTCACATCTAATAGGGCAGCGTCTTCGAAGGATCTTATTTCTTCTTATTTTCTAATTATTATATGAGGGTGATCTTTAGATGTTTTCTCGTGTCCCTTCATTTTTATATGATACATGTAATGACCTCAACTAAGCGGCCTTCAGTTACAACACCTACTTGTGAAACATAATAACAGAACAATGTGCCTTATTTGGCCCAATTTTCCAGGTAGTATATTATGTTGAAATTGCACTTCTATATTTCCATGAGCTCTGAATGGGGCAGTGAAACACTGAAATATTTATATTACTTGAAGACCAACTTTCCTCCCAATCTCAGGAAAGTGGGGAAAAAGAACAGAGATCTGCACTTCAACTCAGAAAAAGTAAGCCTTTGGTGGTAGTTTCAGTCATGCTCTTGTCTTACCTCATCGGTACTCCCACTTTCAGCATCCAGTCATGTTGCAGGTATTGTCTGCGGTCAGAAATGGGGCCTATCATGCAGTTTTTTGTCTCACTTTGCCACCTCATTCACAAACTGTTTCATATTTAGAAATACTGCATCAGTCCTTCCTCATTTCCCTTCAGGTCCTGTCACCATGTGACTAATGAAACAGGGACCATGCAGAGTCACAAGAGTACAAAATAAGAGGGCCAGCAAAGACACTGATGCTGGCTATCTCCACCCCTCTCTCATGTGCCACTGCTTCAGTGTGTGCTCTCTTCTGCCTTATCCATTTTATGAATAAAGTAGTGTAGCCCTAGCTTCCATTTATTCACGATAGTGGTAGTGGCAACCACAAGGTACAGCACTGCTCCTTTGCTAAATATGTGGAAACTAGTGGTGGCACAATCTGTCAGTAAACCAGAGAAGGATTCTCAGTAAATGATAACCCAGAGGCATTGGGTATAGCTGAATCCCATTCCCCACAGGCACTGGGGGATAGATGTCCCAACCACACAATTTCTTAACGGATTTCGGAACTTTGAATCTTGGTCTCTGTGTTTGACATATTGACATTAGAGCTACTGCAGCTCTCTGACAGATTTTGGAGCTCATGTGGAAGTTTGTAGAGAGGCCTTCTTTTGTAAAAAGTGCAAGAGGCTAAGATCTCCAAGGTGCACTGCTTTGGATCAGCTTTCTATTAAAAACATTTTTGAAGTTATTTTAGGAAATTGATGGGAAGGTGTGCCATACAGGTGCACAGAAATGTCTGGGGTCAGTGTGCATGGGAAGTGGCAGTCTCTACCACAAACGGACTAGTGAAATGCTGTGGTCATTAAGTCGGGCACTTTCCCTTTAAGAATGTATGCATTTGCCATTTCAGATTTTATATTGTGTCTAACTAGATTTATTGACTTTGGAAGGAGCAGTATGGTAGGAGAGATAGCTCAAATGTATACAGTGCTTAATTTGTAAAGAAATAAGGACAGGTATCCAAATATGTTCTTAGGTGGCTACTGTCTCTTCCTCCACTGACACACTCACTTCTAGCACAAGTCAACCATAAAAGACGGGGTATGGAACCATTTTAGGCCATCTAGATGCTTTTGTTTTGGGGACACCTAGTTTTTGGTTTTCTGCTGGGAGTCAGTCTCACTGACTCTCTATGCCGTAAGCTCTGGTAAAATGGCTTTGAATGCTAACAGACAGTTCAAGCTTTTTATTATCAGGCCAGCTGCACTGCAGCTGGGGTAAGAGGCTCTGGGCTGGCTACATGTGATCACATGTGCATACAAACGTACACCTGTGTGCAGGTTGAGTGAGTGGCATTCCTGTCTAACTCAATCCGGTATCTAGTCACAGGTAGCCTGTCAAAGATGGGGCCCTTAACAATATTGTTATGGCCTGTGCAGGGCTTATAATATAGTTCAGCATTCAAAAGAAATATCCCAGTTTTTAACCATACTGTGAGTCTGCAGTGCTTAATTTTAAACCTTTAGTGCTTTACTGTATACATAATGTAGGTGAAAGCTGCACAAAGATAACAATTTTGCATTGGCTGCACCTAGACATGTGCTTCCCTCGATCCAATAAGGTCTCAAGTGCAAATATAAAACTATTTTCACCTGTTTTTGCACTCTTTCCCATATCATGGTTTTAGTTATATTTCTGTGAGTCAACCTTTAAATAGATTTAGGCTTCAAACTACCCTGCTGGGCCAGATTAATTGTTCTGCTGACCAACAGGTACATCAAAGCCTCCCTCTTACAATAGGCCCATTTACAGATGATTAAGCCTGCTCTGGAAGAGGAAGAAGGTGGGGCAAAATCTGTATAGGTTAATTACATTCACATTACCAGCTTGGGCATGCCTTTCCCAGAGAATCAATAGAGGAACGGCCAGAATTCAGTTTCCATTTCCTGAGGCCCCTTTGAGGTTTTCCTGGGAAGGAACATGTTTGCAGTGGCAGTTAGAGCATACTTAATATTTTAAAAAGAGCTGTGATGATTGGACAGTTGGAGTCGCTAAGATGCTGTTCAGGAGGGATGGGGTAAGGATGGTGTTGGGATAAGGATGGTGTTGTGATGAGTCACCTTTGGATTGGGCAGGGGTGCCCACTTTCAGGAACTTTCCCACACAAGGGATAGGTTTTGATAAGCTCTGCACTCTGTGGGAGCCAAAGGCAGATGGGCCCCTTGTGTATGAACGCCTGACTGGAGTGGTGGGACACACTCACATTTTCTCTTCAGGGCCAGTAGCACTGGCCTCTCCACTTTCTCTGGGGGATAGTAGAGAGTGGACTTGCTGCCGAGGACCCTGGAGGAGGTTACCCTGGAACTTCTGTGAACTGCTCCAGTGGGGAGCTCCATTAAAAGGGCACCTTCTGACTTCTGTTGAACTCACCCAGCAGTTGGCCAGGCAGCTGTGTAGCCTGATGAGCGCAGGCAGGGAGTGTAACCTGCTTTCGGGAAGCAAGGTGCTGCGGAGAAAGACGCTGAGCCCAGGCAGAGGAGCAGGTCCTGGATGCTGCCAAACAGACTTTACCAGCAAGCAGTAAGGAACTAAAAGGGCAGGAGGGCAACCCGAGAGATCTCTCTAATTGGAGGGAGGGCATTTGTAAAATCAGTTCCTGAAGATCACAAAACATTAGAGGCCAGGATGCTTAAAATGAACACTACTGGTGGTTAGAACAAGCCACCCTGAGCAAAAAAAAGCTAAACCTCACAAAAAAAGGTCCACCAGAGCTGGAGAAATCCTGCTTTGTTCTGCTCCTTCATGCAAGGGGCTACCTGGTGGGTCCCTGTGGCCGGCAGGCCAAAGTCCTGACTTTGTTGTGAGTTCTCTTCAAATTATGCCCAAGGACCCCATTGCGCAGGTGCCTTCCCGGGACCATCCAAAGCGGTAGAGAATGGTGCTCCCTTTTGTTGGTCCACTTGTTTGTCCCTCATCAAGGACCACTGCCCTGATGCATTTGTTAAAACTGAGCACCGTTATGGCCTCTTGATCTTCTACCAGCTGGGAGCGACAGCACTATGGGTGCATCCCTTAAGTAAGGTTTCTGGGGAGGACTAGTGCACCACAAGCATTATGGTTTGTCTCTTCCACAATCGTTGCTGTGTCAAGTGGCAGGGAAGCACACTGCACAGCAATTCCTGCCCAGACACGTGCTAGAGAGCATGGAGCTGGCTCCTGACTCAGCACACAAGAACTGCGCCAGGAGCAGGGAGTGGCTGTGACTAGGAGGGCTCTAGGGTTCCCTCACTACCCCAACTTAGAGCAAGTGGGTGCCCTGCTTGAGCCATGGAACCTGGATATGAAAATTGTCTCCCACATCAAAAAACGCATTTTTAAAATAACCTAAGGTCTCCAAATCCTACAAATCAAGGTGGGTCCCTGGCTTCATGAAATAGATCACCAGCAGACAATAGCACCCCTCAGAAGCCACTGGGGCCACTCTGAAAATGTTCATATGTAGGGAAAGTGGTGCCCGGGGAATCAGGGACACCACCATCCAATTAAAATGGCTCTGGGAGCTGCAAGGAGATTGGAAGGACCCCCTTTTAATGTGTTGCCCTAAAGCTTCCTAGTAGAGGAAAGCATAACTTGCAAAGAGCTTCGCTTAGTTTTCAAGTATTTTCAAAGATGGCATTTTTAGCCTGATGGCTTTGGGGTTCAGGGGGTCTATTTTCTAGGTCCTGTAGCTCCCTTACAACAGGTGTATAAGTAGAAGAAAGACTCATACACTGCACAGGAACCTACATTGAAATCTTTATTGATAATAACAGTTAGACCTTGCAAATAGTGTTGAATGTTAATGAAAGATGATACCATTATGTGTTGGGTTCATATTTTGCCTTATTTAAAGTTGTTACAACTTAATAAAGCTAATAGCCTGACTTTTATTAACAGTACCCCTATGTTGTGTTAGGCTCATGGGAGAAATTGTGGTTTTAGAAATCATGACTTGCTGGTGCTCAAACCATTAGAATTTCCTCAAGCGCAGGAGGTACAGGGTGCATTTAGGGGGCTACCTTATCTGTGACACCTTTCTTTAATGTTTGGCCACAGTTGGTTGTGACATCATTGTCAGAATCGACATCTTCACCTGCCATTCGGTTTGCATTTGTAAATTAGTCTGTAGTACTTAGTAGTGTGTGTAATAAACACATTTTCCTTTTCATCAGAAAAAGCACTGGATGGACAGCGATTTAATAAGCATATTGTGTGGCTGACTGCTGAGTCCCTAGCCCACAACACCTGACATGAGTAAGTCTAGGGGGTATATTCACAAGAACGTGTGATAACTACCGCAAGAGTAGCGTAACGCAACTTTCAATAACGCAGCCTATTGCGGGAAAATAACCCTGTGTCAACGTGGAATTCACAACAAGGCGGTACCATGCGATAGTCACCAGATAACGCGTCAAATGTCAGCATGAAAATCAACGCCACGCCGAAAAAATGCGAAACGCGAGAAATCATGCGATGAGGCCAATCGCGGTACAAAAAGTAGCGAAAAGCAGCCTCAAGCCTGCAAATCCCACGCGTCTGGCGGGAAATTGCACCATAAAAACCACAGACACACACACCAGAAACAAGCCAAAGCACGTAGCAACATGGATGCACCCTGACCCAGCGCAGAGGGCAACGCGAACCCCACAACCCCCACAGACCACCAGCAAGGAACAACTGGGTCGGGGAAGGCCAAGGAGAAAAGGGAGAGGAAGACGGGGTGCAGACCGCAGGAAAACAAGACCAAGGCCACGGAGGCGACAGAACACTACCAGCAACTGACCCACAAGCAGACCACCTGGAATGCAGTCGGAGTGCCCAGGAGGCCAATCCAGGAGGCCAAGAGGCGCCGGCAGGACGTGACAACCTAAACCAGGTACAAACCCGCTGCCAACAGGAAGGCAGCAACGGCGACAGGAGGTGGCAGTCCCGCGCCACAGGAGGAGCTGGAGGAAACCCAGGCCACAGTCATCAGTGTGGAGAGGGTGCAAGGAGTAGGGAGTATGGACACAGCTCGAGAGGACCCGACACAACAACAACAGGGTGAGGATCCAACAGGGACTGGGGGGACGGGGGTGATGGGCACAATGCCACACATGCACAATGAGGTATAACACACTGCACACCCACAATTACCCAGGGACATGTCCCCCATCCCCGTGGCACACTGCAGCACACACACATAGCAATCACAGCACATACCATGACAATGTGGCACAAAGTGCAACACCCACACTGCAGAACAGGGGACACAACTGGGTCCACCCAGGCGCAGAAACAGAACAATCACATTGGACAGAGCAGGGAACTGTGAGATGCACATCTACCCCTACAACCCCACATCAGCCATGTAGGCCAAAAGTACACTGTCCCAACTCAAATAGCCACCACCGCCCAAACAGTCACAATGTACATTGTCACACAGTCTGCATGTCGACAAGAACAAGGCACCAACACAATGCCAACATGCACCTCCCCTTCACAATGCAGAGGGACAAACAACACCTCCAGCAGGTCAGAACAGACAACTCATCAGTGATGCCCGAGACGAACACCACACCCCCGACACCGACGCCCTACAACTGCCCATGGACATCTCACACAACCCACCACCAGGACCAGGGCAGACAAGCTACTCAGAGGAGAACCCAGCCCCTGCAACAGACCACACAGCATGAAGCACCCGCGATCACGGCTGCCTCACAACACTTCACCCACCCACACATGGCACCCCAATGCCAGGTGGCAGAACGCCAAAAGGAGGTGGCCCAACAGGTGAGGGTGTTGCCGAACCCATGGAATACGAACTAGAACACATACGTGGGTGTCCAATACCCTTCAGGGACCACCTACACCCCACAAAGGAGACCCACACCTCCACAGAGACACATGCACATATCATGTTGAACTGGCTACGGGCACGTGCGCCCGGCCCCTTTATTGGCAGGGCCACATGTACAGTGACGCCTGTGCTGGATGTATGTGGGATGAGTATAAGCCAGCCCGCACGGCGTGCTTGGTGCTGCCAACAACCTGAACAGTGGACACCAGTGTAATGGAAACAGAAAACACCAGCATAACAGAGTCAAATGCAGAGCAACATGGAGGGATCCGGAGTAAGGACAGAGGTCACCCAATATTCAGTCTGGAGGTTCCGTGAGTTGCAGTGCACTGAGGTAGGGGCACTAGAGAAGAGCGCGCTCATGTGAAGAAATTGCTAGGATTGTGTCCCTTCGGGTTAGTCCTGATGCAGATGCAGTGGGGTGTGTTACACCTGCATCAACTTCCTCATCAACGTCCCAGGTCTCCCACACTGCCTGAGGTGACAGTTGCATCTGCAGTCCACAGCGCAATACCCAGTATTAGATCCGGGTGTGTAGCTTGACTACCGCCACCAGTCTGCATTCCTGCCTTGGTGCTGTTGCCACCTGCCCTCCCATTGTCTGTGCCTTCTCCCGTCCGCACACTTGACACATCCTCCTCCTCATGGTCCCAGGTCTTCCCCACTGCATGAGGTGACATTGCTCCGCAACCTCACAACAGCACAAAACTCAATCAGTAACGGACAATGGCTTGCGGTGTACTGAGTCACTGGCACCTGGAGTGCTGAGCAGGGTATCAGGCCGATGATGGAATACACGACAGGTCTGAGTAACTCCGTAGGTCTGTCAGGACCACCCATTCGACTCTGGCAGATGGTGGTTGGAGGTGGTCCTTGCGGTGGTGGCGTGTGCCTCCTACGGTGATGCGACGTCCTGGCCGGTCAAGACTCGATGCCATGTGTGGGCCCTGGTGGCCCGCAGTTGGGGCCGGAGGAGGCGGACAGCGCAGGGCCACAGACACATGGCGTTGATGACCACAAGACCATCGCTACAGAGGCCATTCAATGTCTCAGAAGAAGGGGTCCCAGGCCTGATCAGCACAGAGTTAGTGGCCCCGGATGCACTGCGGCCGGCACAGGCACCCAGCCACGGGACGGTGACTTGCGGTGCAGTCAGATGGGCCATGCGACCTGAGCGGGTCCCCATCAATGTCCGAGGTGTATGTTGCAGAGGGTTTCGGGGGACAGTGGAAGGTGTCCTCCAGGGCATGATGCGGAAGGTCTGATGTTATCTGGAAGCAGCAAATGGACGAGTGGAAAGCGCAACCCTCGTTTGCACCAACAATTCGGGATCAGCTACATGAGGATGAAAACTAGCCCCTAGTCCATAGACACAAACGCCACCAATGTACGACCAGTGAGTGTCCATGAATGTCGGGGAACAAACTTCGTGGAACAGGTGCTGTGAGGGGATGCAGTCTGCGATGATGCCAGTACACATATGTGAACTCCAAGAATGCCAAATCAAGGCTCTGTGACCTACTGGACTGCAGTGTAGGCCGGAGGCAGCGGTCAGCAGTGGCCCACAGCCACGGGTCGTTGGCTCGCGAGGCACAGAGTTAGTGACACAGTGGCAGTTGTCGGTAGTGTTCAATCACCTCCGTGACGCTGATCCTGTTCCCTCTGGACTGCAGCGTGTCATCCTCTTACACCCCTCCGTGCGTGCGAAGAAATGTATTCTGCCTTTTGAATTACCGATGTTCAGTTCCAAATCTGTGATCCCACTCGTGCGCAGCGTAGGCTGAGGGCAGTGGTCTGCGTAGGCCCACAGACACGTGTGGTTGTGATGCCATGCACAGACTTGTTGCCACCACATCGGAGGGTGTATTGTGAATTGTTCTCTGCCTTAAATAATGTTCACTGCCATGGTGTAATCAAGACTCAGTTCCAAATGTGTGACCTACCTGACCGTGGTGTAGGCCTGAGGCAGTGGTCAGCAAGGCCCATTCACTGAGTGTCTCCGGCTTGGGTTGGATGGCCCCACCGGCCTGCGTAGTTCAGGTTCAGTGGCACCACGTGTTAAGGTCACCTCCGTGTATGTGACCCGGCATTCGTCCGGACTGATCCGCATCTTCCTCTTACACCTCTCCGTGCGACCACTGGTGTGGATTCCGCCATTCGTGCTTTGCGACTAGGTGCTGGATGTGTCACCTACTGGTCAGCAGGGTAGTCCTGGTCCCTCATCCACGTGTAGCCGGCTGGCGTTGAACAGGGTTAGTGGCACCACGTGTCGCAAGATGCCCATATGGAACTATGCCTCACTGATCGGGGGGGTCTGGTGCTGTGGCCGCTGGCCCGGATTTGGGGTCACTGCCATTCATGACTCAGGACACAGTTTCAAATATGGGACCTACTGGTCCGAAGAGTAGGCCGGGGGCGGCAGTGGAGTACGTCAACGAAAAAGGAATAAAGCGGGCCTGTGTCGTGGAGGCTGTGATGGTCTGAGGTGGCTGCCAAGGTCTCGGGCCTCGGGCTTGGGGCTTGTGCCGGCACGTGATGGGCCCTCCTTGACACACGCCGGTGTCGGAAGGTGATCAGTGTGGCCTGGCTGCGCAGGGGCTGGCCTGACGGGTTCGTGGTCCAGCGTGCCGGGGTCCGGCAGGCGCACGGCATCGCAGGCAACTCCGCTCACGAGGATGGCGTCGGCCTAGTGGCGAGGTGGGAGGCGCCGCCCTGGCAGAGACATGGGTCTTTCCGGAAGAGGACCATGCCCAGGCCTACGTGCTTTTTATTCACACCCCTACGCTGGCGTGGCGTACGCCTGGCCATCCCACTCCGCTGACGCTTAGGGGGGGCGTAACAGGCAACATTTCTGCGAGGTCCCCCACTGGCTGGGGTGACATGGTGGCATACACTGTCCACTACACTCCATACGCAAGCGGTGTATGTCGCCATGGATATGGGTGTGTTCTGCATACTGCGAGGTGTCCAGCACATCTCCGGCACTCTTGGCATTGTGTACTTTCCCAATCATGGTTCTACTGCATCCTTCACACATGCCTGGTTGACACCTCTCCCCACATTCAGCTATTATGTGGCTGAGGTGCCATGCCGTTGCTGGCTCATGTTCAGGGCTTGCCCATGTGGACATTGTAAGTTGTTCTGTCGTGTCTGGTGGGTGGGCATATTGTTGTGCCTGTTGTATGTGATTTCGTGACGTGTGCATTGCCAGCGTTGTGAGTTGCATGGTTGTGGAGTTGAGGTGTGTGGGGTGTTCATTTGTATATTGCCAAGGGGATGTGCATTTCCCTTGTTGCCATCCTGGGAATGCTGGTTGATGATGGTCTGTCGGAGGATGAAGGTATCATGCACACTGGCTGTGTATTTGAAGGCAACATTGTTGGGTGTTCCACAGTGTTCTGTTTTTGCCTGCACATTGGTGTGAGATGTGTGCTTCCTGTTGCGGTGATTGTGTGCTGTGTCACCAGGGGGCACAGGTAGTACATGTGTGCTGTGTATTGCCCCCAACACGTGCATGCATCCTGCTATGGCGTATGGTCCTTGCTTGGTCTCCAGTGGATCCTGCGCATTGTGTTGTACGTATGGGGACTGGGGTACCAGGGTGATGGTGATGTCCAGGACAGGTGTGGGGGACTTGGATGTGGCTGGCTGTGAGACTCCTCCGACTCTGGTGGGTGTTGGATGGGGGTCCCAGGGGCCAACAGGTGCAGCCACGCCATCAGCTTTGTGTGGGGTGGGATGTTGGTTGTCCTCTGTGTTGTTGCCGTAGGCCTGTTAGGCGATGATGGTCAGGATGCGTAGGTTGGTTGTCCCTTTCAGCCTGTAGTGGACGGTGACATTGTCAGATGTTGGGTCTGTGCGGCTGGTACGTTTCCTGGGGTTCCGCTGTCTTTGTCTGCGCTGCGTCTGTGGTGGTCCGGGGGGGGTTCCGGGTGTGGGTTGGGGTCCTGGGGTGATGGAGGTGGGTATTGTGGCCCTCTTGGGTGTCCGGGCCGCATGATGGGTGGCTCCGTGGCATCTGTTGCCCTTTGGATGTGGCCCTGAGCTGTGCTCCCTTTTGTGGTGCTGGCTGCCGTCCGACTTTACACCAGGTCAGAGCAGGTGTAGATTTCCTGGTGCTAACGCGCCTTATCGCCTGTTTTGTGTTTTTATCGCGGATGTGGCTGGTCGTCGTGAATGTTGAGGTGTGCTGTTGTCTCGGCTTTTGTCATGGGAACCCCTACTCTGCATCTCATTAGCGATATTTGCGGGGGTCCTCTGTGGCGATGTTTTTTACGGCTGCTATCGCGGGTAAACTGGTGCTGTGGGCTGTTTACACCGGCTTGTGAATGGGGGGTAAATTTATCACGACTTTGGCTGCGATAAAGTGCCGTTAATTCGGCGATAGCTCCTTGTGAATATGCCCCTAGGACTGCTCTGCTTTGCTACCACAGGCACCTGCTAAAAAGGGGTTCTGAGCTCCCAGTTAGGGGCTCTGCAATGCGGGGTTCTAGTACACCAATGGTGAAACACCCTAGTTGTTACAGTTATGGCCCAGTAACCCTGCCTGCCTTTGTACCCTCTGACCTGGATTCCTGATTGTCACCTACATCTATCACTTGTGCCTTCCACTTCTACCACTGGTGTCAACCTGGGCTTGCATGAACAATGCCGAAAGCCAGATTGCAGTGAGCAAAGTGAGTGAGTTATTCTTCCGGAAGGGAGGGCCACGGGGGGTGATTGAGTCAAATAGCTCATTTTACAGCTTGGCTTTGTCTTAAATTTACCAAAAAGCCATAAGCTCTGAATGGGCACATATGACATATTCCAGAAGTTTGAAGGTCTGGTTTGGAGGAAGGCATTGGTAGTCTTTGGCTCAGTGAAACAGACTTTAATTCACCCTTGGCCTACATCAGTTAGAAGGGAAGTGCTGTACAGTGCAGGAGAAATGACTGCAGTGGTTGTATGTGTGCCTGGGAAGGGTATAATACATGGATAGAGTAATGCTGTGCAGTGCGTGCATGGTGTGTGCACGTACTGGGTCTATGCGTGCCTGTGAGCAGTACAGTACATGAAAGATGTAGTGCTGTGCAATGCATGCATGACAAGTGCATGTACTGGGTGTATGTGTACCTGTGAGGAGTACAATACATGAAGGGTAAATTGCTGTGCAGAGCGCATGGTGAATGTGTGCACTGGCTGCATGTGTGCCTGACAGTGACAACACATAAAGGCTACAATACTGAGCAGTGCGCACAGAGTGAATGTGTGCGCTGAATGTATATGTGCCTATGGTGGTACAATACATGGAGGTAACAGTGCTGGATAGTGTGTGTACTGTGTACACTGAGTGTAAGTGTGCCTGTAATGACACATTACATGGAGGAAGCCTGCATTCCATTTTTGGAGACCCAGGCCTGCTTGGAGAAGACATGAGGAGGAAGAGGAATTCCTCCAAACAGATTTGTGTATTGCTTTATTTCTGTGAGCTGGGTGAGGCACACTGGAGGAGGGAGAGTGAGGCTCCCCTGTAGACTTCAAAGGGTGCTCTTTGATTCAGTGACATCACAAGAAAGGGGCCTGGACACATCTCAGGAAGGAGATTGGGCTCATAAAGGGAACCATAAAGAGTGAGGCTGGGAGCCCGAGATTAACCTTTTGATGCCCATATCACTGTGGCTGACATCAAGGTGTGAACTTTAATCACTCCCATGGTCTGTGTTGTGAAACTATCAGCTTTTGAGTCTCTCCTGCAGTGACAGATGACTTTTCAAGAGGAAGAGGCATAGAAGAAGTATGTACTTCAGAAGAAGCAGAACCACGACATAAAACCTCAAAGACCCAGACCCTAAATCACATTTTGTGTGTGGAAATGGACTATAAGAAGGGGAGGTTGAGACCCCAAAAATTGGCACCTGACCAGCAGCCAGATGGGCTGTGTGAGGATTCGAAGCCTTGCAAGACTTCTACTTGTGACCAGGACTGGGGGCCAAGACCTGCTAGTTTCCTTGCTGGGTGAGGGGACATCACTCAGAGAAACCAAGACCACATGCTCTGGTGCCTGGAGCACCAGCACCTGTCTGCTTACAGAGACCAGTGTGCTCTGTGAGGGAGAGGAGAGCATTGGAGAGCGCAAGGTCCAGTGGGGAGCCCTGTCAAGTGGACTCCCGGTGTGAAGAGTGAGGAAACGGCTGCTGCACTGATCAGGGTGTTGCCCGTGCACAGACTTGAGTCAGCCGGTGTGAAGATAGCATGTGAAGATTGCTATGCGGTCAGGGCGGTAGCCTGTGAGGCATCGTCATGGTGACCCTGTGTGCAAGGAGAGGCCCCTGTAGAAGAGATTTCCCTGCAGAGAAGGGTCAAAGCCTGTGCAACACCATAGCAGTGACCCCTATGAAAGGACGGGCTGCAGTGGTAAGGACTGCCATTTAGTAAAACTAAAGTCTAGTGTGGCAGTTGCGTGGCAACCCCTTATGACAAGAGGGGTTGCCAGGAGTCATTGTGCCATATGGACTGGGCAGGGGCCCGCAAACTGTGAGCAGTGGTGATCCATAGGTCACCAGGAGCAGCAAGGACTGCACTCAACCCCATGGATCATGTGAGAACAGCGAGGAGGTATTGCCACCTTAACGGGATTGAGATCAGGAGCATTCGAACCCCCCCTGCCCTATTGGGGAGCGTGACACTTACCCTGCAGGAGGAGAGCAGGAACACCTCTGATCGCTGCCAGAGCACAACCACTTAGGTTCAGGGTAGAGCCTGCGTCTGCCGAGTGCTGCTGTGAAACTCACATGCAGCTAACTCACCTGAGCAGGACTGGAGCTGTGGAGAGGGCCTGCGGATGGGGTACCCTCCAAAAAGCTGCACGCTTCCTCTCTGCCAGAGCGGGTAAGACTTGTGACGGGCCTACCAGTACCCAGGGGCTCGCTGCAAAGAGTGCTGCGGCACTAAACACTTTTGACTGTAATCGAAGAGTCAGAGTGAACTCTTGAGTTAAAGGCTTACTAGTGAGCATTCCCTGGATGCAGCGACCAGTGAATGGGGAATAACCTTGATCGCATTGCATAAAACATTTGGGACAGGGACTTGCCAGTGAAATACTAGATCCTCAGTCTCTAAGGGGGAATGTGTTGTTGTGTGTGAATCCTGTAACTTTTATTTGCATGAGTAGAATTAGAAATAAAATACTTCTTTTTGTTATAAAAATAAGTATTTCTCTGGACAGTGATTTATTGCTGCTGCTGTGCGCTCTTTGAGTTATGAGCGGTGTTCACTAATCAGTATCCACACCTCCCCCGAAGGGCGTCTTAGACTGCTTGTTCACGTCTACCACTGAGAGTCAAGGGCAGAAGGGGTACTTGGCCCAGTTGCTCAGGATCTATAGTAAGCCAGGCCCTGGGACATCAGGAGTAAAAGGCCTCAATGCCCATGGCTGGGCCCAGTAGTTCCTGTGTGTCCCGTGGCTCTCTGACAGGGGTTGTGACATACGGCTCTTTAATGGCCTTGCACAGAGGGCAGTGATGAAATAGCAACTGAAAACTGCCATCTTCAGAGCTAGAAATGAGTTACATTGAAAGGGATGCAGAGGAGACTATTCTTTCTGGCTGCTAAGTATTTGGCCCAGGACGGTAAGATCTCTGGGGCCCACAGACACATGTTAACAACTGATGTTATGGCATTAGTTGGCAGTATATGAGCACAGAGGTGGAAAGCAGGCCTAGCAGCAGGTGAGCTGAAGCACATCCAACAGCGGCTTTTGATTAGGGGGTGGGTGGAATGTTCTGTTCCGACCACGTAATTGGCAGAATTTTGTCCACTCCGCGTTGCTCTTTAATGTGGAGTTCTGGCCAAATTCCGCTAATCGCCATGCGGCAGAATTTTCTTCAGAAGAGGCTCCAGAATATGCAATTTGGTGAGCAAGATTTGACATCCCCTAGCGTTAATTTTCTAACGTGCGTGGTCACCAGCGGTCGCGATCAGAGGGCCGCCATTTAAGTAGATTTGCTGCCGCTCGAGTAGATCTACTCAAGTGGCAGCAAAATCAACTCAAATGGCTGTGCACTCTTGCGCAAC
This sequence comes from Calotriton arnoldi, assembly GCA_963921515.1. Lineage (NCBI taxonomy): Eukaryota > Metazoa > Chordata > Amphibia > Caudata > Salamandridae > Calotriton > Calotriton arnoldi. The sequence goes on along the minus strand of CAWUFW010007142.1, from coordinate 705,656 downwards.
ACATGGTGCAGTTTGTGCTGATTTCCAGCACTGCTCATGCTACAGGCGCTAAATTGTAGCAAATTTTTGGTGGAATTCCGCAGAACCTCACAGAGTTTTTCTGTAACTCCACGGAATTCCACAGAGTGAAACTCCACGAGTTCCGCCAACTCTTACTTTTGATCTCAGTGCACAGCTCCACAGGTCAATTACTGTCTAGGGAATTTCGTTTAAAGATTCAAACAGTACCCTGCCTCTTCTGACGGACTTATTTTCTGCCTGCTGTAAGTGAGCTGTTCAGGAGAGACAGCTTTACAATGGTTGTAATGCATGGACATAATGCCATCTTCTCCTCTCCTATCATCCACCAACTGCTACTTGTAAAATAAATTAGGCTAATCTTGTAATTTGTTTATGGGGCTTTTGTTTAAATAATTGTGTTCTGGGCAGATTTGTACTGACAGTACACAATGCACAAGGTCATTATCCCCCACAAAGGGAATTAGTGGAACACAGCACATATTGCTGCACGGCGATCAAGTAACAAATAAGCAGGAACTGTAGTGGGAAGATGCGCTGGGCCACCAGCGGACTCCCAGTAGCCTGGCAGCTGGGAGAATCTTTCTTGGCACATGGGGTCTATCCAGTTCTGATAGGTTTTCTGAGGCAATCAGAACCAGACGGGTTCTTACTCCATCAGGCAATATGGAAACTGGTCTGGTGCAATACATACTAGATATGGCATGTTCTGCATGCTGGTGCATTGTGGACTCTGCCAACATAAAGGTATCTTCAACCTGAAGGATATTTTATTCTGTCTGACTCCTGAGCCTGTAGCATAATAATGTGAAGTTAATGTATAACCACCACCCTCTTGAACAACAGGCCTGGCATACTGAACAGTCCCTTGGCACAGTGAGCAACCCTTGTCAATGTGAGCATGTAATCAGCCTTGAAAATCTTACATAGGCAGCAGAAATCTGGCAAAGATTTATAACACAGCTGGCACACTGACATGTGGAGCATCAAAAACTTAACAGTTACCTGGAATACTAAAGCAGAGTCTTCTACATTGGCTCCGCCTTGGAATATTTGAACAGCAGGCAGTAATCAAATAGAAAAATTCAGTACAGCCTGGATATAAATATGATTCGTACAGCAATTCATTAAATGCTAATTTTCCTAAGAAATATTCATTTTGGTTTTATTCAGAAACTTAATGAATTCCACTATTTGGTGAATCGAAGATGCCAGTCCTAAAATTGGGAGTGTTTGGCTTATTATTTTGCCACCCTTTTTATAATTAGAACAAGAAATGCATTAGAATCCTTTCACGATAAGTATCACAGTTACACCCTGGCACGTAGTAGCATCAGTTCTAGTGGTGTTTTATTTCCTGGTTTAATAATTCAGAAAACATATTTGTTCATTGACACTGGAAACGTGATGGAAAATATGTCCTGCTACAATATTTTAAATTGGTGTTCAATCACTTCACATAATATTTTCAAATGACATATTTGGAGTGCCCCATAAGGTTTTGGATGGGCATTACATAAGCTCACTATGCTTGCTTGCAAATATATAATTAATTACAATGGAGAAATATTGCTCAAGGGTACTAAGGATGTCATGGTAGAACCTGACGTGAGTAATACTTTAATATTTCCACTCCAGGATTGTCTATAAAATCGATGACCTTTTGTCACTATATTTCGCAAATAATCCTGTAGAATGTAATTTGGGTCTCGCCTGTGCCCCAAATGTCACAGGGGAAGAACAATCCCATGAACCTCTGAAGAGGGTCAACTTCGCTCCCTACACTCTTATTTGGGACAATTTGTGGCTTGTAATAAATCATTTTGAGAATAGTTTTTGCTTACGTCATTTCAACCCTTTGCAGGGGTGTTCTGCGTGTTACGCTCCTTGATGGGCACTACCTCTTGCACAATAACATTGATGTATTCCGTACAGCTCTTTAATACCACAAATTAAGGTGTATTTGGATTTCAGACACATCTCAAAAATGAATTTGTACCCTATTGGAAAGGGTACAGATGAAAGGTATTATTAGGCTGTAATTAAGCTGAGCATGGAGACAGGCTCACATCCAGGGGTACTGCACACAGTAGTGAGACATGCCCATTGCACGCAGTACCCTTGTGCCACCAACTCGGGGCACAGCTAGCTTCAGCTGAGCCCGTTTGTGCCCAACAGCAACTCATCCATGCGACATCCAAAGATGCCTTTCAGTCGAAGTAAGCGACTCTGCGGCTGTCCGCGGCCCCCGCAGGGGGCCACCTCAGCAGGGCGGCCCTTTAGTGCCATTCTGGCACCGCCCACCCGCTCTAGTCTTTGGAGGGGTTCTGTGGAGCCCTCTAGCTAGGTCGCCTCTGTGACGTCCTTCCGGTGCGACGGGGGGGGGAGGGCATATATGCCTCCCCTACCCCTCCTGGCGGTCTCTGTTCGCCAGCCACGCCGTCTAAGGGGTCGTGCGGAGCAGCTTGCGGTGGATTACTTCTCCGAGTTTCGGAGGTCATACGGACGCCGAGTTGAGGTGAGCCCCAACACCTCTAATGGCAACCCCCCTCCGGGTCTCACCATGCTGCCATGAGCAGTGTGGGACCCCCGCCCAGTTGCTCGTCCCGGGCCTTGGTCCCGCTGGGGGCTGCTGTAGTCAGCATACCCGGCGTTCAGAAGACAGTGGCACTTGGCTGCCACTTTCGGTTTCCCTCGTACAAGGGGCACTCTGGGCTGCGCTGCGGCGGTGGCTTGGCCAGATCGAACCGCCGCAAGCAAGTAAAAGGGGCTGTACTCGTCTCCCCTGACGAGCCACCGTTGAACGGCCCCTTTCAGGACTAACCCCGAGAGGGGTTCATAGTGGGGATGCGGTGCAGCCAGGGGCAGTAGTCACCACAGCGAATCTGTAAGCGTAGGAAAGAGCCGCCCCTGGGGCTCGGCCTCAGCTGATATGCTGAGAGTTTGGTGTAGCTTGATGCGAGGGGCTTGTGCTCTCTGCACGCCGGTGACACCGACTTCTGTCCTTTGTCATCGCCAGACAGTAACAACGCAGGGAGAATCGTCAGGGTCCGATTGTGCTAGCTCAAGGTTGGAGCGCGAGTGGGTCGGCAGACCCTGCACAGGCTTTAGTTTTGAAGACCCTGGGTTTTCATCCCAGCATCTATAGGTCTCACTGTGCGTGGCGGGGGATGTTCCACTGTTCCCTGGGGGAGGGGCCGCGTGCTCGCACCCCCCCCCTGCCACCCACATCAACAGGTCGGCGGGTTGAGGGGGCAGCACGGCGACCGCGTGCATAGTGCGGTGGTGCCGTGGTGGGGTTCACCGATGCGGAAATTGCACCCCGAGGTCGAGCCCTTCCGGAGCCATGGGGCCATCGCTCCTTCACGCGTGCAATATAATAAATACCACATGAGACTCGCAGCATTCCTCTCACGTACATCTTTAAACCTTTGCACACATGCATACAGGTCCACGTACAACCATCCAGGGCATGTGCACTTTACAAATGATAGACAAGGTAACATGGGCCAAAGCGGGAGGACCCCCCCTTTTCGTTTTTTAAGACGGAAGTCACAGGCCAAAGACACCGTCTTATCAAGCTGGTCTCGATTGGCGGATGCCTGATGTGTCTGTGGGCCGAAGATAGCCATCTCGGTTAGTTAAATGGCTGGCAGTGGTCCCTTCGTTCCCTGCCCTTCCCATTAAATGCCTCTCCCTGCTGGCTTCAAAGATTGACATGTACATGCGTTTCATACCCCTCAGTGATTGCGCTCTGCATCGGCCTCCCCAGGGCTCGTTGACCAAGGTGCCCACTCCCAGGCCCGGCGCCCATCGATTACCGGCTGCGCAAACAGTGAGGTCATGTGCCGAGCCACAGAATAAATATTAATTCCACATCTAAAGAAAAGATGAACAAACTCGTGTTTTTCCCTCTCTCGCCTAGCTCGTGCGGTCGCCGACTTTCATTACATTATTTAATTCTCTTAGCTAGCTTTGTAACTTCGGTTTTCCACATTCACAAGATAACAAAAAGAAAAACACTTTACCCAAAATGTGCACAAAGAAAGTGGAAGACTTTGACCAAAATGGGAATACGCGGCACAGAGTACGTGCGTGAATGAAATTCGAAAACGAATGTTTGCTTCAACGATTTAGCAAGTGTGTAAATGGGGGCAGTGAAGCTCCTCTCGTTTGGCTTTTCCTTGCCTTGGCCAACGCGCCGTTTCTCTTGGAGGCCTAAAGAGGCTGGTACGCGGTTGATGGTAAGTGAGTGTTTTGAGACCAGGGAACAGTGGGGTGGTACATCCCTCATATTTGCAGCCTCCCTCCATGACGCAGGCTGATTCCTGGAGAAACAACACATTCATTATCAAGTTAGCCTAACCCTGCGGTTCCACTGCACGTCTCGAGTTTTGTACCATGCATTTAGTAAAGTGAACTCTTCAGTTTACTTTGAACACCCCTTTTCATTCCTCCCAGCAAATATTTCCCATGAAACAATGGTGAATGACAAGACACACACAGCAGCCCACCGACCAGGGCTGGCGTGGCTCCCGGGGTGACAATGTTTGTTGTTAATAAGAATTGATTTCTACCCAAATACACCCTTTTTGCAGCATCAGGATAATGAGACTGGGGAAAAATCATAATGTTCTAATCCATACCTTGCAGTTGGCATGCAGCTCTTTAAGGACAGTTAATAGCTCACTGTTCTATGCTATGATTACGGTGTATTTTCAGAGGGCTTTTGTGGTCACAAAGGCCAGCTGGAACCTAACATTCAAACCGAGACTTTCTCTTCAAGGCTTAGCGGCATAAAGCAATGCTGGATGCCAAGGTGGTGAAGCTCGACTAGATGGGACTTCCTGCCTGCCCTCCTAAGCTCTTGTAAAACCACAAGGCCACCCACCCTTCCCGAGCACCTCCTAAAAGGGTCAAGAGAAACACACAGTAAGAGAAGTAAATTGTTTCTCCTCTCCATTTTGCAAAACCCATTCTTGGACATGCCACACCACCTACTTCCTGTCCGGCTCCTCTGGGTCTGATTCTAATCCGCACCAGGAAGAGGCAAGGGCGGTTCTGGCATTGATACTAGTTCACAGAAGTAATCGCACTAATTTTGTATTTTGGTGCCTGCTTCATCATAGCAGCATTTCATCCTTCAGAAGTCGATAAAACAAGTACCATTCAGTTGGGTAACAATGTTACTCTGCGCCATTTCAGTCAGAAATGGAACTTTTAAAGGACCTTTGTGAATTGCTGTGGGTTCTGGTGGCATGCGCCCCCCCCCCCAGCAGAATTTTCTGGGGGCCCATTGTTGCTTTGTTAGGCATGTGCAGTCCATGGCACAATACTGCTATGACTACAAAGCATTCTTACCCGAACTCGACGTCATGTCTCGGCGGCCCATGTTAGGCAAGAACTTTCTCGCCATGCGAGTGTTATCTGCTCTTACTTCGTTGAGGCAATAGTTGGGGTAGAGGAAGTACTTTTGTTGGCAGATGGTGGATGGGTCTGCAGGCAGCAAGGACATGGTGATCCACCCTTGTCTTTGGCGAGGTGGCGCACAAAAGAGCCTTGTGGGGCATGAAACAGTGTAAATTTGCTCCATGCCTGCTGGTTTATTGGCTGACGCAGCACTGGGTCATCAGGAGATGCTTTACCGATGAATGAGTGACGGCAGGTCAGGGTGCAAACGCATTGTTTTGGTGGTTACCCTGGTTGTATTACCACTAGTTGGGGTGACAGTAAGGGGTGATCTAGCCAGCGTTTTGGGGCGTGATCTCGCCCCCATTTGTGTGGTCACGGCCGCGGACTGCTATGTTGTGCGGTCGTGGGGGTGAGGCAGCCTGAGGGGGTAGAAGTTGCACCCCAGTCTCTGCATGAAGCCAATTGTACACAACACTATGGCGATATGTGATGCCTCAGTTGGGCAGGAGGTACTTATGATGTGCCCTGCCTCAAGTGTTAGTAGGTTCTTACCAGCAGCTACGGGGTTGTGCTGACTGAGCTGTAGGACGGTGGCCCGATTGACCCAGTGAGTGATGTCAGGAGGAGGTCTGGTAGCACAGGGTAGGGGTAGATGGATCTAAGTTTCTCTTGTATGGACAATACAAACGGTAATTAAAATAACTTGGTATGGAGTCTCTGCTGTAGGGTGCCTAGCGTGCCACTGTGGGAGTGCGGTTGGCACATTAAATTTATAATGCCTCTGGGATAAGACAAAGGGGTCGATTCCGATTCGGGCCGTAAATTTCTCCGACCGAGCCGGACCCGGAGAGATTTTCGACCGAATCGGACCCGTGCAGTCCGACCGAACGAGTACGATGCGTCCGTATGTTATCGGACTCGAGTCGGTCGGACTCCCATTGATGTCAATGGGAGCCGGTCGTACAACGCGTACGCAGGCTCCCATTGACTCAATGGGTGCGGAGTCGGACAAGGGCGCCCCCTACAGCGGGTACGCGGCGGAGCGATTCGCGCCGTACACGCACAGGTAGGGGGACCCATGGGTCCCCCTGTGTGCGACTCGCGCGGCTACGCATGCAGGGGGGTCCGACACGGACCCCCGAAGTACTGCTCCGACTGCTCTTACGAGCCGGAGTGCGCGGCTCGGTCGGTCTGCTCGCGGCACGCATCGTACTTACCCGGCCGGGAAACGTCTCCATTGCGCGGTGCGAGTCGAGTCCGAGCGAGTCGGTCGGAGCGGTTCGAGCCGGGAGCGAGTCGGTCGGAGCGGTCGGGACGCCCGGACGAGTCGGTCGGCGATTTCGCATCGTACTCGCTCGGCCGGACCCGCGTACGGTTCGGTCGGGAAACAGGGCTCCGAATCGGATCCGGTAAAGCCGAATTCGATTCGGAGCCCTACCGGCCGAGATCGGAATCGGCCCCAAAGTCTCTGTCCTGCCACCCAAGGGGTGGGCAGGTGTCAGCTTAAGTGTGTACTCCTTTCTCATGACTAGAGAGATGGGTTGGCCCTAGCCAACCAGAAACTCCAATTACAACATTGGTAGAGAATGCCTAGGAGTTGTTTGCAGTCCATTCGCAACCGCCCCACAAGGCTAATGTTTTAGGCCACAAGGTTTGTGGAGGGCTCTTGTGTGGGAGCCTGGTGAAGAGCTATGGTCTGGCTAGGATGTCTTGTGCTTTTGCCGCACTGTTGAGTCCCAGTCACAAGCGGATTGTATAAGGGTGAGCTGGCTGTGGGCCAGGAAGGGCGAAGGCATCAGCAGCACTGAGCGGCTTACAGCCAGATGCGGTATCTGCTGCAAGGGGCATCTGTTACATTAGAGCCATACCCAGAGGTACCGCCTTGAGTGCTTGGTCTGTTGGCATCGCCTTTCAATGGAAGCCATTGTCTAGCGGGCTGCTCTGAGCAGAGCATTTGCAGGCGTAACAGTATCCGCTCCAGTTCAAGCGAGCATCTTTCACTAATTTACCCAGATATCTGGGAAGGAAGTAAGGTGGGCTGGATAACTTTCTTCTATCTGCATTGGCACATCTTGTCAGGAGTGATTGTCGATGGGATTGTACTTCAGCCAGGTAATGTTAGCACCCATCCACACCAAGCCGATTGTTTAAGGTCACCCTGGGCCGCAGTTACACAACCCAGTATTGGGCCCTTGTGGTTGGCAGTGCCATGGATTACTATTGAACTGAACAGGAGACGTGACCGGGGGTTACACCAGCAGAAGTTTGGGGAGAGTTAGACTCCACCCATGGTCGAGGTGTAGGGCACGGGCATGGTGTGTTCCCCAGGGGGCAGCAAGTGAAGGCTAGGCTCTTCCCAAATCTGGCACCAGAACACAAGGTAGACGGGCCACCTTGTCTGTTGGGTGCCTTGTGTAGGCACCGGTGTAGTTGTCACTCCACGAAGGGGTGAGTTGTCTCCAATAGTGGGCACAATGCAGATATGGTTTCAAACCGGATTTGACACCATTAATGTGTTCACCAGGGTCCAGCAACCAAAGAGGTCTGTGGAATTGTCTGGTCAATGGTGCGAAGTAAGTGCACTCTAGAACCAAGGTTAGGGGACACACAGGAGGATGGAGGGATTCAAGGGACACAGGTGGTGTGACAGCAATGTGAGACTGTCAGGCCATGCTGGGTAGGAGGTTCCGTATCACCTACCAGAAGGGTGCCAGGTGGTAAAACCAGTGAATGTTTCAGAATTATATACATGCTGGTCAGGAGAGGTTTGTCAAAGGTACTACACTCATTGCCAGGCATTGTTAACAAACCCATCCACACCAAGCCATTTGCTTGGCACACAAGGGCAGGTTGCTTTAGTTAGGACATATCCTCCCGCGTTTTAGCCGGGGCAGCAGGCGGGTGGTGGTAGTGGTCATCTAACAGGTGTGCTAAGGTGCAAAAGTTTGGTAAATACTGCGTCAGAGCCATATGGCGACGGAGTATCATAGACCATTTGGCATTCCCAATATTCAGGAAAGGGCAGGTATTTGCACAGAATGTTCCCCTCTGGTTCCCACAGACTTGTCGGCCCCCCTGGGTGTCCTTCTATGGGCTAGAACCTAAGACTGGAAGGGGCATCTTCTGCTACCGGTGTCCCTAATACGTTGATAGTCAACGCTGGGGTAGATGCACCATGAAGGGCATGATTACTACTTGGGTTGTCCCTATGTTTTGGTGTCAAACTAGGTTGGAGCATTAAGTCTACAGTCCTTAGGAAGCATCCAGCATTGGGCACGATGCCTTATCTCTTCATAGAGAAGAGGGGTGTGGGGTACTTAGTTGCTCTCAGCATGGCACATTAAGGTGGGCGCTAACCGGGATGTTACCAATTGATGTCGCGACTGCAGACGATGCTAGCAGTTATGCAACTGGGAAGTCCCCTCAGGAGGTGCTGAACACTTTTGCAAGTTTAGCATCCAGGGGCAGAGATGGTTAGCAGGCACTGGCATCTGTAGATCCACAACAGTTATGCAAGCGGGGCGCGCTGCGTAGGTTGGCATTACACGACAGGAGGAGGTGTCGACAACAGTGGGCACAATACATATATTCCAGATTTGACACCGATAAGGGGTTCACCAGGGTTCAGCAATGATGGGGGCCTGTGCAATGGGCAGGGTTTGGGTTGCTTCAGTTAGCACAATATTCTCGACCCTGACAGCCCCAGCAGATAGGCTGGTTGTGGAAGCGGTCTTCTAGCAAGGGTGACGCTGTCCCACAAATTTGTGGAAAATGGTGTTAATGCACTTTAAATACGGGAGGATTGAAACTAAAGGTTGCAGGAGGTGGGAGCCTACATTAGCCCCAAGGGTAACGCAGGCACCATATTGCAGACAGTGCGCACTGTATTAATGCAGACATGTTAACTAAGCTGTTATGCCTAGGGGGGGTTTACCACAGAGGGAACTGAGCAGGCGAAATTCCCATAAGGGATGCATGGCAAGGGCAGGAGGGCACCCTCGATCATTGGCACATACTTCCAGTTATGACCATGCGTCATGATGTAGAAAGCAGAGGGACAGTGCAAACGTTAAGCACAATTCTCCTCGCCCGAATAGCCAAAGTAGGCAGGCGGGGTTGGGAGCTGTTACCTAACCAGTGGGCTGCTGTCCCATAGATGGGGACACAGGTGTTCAGGCACACACGGTGCTAGAAGGACGGCAGCTAGGTGAGATCAGCAAATAGATGGGGCAATTAGAGCCATGGTGTCTGAAATCGGCCCGCCCAGAGTGGGCACGGGGCTGGGTCATGTGAGGCAGTGGAACGTTCCCGCAGGAGGGGGATTAGTTCTAGGCATAGGCTCACAGGTCAGAAGGGCCTCTGGTTTCATCAGATACTAGCTGATCCAGGCTAACGTCAAGGGCTATTGTGATATAGATGGGGTTCATCCATCACCAGTAGGGAGGGATCCCTTCCTTAGATTTGCAGGAGGCCTGGAAATGAGCTGTTTTGGTGAGAAATGAGCTGTTTTGGTGAGATCAGCAACTACATGGGTCAATGTAACTGGTGGTCCGAGATGATCCCCCGCAGAGGTGGCACAGAGCTAAGTCAGAGGAGGCAGTTGAACATCCCTGTAAGAGTGAACAGTTCATAGTGTAAGTTCGCAGAGACGAGCTGTTCCAGGCTAATGTTAAAGGCTACTTTGCTAAAAATGGGGTCCATTGTCACCATGGCCATCCAGGCGTACGCCTAGGTTAGGTTGACATACTTGGGTGCAATTGCCACAGGTGGGCATGGACACTGTCCACTGGACATGCACGAGGCCCTAGAAAGCAGGTTGCAGGTCGGAAATGAGCTGTTTTGGTGGGGGCTCTCGCGGCGACGGGAGCCGCCTCCAGAGCTGTGGCGGAGTTACAGGGCGATCTGGAAGCAGACTGGTACAGTAAGGGTACCTCTGCGGCAGACCGGTACAGTAAGGGTACCTCTGCGCGGCACAGTAGGGGTGCCAGAGCCAAAGACCAGGAGCCTCAGGGCAGGTTCCTGGAAAACCGCGACGGCGCCCCGTTAGTCCTTCGGGCGGTTGGGGGCCTGACCAACCGGGGGTTTGCCCTGCTACGCTCCGCCCTGAAAAGGGCGTGAGTAGAACAGACCAACGTGTCACGTTATCCGGAAGAGGATCATCAAAGGTAGCACTGACGGGGTGTCCCTCAGTGCTGGCTCACCAGGCGGGTGGGGGCAGCATAGGTTGGCACAGCTGCCCGCCCTTGGATCGCCCGTAAGATAACCCACATATTGCATACTCCTGTATGGAATAAACCTGCAGCAATATTTTCCCACTACAAAGTTGTCTTGTGTATTTATTCATTCTTGCATGCTCAGAAGGGGGGTGGGAGAAGTTGCCGATAATGGCACTATCACTTCCGCCTTTACAAAGTTGCATTCTTTTCACGTATGATGAGTACCAAAGTGATTTATTCTTTGCGACATATGCACGTTTACATTTGTTCATGGGCCAATACAATTGCAACTCGGATTGGTGTTTTTCATATGACTTTTCTATTTTTACATCTAAACTGTTTCCAAAGTTCGTGTGAAGGGAAATAGCAATTTGAAACACACCATGCATGAAACTGCTAGGACGGTGGATAAATAAAGTTTACTTAGTTTAATCCTGACTGCGCAGACACAATTGTGACAGCTATTACAGAGAAACAACAGAAACGCTGGGTCAAAAGTAATTAGGGCGGAAATAATGTGGGATTACTTGAGCTTGAATTAGAAATGGCAGTTGAACCTGCTCAATTTAGCGTTTCCTTCAAAATGAATGTGATTTAGCTGAGAACTACTAAATTACGAAATAAATTATGAATTAGGAGAGATCCTTGTTACGTAATAAAACCTCCTGCGTCGCGGTCTACGACGTGTACATCTCCCCGCTGGTTTCATGGAAAGCCTGCTTACACGGATGCTCACAGCTGAAAAGAGAGACGGTCATTCGGCTTAATTTAATCACTCGAGCCATGGAGGCCAGTGGGTCTAGCTGTCTGAAAGGAATCAAAGTTGACAACACTCTAACGACACAGACCACACACTATGAATATTTTAAAGTCAGTGCTGCAACTCAGGGTGCAGGAACATATTTTGTTAGTAGACACTCATGAGCATGCATAAGCACCTGCAATGCTCGTGCTCACGACGAGCTCAGCTCGTCATGCTGCGCGGTAGCGCTGTGCGCATGACGAGCTGAGCTCGTCACGACCCCACCCGCGATCGGAATGTCCAGCACACGAGCGGAATTCCGATCGCGGTCAAGGGGTTAACCGAATTTGCAGAAGAAAATAAAAATATGAATACAGCAAAAGGAATGTCATCGCAAAAACGAAAAAGCTTTCTTCGATTAATTTAAAGGAGAAAATGATGAGAAGGTATGGATGTCCAAAACAAAAATGCTTTTGTAGGAGAGCCCCCCCCTTTGCTGTGCTAATTTGCAAAGACTGGCAACTCAAATTCACCTTTTTTTTAAAAAAGTTACCCCCTTTATTTTATTACAAAAAGAAGAGTGTCAGACTCAGCAGCCCTTTGACTATAATAATCCCTTCATGTAAGGTTTCAAGGCACTGGGGGTAGACGGGGAGGTTGCCTAGAGTCATATGATGCTGAGCTGCCACCGAGGATCGATCCATGACCCCAACGCCAGTGAGAGTGATGGGCTGGCACTGCCTGGTAGCTCTCTGTCTCAGCGCGTACATGTCTCCGGTTCATCCACAGTTCTTGCGTTATCTCCTATACATAAACCGCTCCTTCTTCCCCAAACAAGGTTACTGTGGGAGACTCCCCTTCCAGGCCTTTTACCTCACTTTGAAAGCACCCTTCCCCCTCGATGTTTCCCAGTGCAGAATATCCTACACCTCATGAAAGGGACATCGATAGAACATAAAACAGGACATTTTGTGTTGATTGTGGACAGGAACACTCCACCTCAGGGGCGGAGGAGCGTTGCCCCACTGCTTTCTCGCAGTGTGAGAAGCAGAAACATAAAATGGTACAAATACCATTTTATGTTTCTGCTTCTCGCTCTGCGAGAAAGCAGAAGAAGGGTTTGGTTGGGGGCGGGCGGCCCTGCCCGAGGGCAGGGGAGGAGTGGCTAGCCCAATGTTGTGGGCACTGACTTTTTGGACGGCCCCAGGGCCGACCAAACCAGTCATGCACACTCTGCCTTTTCACCATCTAGGCTGCATGCAGCCTGCATGGAGAAAACGGCCTCCCCATAAACGTCTGTGTGGTCGGCATCCCAGCCAATCACAACGCTGCCATTGCAGCGTTGTGATTGGCTTAGGGAGGGGAGGGAGGCTGCCTGTGGCTGCTTCCTTCGAGGACGACGCGACACGGAATCGGACCGCCGAAGGTAAGTTTTTATTTTATTTTTATGTAAAATTAACCCCCCATGCGCAACCCCCTCCCCGCGCGACCCCCGCCCCCCACCCGCGAGTCATGCCGGCTGCGACTGCTCCACCTCCATCGAGTCTGACAAATTCGGAAACTTCTGCCCAGATTTGCTGAGGCAAAATTTCCAAATTTACCTGGCTTTCCTGATGAAGGTTTTACCCATTTTTCCCTCTAGAAGAATTGCAGCTTTGTAGTCTTTGCAGTTCGTTGTTTACACAATTTTACAAACTGCATTATTTTTTCCTCTAATTGACATAGATCGGCTAATATAGATTTGTTGGCAGTTAGGGCGTTAAACAAAATGTACATGTTAAAGTACAAAAATATTTTTAGAACTATTGCAAAAATAATTTGTTCAACATATTCACACCTGACAAACCAATGCTAAGACTTGTCAGATGCTAAAATTATTAAACTACAATTGTGGAAAATACAATGAAAACCATACTCTGAGACATCTGTTGAGCTTAACAGGCAAAATGTATTTAACTTGTAAATTACGTTTCACTGGTGCTGATCCATTGCATCGAGGCCATAACATAGCAGATCATTTTTCACAAGAATTACATCTGATGAACATTGAGAGTGACTACATCCAACAACAACTTTATTACAAGTTCCACGAAGAACCACAAATGTGTGTCACAAAAGGAGACATCCAAAAAGTAAAGTTTCCCATTTGAGTATTCTTGGAAATGGCTCTCTCTGCAGGGTCACCCCCAAACTTTTTGCCTTCCTCCTCCACTTTTTCTGACCTCATTTTTGTTGGCTTTAGGACTCTGCACTTTACCACTCCTAACCAGTGCTAAAGTGCTTTTGCTCTTTCCCTAAAACATTCTAACATTGGCTTATACCCAATTGGCATATTTAATTTACTTAAAAGTCCCTAATAAAGTGCAGTAGATGTGCCCAGATCCTGTAAATTAAATGCTATTAGTAGGCCTGTAGCACTGATTGTGCCACTCAATTAAGTAGCCCCTTAAACAAGTCTCATGCCTGTCATTGCAGAGCCTGTGTGTGCAGTTTTAAACTGCCATGTCAAGCTGGCAAGATAAACCCTTTGCCAGGCTCAAACCTCCCTTTTTAATACATATAAGCCACCCCAAGGGTAGACCTCCATTTCCGATGCATCCCTGACTTTGTGCGACTCGGAACCGATGCATCGCCTACTTCCGAAGAATCTACTACAATGTTTGTCCTCCCCGGCTCCTTGCATCTCTCTCGAGGTCGACACAAACAAGGTACTTTTGAGGCAAGCAAAGGCTGGTCCCTGTATCCAACCTGCGCTCGATCGCGGTTGGCCTGACTTTTTAGATCTGACCCGGTCTAGCGTGACCAGATAGCCCCGGTTGGCGCTTTATGCTTTTAAGCACTACATTTCATTTTTTTCCCTGTAAAAATGTATATCTCAAGTTCTACTATTTGGATTGTTGTCGGTTTGGTCTTGTTTTGTTTATTAAATTAAGCTAATTTTTATAGCCATGTTTGGTATCTTTTTGTGTGGTGTTTGCACAGTTTTACTCTTTGAAGTGTTGCACAAATACTTTCCACATTGCCTCCTAAATTAAGCCTAACTGCACTGTGCCAAGCTACCAGGGGGTGAGCACAGGTTAATTTAAGGTGTGTTTGGGACTTACCCTGACTAGGATTGGGGTTCCTGCTTGGACAGGGTGCATACCTCTTCCAACCAGAAACTCAATTTGTAACATTCTCCAATAGGATTTTTGGTCTCTCTATGCAGAAAAAATGGCTGGATGGAAATACACCACAATTTACATGGAAGTAGTAATTTACTTAAAGTAGCACCTTTGCAATGTTCCTTCATTATTTTTTTTTTAACGCTTCACAGTCTAGTGTCTACAGCACTATCATATATGATGTCACCTATAAAGTCATCAATGACATCAGTGAACATGTTTATGAATAACATTTCAAAAAATAACCAAAGCATTACAGGAGCTTGAGTTATGGTTAGCATGTCTAATCATAATCAGTGAATTTAAGAAATTTTTAGGTGTGGGTTTGTAACCATAGCTGTGCATTAATTGTGTTTTTTTCAGTGAATTTCTGAGATTTAGTCATGAGTCAAATGGGACGGGTCCCACAACCAATCGCTGGCATGGGCACTGACAGGTGCAGGAGGTTGATGAAAGAAGAGGGTATGCAGTTCCTCAGGAGGTCAAGAGACTCAGAGAGAGAGATACAAGTAGGTGCCATGTACAGACAAGGTAGTCCTACAAGGAAGGGAGGGAGGGGAATTCCTCCCTTCGGAACTAGGGCCCTCACACACCCAGCCAGCTAGGTGTCATGCTTCATCATTTGTGCCTGCTCCTCATCGGGTCGGCGCTGCAATACCCGACGGGCACCCAAATGAGGGGCTCTTTGGCGGAGGTCTTTTGTTCCTTGCCGTATGGTGCAGTGTGGGTGAGGGGCCTAACAGGTGTAGATGTGCTGCGGTGGTGAAAAAAAAGTTGATTAAAACAGGTCGGGTAGTCCTAAAAGTAATTTTATTCTGGTAGGCTAACTGCCTGGTTAAAAATACGGAGTGGCGACTATCTGAGAACAGTGTGTCAAGATAACTACGCTCTACTCTCATTAGGTCGACATGTTTCTTGCCTTTAAATGTCTGAAAGATCAATAGCAATTCTTCAGGACCATATAAAATTAACTATCTACACGGAGTGGTGAGGTGAGCAACCTACCTCCCACGTTGTGAACCTGTAGGTAAAGTACCCACAGATGTTGAGGACAACCTAAGTGGAAAGAACAGAAAACAGTGGCAAATGGTAAAAACAGCATTATCATAGCAACAGCGTATCTCTTTCTCTCTCAGTTGACAATTAGTGACCCCAAACTGTGTGCAAAAAGTGGTTACGATGTCACACAAAGGTGCTATATGTGCAACAACCAAAAGGTGAAAAACATCGTGGGAAAGCGCTAGCTCAAGTGATGTCGTGCTTTCTCTGTTAAAAACTAGCAATAGCCAAGAAGTAATGCAATGCGCCGAGGGCATCTGGACTCACCTAGATGCTCTAATAGCCTCGCCTCAACAGTATCCGGCGGGGCATATGACACCGAATTAAAGTGTCCTAGGGGAACAGTAAGGCACATCAAGTTCAGTGAATGACTGATAACTTGGAGTCTCCTACAACCCGGGAGGCAGTAACAGGCTGTAGGCACGGGGTCGAGGTGACGGCATGCCAGGCCAAACGCACGCGACCAACGAATGAGCGGGGTAAGGCCCATCGCATGCCCGAGCTACTTACTAACACAAACCCCACTCGCCGCCTACCAGGTAGTTGGTAATGTGAGGTTCTGGCATGGCGGGCGGGGGAGGGGTCGCGCGCCGTGATCCATGGTAGGCCATACGACTGACCGGCTCAAAGTAGAGCGCGCGCGTCTGCCACAAAAACCAGAAGCCTCTAAACCCTTAATATTACCTACGGCATTGCTCTGGGTATACCGGGTCGAGGCTGCTCTACAGTTAAGAGAATACTCACCAACACTCTTGTGGATGCGAGATGAGAGACCTACCCATCACCGCCGGAACCGGGTGGTACACTGCAGCCTCGGAGTGATGCAGATATACACACCGGTTCGCGCGCGGCAGAGGGGCGGGCACTCATTTAGCCATCAGCTGTGGCTGGTAGCTAACGTACATGGCCCGAAGGTGTAGAACACAAGAGTGGCGGCCATCTTGTAATGTACAAAAAGTAGCGAATTATGACACTAGCATGGTGGCCATCTTGGAGTGTATAAGGAGGTAAATACAGGAATAATGGCAACAAACCAGTAGATCAAAGTGGAGCTAGAGGTATTAGCCAATCGGGTCAGAATGTGTCATGCAAAAAATGCAGTTAAATGCATGGAGTGGTACCCAGGGTGTATTGCAGTAACGGAAATAGCGCTAGTGTAATTGCGCGGAAGTTTAAGTGGTTGTATGAGCTTATTGTTGTGACCCAAGGTCCCTAGAGTCTGACGCGTCCTACAGGTAGAAACAGCAGGTATACATGAGTAATTGGAATAGCCCGGTGTGTGTATTATCTCAGTACCAGGGCTTAGTTCCAAGGAATGGAGTTCATTTACTGGTTAAGGACCCCCAGGGGATGTCATCATTTAATCCCAGGTGGTCAGTGGATAATCTGTGGACCCATATTTGTTCGATTCTGAACAGGGCGACCTGTGTAATCTGTGGGTGGGCTTCTAGTACCAACCAATGAAGTGTTTCAGAGGAGTGGTTGGAGTCCTTGAAGTGTGTGTACGTCTTAGTAGTCACCCTTTGGCACCGGATGTTGCTCTTGTGCTCTATTATACAAGTTTTTACCATGCGCATGGTCATGCCTATGTATTTCATATTGCAAGGGCAGGTGACCATGTAGATGCAGTGTGTCGTGTTGCAGTTTGTGTGCTTAGTCAACCTCCATCTGAAGTTCTCAGAGAGATTTATTTCTTTCGTGGGTGTAGTCAGACGGCACACCGCACACGAGCCACAAGGGTAGTGGCCTGTAACAGGGGGTAAATCCCAAAGGGGTCTCTGCTCCTTGGTTTTGAGGGTTTTAGGTCTGGTATGCACAAGGATATCTTTTAAATTTTGGGTTCGTTTAAAGGCGAAACTGGGTGTCGGTATTTGTAAGTTACCAGTGTCCAAAATACCCCAGTGCTTCTTGATGATGCCTTTGATGCGGTTGGAATCTGGGGTGAATGAAGTCACGTATGTAAGAGCATCAGAAGTTTCTTTGGGGTTCACTTCCAGCAAGGCTTCTCGGGGATTGTTCCTTGCTCTCTTCATAGAGTTAGTGACTTGGCGTTGTGGGTAGTCCCGTTGTCTGAGGTTGGTGGCAAACACTTGAGCCTCATTCTTGTAGTCAGCTAGTGAGGTACAGTTCCTTCTAATGCGAAGTAACTGCCCAAAAGGCAGATTGTCTTTGAGTGCTCTCGGGTGGTGACTGCTGTACAGTAGCAGACTGTTCCTGTCGGTGGGCTTTTTATACAGGGAAGTGCTCAGTTGACCCTCCCTGAGTCTGATGTTCAGGTCCAAGAATGGTATATTGGTGTCTGATATGGTATGGGTAAAGTTAAGATACTCATTCTGGTTATTGATCCACCTACAGAATTCTTCACATGTGGTGAAGTCACCTTTCCACAAGATAAGGATGTCATCGATGAATCGTTTCCATAACCTCAGGTTATTGGTGTAGGGATTAGTGGGGTTTCTGATGACATCCTCCTCAAAGGCCGCCATACAGAGGCAGGCTACACTAGGGGCAAAGGTGCTGCCCATTGAAGTGCCCTGGGATTGATGGTAAAGTTGTTTCTTGAACTCGAAAAAGTTCGGTGTAGGTGAAGTCCATTCAACCTTATCAAGGGCTGCTTCAATCACCGCTAGGGTAGCACGTTGGGGATGTTTGTATACAATGCCTCAACGCGAGATACTACACACCGATCACAGATAATCCCACCTCGCGATTGGCTACTAAGATCTCTATCATGGTTTTCGAAGCAGAAACCAATGGCTGGATTAATAAAAAGGAGGCAGATTTTCTCATGACTAAGGAAGCCAAGACACCGTACTTTTATACCTTGCCTAAAATTCACAAGGGTACCACACCAGTACCTGGTCGCCCAATAGTCTCGGGTATAGACTCACTTCTCGAGCCTTTGTCCAAATTCTGTGAGCATTTCCTACAACCCTTAGTGAGACAAACTCCTTCCTTTGTACGCGACACCACAGACATCCTACGCATAATTGAAGAGGTACAGGGCAGTGATGAGATTGACCTCCTCGGCACCTTGGACGTTGAGGCATTGTATACAAACATCCCCAATGTGCTACCCTAGCGGTGATTGAAGCAGCCCTTGATAAGGTTGAATGGACTTCACCTACACCGATTTCCTTCATTATGGAATGTGCTACTCTGGCTCTTACGGAGAACTTTTTCGAGTTCAAGAAACAACTTTACCATCAATCCCAGGGCACTTCAATGGGCAGCACCTTTGCCCCTAGTGTAGCCTGCCTCTATATGGCGGCCTTTGAGGAGGATGTCATCAGAAACCCCACTAATCCCTACACCAATAACCTGAGGTTATGGAAACGCTTCATCGATGACATCCTTATCTTGTGGAAAGGTGACTTCACCACATGTGAAGAATTCTGTAGGTGGATCAATAACCAGAATGAGTATCTTAACTTTACCCATACCATATCAGACACCAATTCTTGGATCTGAACATCAGACTCAGAGAGGGTCAATTGAGCACTTCCCTGTATAAAAAGCCCACCGACAGGAACAGTCTGCTACTGTACAGCAGTCACCATCCGAGAGCACTCAAAGACAATCTGCCTTTTGGGCAGTTCCTTCGCATTAGAAGGAACTGTAGCTCACTAGCTGACTACAAGACTGAGGCTCAAGTGTTGGCCACCAACCTCAGACAACGGGACTACCCACAATGCCAAGTCACTAACTCTATGAAGAGAGCAAGGAACAATCCCCGAGAAGCCTTGCTGGAAGTGAACCCCAAAGAAACTTCTGATGCTCTTACATGCGTGACTTCATTCACCCCAGATTCCAACCGCATCAAAGGCATCATCAAGAAGCACTGGGGTATTTTGGACACTGGTAACTTACAAATACCGACACCCAGGTTCGCCTTTAAACGAACCCAAAATTTAAAAGATATCCTTGTGCATACCAGACCGAAAACCCTCAAAACCAAGGAGCAGAGACCCCTTTGGGATTTACCCCCTGTTACAGGCCACTACCCTTGTGGCTCGTGTGCGGTGTGCCGTCTGACTACACCCACGAAAGAAATAAATCTCTCTGAGACCTTCAGATGGAGGTTGACTAAGCACACAAACTGCAACACGACACACTGCATCTACATGGTCACCTGCCCTTGCAATATGAAATACATAGGCATGACCATGCACATGGTAAAAACTCGTATAACAGAGCACAAGAGCAACATCCGGTGCCAAAGGGTGACTACTAAGATGTACACACACTTCAAGGACTCCAACCACTCCCCTGAAACACTTCGTTGGTTGGTACTAGAAGCCCACCCACAGATTACACAGGTCGCCCTGTTCAGAATCGAACAAAGATGGGTCCACAGATTATCCACTGACCACCTGGGATTAAATGATGACATCCCCTGGGGGTCCTTAACCAGTACATGAACTCCATTCCTTGGAACTAAGCCCCGATACTGAATTATACACACACCGGGCTATTCCAATTATTCATGTATACCTGCTGTTTCTACTTGTAGGACGCGTCAGATTCTAGGGTCCTTGGGTCACAACAATAAGCTCATATGACCACTTAAACTTCTGCGCAATTACACTAGCGCTATTTCCGTAACTGCAATTCACCCTGGGTACCACCCCATGCATTTAACTGCATTTTTTGCATGACACCTTCTGACCCGATTGGCTAATACCTCTAGCTCCACTTTGATCTACTGGTTTGTTGCCATTATTCCTGTATTTCCCTCCTTATACACTCCTAGATGGCCACCACGCTAGTGTCATAATTTGCTACTTTTTGTACATTACAAGATGGCTGCCACACTTGTGTTCTACACCTTCGGGCCATGTACGTTAGCTACCAGCCACAGCTGATGGCTAAATGAGTGCCCGCCCCTCTGCCGCACGCGAACCTGTATGTATATCTGCATCACTCCGAGGCTGCAGTGTACCACCCGGTTCCGGCGGTGATGGGTAGGTCTCTCATCTCTTATCCACAAGAGTGTTGGTGAGTATTCTCTTAACTGTAGAGCAGCCTCGACCCGGTATACCCAGAGCAATGCTGTAGGTAATATTATGGGTTTAGAGGCTTCTGGTTTTTGTGGCAGACGCGCGCGCTCTACTTTGAGCCGGTCAGTTGTATGGCCCACCTTTGAGCAAGGCAGCGCGACCCCTCCCCCGCCCGCCATGCCAGAAGCTCACATTACCAACTACCTGGTAGGCGGCGAGTGGGGTTCATGTTAGTAAGTAGCTCGGGCATGCAATGGGCCTTACCCCAACCATTGGTTGGTTGCGTGCGTTTAGCCTGGCATGCCGTCACCTCGACCCCGTGCCTACAGCCGTTTACTGCCTCCCGGCTTTTAGGAGACTCCAAGTTATCAGTCATTCACTGAACTTGATGTGCCTTACTGTTCCCCTAGGACACTTTAATTCGGTGTCATATGCCCCGCCGGATACTGTTGAGGCGAGGCTATTAGAGCATCTAGGTGAGTCCAGATGCCCTCGGCGCATTGCATTACTTCTTGGCTATTGCTAGTTTTTAACAGAGAAAGCGCGACATCACTTGAGCTAGCGCTTTCCCACGATGTTTTTCACCTTTTGGTTGTTGCACATATAGCACCTTTGTGTTACATCGTAACCACTTTTTGCACACAGTTTGGGGTCACTAATTGTCAACTGAGAGAGAAAGAGATACGCTGTTGCTATGATAATGCTGTTTTTACCACTTGCCACTGTTTTCTGTTCTTTCCACTTAGGTTATCCTCAACATCTGTGGGTACTTTACCTACAGGTTCACAACGTGGGAGGTAGGTTGCTCACCTCACCACTCCGTGTAGATAGTTAATTTTATATGGTCCTGAAGAATTGCCATTGATCTTTCAGACATTTAAAGGCAAGAAACATGTCGACCTCTTGACAGTAGAGCGTAGTTATCTTGACACATTGTTCTCAGATAGTCGCCACTCTGTATTTTTAACCAGGCGGTTAGCCTACCAGAATAAAATTACTTTTAGGACTACCCGACCTGTTTTAATCAACTTTTTTTTCACCACCGCACCACATCTACACCTGTTAGACCCCTCACCCACACTGCACCATACGGCAAGGAACAAAAGACCTCCGCCAAAGAGCCCCTCATTTGGGTGCCCGTCGGGAATTGCAGCGCTGACCCGATGAGGAGCAGGCCCAAATGATGAAGCATGACACCTAGCTGGCTGGGTGTGTGAGGGCCCTAGTTCCGAAGGGAGGAATCCCCTCCCTCCCTTCCTTGTAGGACTACCTTGTCTGTACATGGCACCTACTTGTATCTCTCTCTCTGAGTCTCTTGACCCCCTCGGGAACTGCATACCCTCTTCTTTCATCATTGTCTTGGGCATGTATGCTGGACCTTGTTAAAGCCCGCTTGTCCCCATTTGTTGATATATAGGTGGAGGAGGTTCCCATTAATGTATTCACACCTCCTCCAGGCCAGGATGGTCTTCCAGGACTGGAAGCTTCAAAGGCGATGCCACCTTTGAAATTCAACCAAGGCATCTCCAGATAGTGGAGAATGCCAACCCCCCCTTTCCTGCTCCACATTTGGTGGGAGGACAGGTCGGAAAATTAGTTCAATTAGGAGGTGGGTCCACATTCAGACAGCACCACCCCTAAGGTGGGGCAGGTGATGTGGAGTCCACTTTTCATTTCCCTTCATCTCGGTTCGTGAGGGAATTAGCCAATTAGGGTCAGGGTAGTGACCTCTTCCCACAGGAAGTGATCACTTAGAGGGTGTAGACACCCTAAAGGTAGGTAGCCCATTGGCTACTACCTGCCACTCCCTTTAACACCCCTAAATTTAGTATTGAGGTGACATCCCTTGACCTTGAACTTCGATTTAATGGACACAGAGAAGTAAAGGACAAAGAAGGGCTGCTGACCCGAGGACTGAAGCCCTGCTGCAGAAAATTGGGGCCAAACCCTGCCTGCTGCCTTAAGGACTCGGCAATCGTGGTGTGTTGTCTCGTCCTGCAATGGTGAAGCCTCCAAGAACCCTGAAGCTTCTCCAGCCTTCTACAAATTGCCAAAGTACTCCCTTGGAGTGGAGGTGCTACTCCCCTGCAGTCCGCAGGCACCGAACCCACAGAATCCTGTTTACCAACTTGCTGCTCCCCGGCGACTCTAACGCTGCACTCAAACCAAAAGTGGTACACCAGCTCCGGAGGGTCAGATCCCCTCAAGATTGGAGACACCTGGACCTACCGGAGCAGTGCCACACCAATACCTTGGGTACTGGACCCTCTGCAGCATACACCAAGACGAAGAGTCCAATCTGGACTCCAACTGCCCAGGAAGCAAGCACCCATCGAGGGACATTGAGAGCCCTGAGACCCAATTTGTGAGTGGCCCAGTTGTCCCAAAATCGCCTCTCCAAGATGCCTGCTCCTGCCCGGTAGTACATCTTGATGGGCGCCACCCAGCTCACCTATCTGCTCTGCACCCAGCCCACCCAGCCTGGGTACCGACGAACCAGTGGTACTCTGATGGTCCTGAGGCCCTTGTGATCCGCTCCCTCGAATGGAACCCCCCGGACTTACCTTTAAGTCCCCTTGTGCAATGTGTTTTCAAGTGGCCCCCTTCTTTGTAGTGCACCAGCTATCAACGACCTCAGCATCTTGCACCCAGCCGAATATGGGACTGTCCTGAGAATCCGCTGGTGGAACATTGGGCCTGGCCTTGCTACTTACCTAAATCCCAAAGGCGAACCTTCAGATCCAACTGTGTGATTTGATATGCATTTTTCTATTTTCTCCCATTGACTTCAATGGTGTGTAATTGCGCACAAAAGTGATTTATATTGCAAACTTCAAAAATTCATATCTTTAAAAGTACTTACTGTAGAATGAAGTTCTTGGTCCAAAAAATTACATCAAAATCAGTGTTATTTTTGTAAATTGTTATCGGATATATTCTTGAGTGTGTGTCTCATTTATTGCCTCTGTGAGTACAACAAATGCTTAGCGCTACCCTTTGATAAGCATAACGGCTCACCCACACTACCACAAATAGAGCGTTAGTATTATCTATTTTTGCCTCTGTATACCAATATGGGTCTTCCTGGTCTCTCTACACAGTGTACTTCATTTTAGTGCACTATATCGAGAGCCACCTTCCTACATCAGCAGGCATACATTGATTTACTACTGTGAACTTCTCTGCAATGAGTGTGGACAAATCCACAGTCATAAACTCTTCTCAAGAGATGGGAATCAAGAATTCCAAGCTAATGGTTGCCTAATAAGTTTTGGGCATGGCAACAATCCTGTACGTTTGTGGTCATTCCTCAACTTTGCTCTGACTGGTTCTCACCCTGGATATCATAGTAAAGTTGCTTCCACAAAAAGCATCCCTTCTACAACTTTGGGGTGTTTCCTGGGATTGTAGAAGAAGGAGTTTTTCAAGGGAATCGTGTTTCTTTGCTGTGAAAAAGAGAAAAGAAAATGTGTGCTTTTTCACATGGAGGTCCTTTATTCCATGCGTAGCTGTACGCTATGAAGAATTCTACACAGAGGGAATAGAAGCCTACCAGTCAAGTTGCATGACATTCTTAGTAGTATGATTTATTTATAATTTTAAAAATGATTGTGACTAGAAGAAAAACAAACATAAATGTACTGAAATAGATGTTTTCAATTCTTTATATAAACCTTAACACATGAACAAAGTGAAATTATGACACTGTTATTATGATTAGACATATGGACCCAGATTTAAAAATGTTTTGAGCCATTTCAAAGCCATGCTAAGTCACGTAAAGCGACACATTGGTATTTATTTTCCAGCGCAACAAGAAACTGTGCCCTTGAAAGGTGCCATTTTTTAAGCATAAATACCCTATTTGCAGCACTTTGCATCAGAAGGGAGCTAATTGAATGTTACTTGAATGGAACAGCACACACACTCACGTTTTGATGGAAAGCCCGATCTACTAAGAAAACCTGATTGGTTTGTATTAAAATCAAATATCTCCTTGAAACAGGGTTCTAACAAGGAGAAATGTTTTCACTTCTCAAAAAAACACACACTGCATCTGTGCTGACTGCACGGCACAGCACACATCCAGTGCTTGGGACCCTCCTACATTTGTCTAGACATCGGAATTTGTACTGAAAGGGTATGCTTCCGGTACTAATTCTAAGTTAGACAGAACACACTGACCTCTGCAATGCTGTGTGTTATTCAAGGCTGTTATGTAGAGTGCCAGTGCAGAGGAAGGCAGCAGCAGGTCACTCTTAGTAGAAATGGCTCTACACTGTGTCTGCCCCCTTGAGTAAGTGAGCACAGCAAACTTGGCTGCTGCACTGCATGAAAAATTAATAAATCTGACCCATGATGTTTACTAAAATGTCATTCTCCCTCGAACATATGACTATGAATCAAATGAAATGATAAGTTTCATTACAAACTGAGATGCAATGCACTGTACCTATGGCCCTTAAAGTATCTGTCTGCGTGGGTGTTTAAAATATTAGCATGATACGCAAGGTTATTGAACACCTTTATCTCTGGTTTGGCCCCCCAATAGCATGTAAATGATGCTCATACCCCAGTAATATAGACCTGCCAACTTTAACAAAAATCTTTGGTGAGGAGGTGCAGGGCCTCGGAGGGGGCATGGCTTCATGCCGAGAAGTACCCAAGAGGCACTTTTGGCCCCACCCGGCCCCCAAGCCCCCTCCTCCTCCCAAAAAAAAAGAAAGCTTGCTGAGGCTGATGCCGATGTCCTGGGGTGATTTCACATTCCATAATGGACGTTGGCAGTTCAAAGCCTGGGAAAACGAGTTGGAAATCCAATATTTACAGTGATTTTCAGCTTGTTTCCCTTTCCACCGAGTGATATCGGCTCCTCACCGGGTGACAGTGTGATGGGAGCCGATATCGTGTGTCACACGGTGGCACCGTTTGAGTTGGCAGGTTTGGTAATATGATGGGTACCCAATCCCCATCATGGTAAGTGAAACCTGAAGTCTCAAGTACCTACAACAAACTGCAAATACAGCATAAACTGAACCCATATGCTCTGTGACTAGCATTGGGCATTACATTTAGTAAATGAAATATATACAGTGCCTAAGCTATGGTTGAGTTAAACACGTAGGTAAGTGTAGAAACCTACATGAAGAAATATTATTAACTTTGATACCACATAAAAGAATCCTTCTATAAAGAATGGAAATGTCAGGCAAAGCATTTATAAACTAAACAGATAATTCAGTTCACTTCATCTCTTAACATTTGTACTAAACTCAACCATACACATCTCTACATTTATACATATCATGAATCAATCAATCCTCTCATGATGTTATGAAAAGAAAATAAAGCAAACTAAAAGAAAACCCATTGAGGTGAAGTATTGGTACTTTCACAGCATAAAAGTAAGAAATTGCTGAAGCCATGTCAGTCAGAAAATACGGGTAGACCTACAGTGCTTTACAGTAAGTCTTGCATTCTCGAAATATCCAACTTCTTGGAAAGACAGCATTGAAGTAAGTTTTAGAAATTATTTAAACTCAATTTCGTTTGGGTATGGTAGTTCAACGTAAAACACAGCCACCCACAAAAATAACTAACAAATATATTCTTCTGCTTTTTGTTTTGTCAAGTGCAAAAATATAAGTAGGTAACTTTTTATTTTATAGAGCTTATAGAGCTCTGATTACAAATGTCTGAATAGAAGGGAAAATGTAGTCTGAGCTAGACGAGCTCCACAGTTCTAGAAATACCTGGCACTACAATACTGAAAAGGGATGAGGAGCTCAGCTTAGAATGAAATTTATGTCCCAATTAAGAACACAATTCACCAATGCAACGAGCTCAAATGTTAATTTATAGCAGTCAGGCTGTGCCCACAACCTTTGTAGTTGTAGATTGCAAGAAAGTGGGATCATTTCACTTGCAGTGTCCTCATCTGGGATGAAAACTTATCTACTTGAGCTGGAAAACATCTTCTTAATTTACCCCCATTCGCATGTGGGTCTATACCTGCAGACAGTGTTTTCCCTGCCTTGAGATCTGGACACTCTCCGTGCTAAGAGTCATGGGAGTTGTGTTTCCTTTTAGTGAAACAATATTCAAGTAGATAGATCCTTAAAGCCTATACCTCAAACCTTTGATTCTTGGTAAAAAACGAGGAGGTGTGCATTGGAATATCTCTGTTGGAACTAACCAACTGCTCTGCTTTCAATTTGGTCACACAATGACCAGTCTGAAAATAAACCCTAAGTGTGGGAATCACGCACCTCTGTCACAGAGTTTGCCAAATCCGAAATAGATTGAACTGCAGGATATTGTTTCTGAAGATCTTAACTAAGACGAAGCTTAAACTTCAATCTCAAATAAAATGGAACTTTGTTGAAAAACATTGCCACCAGATCCCTGTTGGATCTTTTTCATTGTCTCAAAGACTTTCCACTCAGTGTTTCCTCAAGTCAAGCACTATCCATTGTTGGCAAAGTTTTTTTTGCAACCATCAACGTAAGAACTGACAGATGGAAATCGCCCTAGGTATCCAACCAAATTGTCGCTTATGATCTGCCAGAGATACCTTTGCCAAAATCTGTCAGGTAGAAATTGCTCCAGGAGAAACAAAGACCACAGAGAAAATGTCTAATTGTGAAGGTGATTTTTAGGCCTCTCCTTCAGATGGCTTTAACTGTCTGGAAAGAGCTATTGCCATCACATTACACTGTCTGGCGAGAGATGCACACTAAGTATACCTTAACTTAGAATTTGGGGGCATATTAGCAAGACCGGAGATAAAATTATCGCCGTTTTAGCGGCAGGAAACTGCCGCTAAAACGGCGATAATGGGCTTGCTAATATGTGTTATAGAATTCCAATAGAAGCCCAGGTTAGACGTCCTGCACATCTAACCTGGGCTTCTATTGCAATTCTATAACGCATATTAGCAAGCCCATTATCGCCATTTTAGCGGCAGTTTCCTGCCGCTAAAACGGCGATAATTTTATCGCCTGTCTTGCTAATATGCCACTTAGTTCCTCAGACCACACATCACACACCACACAACATACATTCTATTACACACACATATACACTAATATGCCCACACACTTCTATGCATCCTCTCAGCCCTTCCAAGTACCACGCATCAGGGGTCAGACTAACGCATTTTAGTGCTGATGTCAACATCACCGCACTAAAATGCTTAGTCTGACATAATAAATTAGGCAGCTGACTTTGTGGGGTTATAATTTGCAAAGCAGCTGTCAGAACTCTTGCCGTGCACTGCTACCCAAAGCATTTATGAGCTCTGGCCCAGGTCGAGGAGAGGTGACTCGTTGGGGATAAGTTTATTTACTTATGCTTTCATTTAAAACAAATAAGCTATGGCCTCCAGGTGGTACTCGCAGTCACGTGGATTCATCTTCATTCAATTAAAAAACATAAACAGGCTCCAGTCAGGCCGGAGCCCTAGGCAGGTCCAGTGTCTTTTGTCAGACTTGTTCCAACCCAGTTGCTTGGGTTATAGCTGCTAAAAAGGAGAGCTGCACCACAGGAAGAAGCAATATGTAAAATAGAGTGCCCCTCCAATACCCAGAGTCTTCTCAACTCTGTAACTGAGCCTAGGACTGCTGAAGATCATAATGAGTGGAATTCACAGCTGGAGCAAATTTGCTTTGTTTAGCAGAAACAATTGTGAACATCATTGTTTCCCTACTTGAACCTACATGGCAAGCTGATGGCCACCTCCCTGAGGAAGCTGGAGTCAAACTTGTCCCGAGGCTCCTCTGTGCGAGCAGCAGCAGTCTGGTAGTTTTCAACAACATCCGTCCTGTGAGGCTTCAAAGTATTCTGTCAGATTATGTTCAGTACACAATTCAAAGATTCTGGTCTTGGAATTTTTTCATTAAAAGGTAAAATAAAATTGAGTGGCATTGTAACTTCTTAAGCAATTTAAACAAGCATTGGTAAATGCATTAGGTTTAGCCTATGTGATTAATAATAAGCTGTTTTTTGTTTTGCTGAGTAGTTGTACAATATAAGTTACAGAAAGTTTGTTAAAGTGTTGTGACTTGTTTATGTACAAAAAGGCAATATATTGTGCTATTACTAGTGATATAGTACGTAAGTAAGAGCAAAATTTTGAAAAACGAAATGAAAGAGGGAAATAATAGAACAAATTGATGTAATAGCAATATTATGTGTTTAGAGGAGTTCTGACAACTTTTGGGCCTGGTGCCAATGCACCTGCTTCACCATTCAAATCATGACCCTATTACCTGTAGGGTAATTGCACTTGTGACTGCCTGTTTAGTAGTAACATATTGCAATGTTTGGTGTTTAGAGGGGTTTCTAGAGCTTTGGACCCCTGTTTCACTGCACCTGCTGCACCATTGAAATCATGACCCTAGTGCCTTCAAGGTAACTACACTTGTAATTGCTAATTTAGTAGTTACATTTAGCAATATTTGGTGTTTAGAGGAGTTCTGACAACTTTTGGCCCCAGTGCCACTACACCTGCAGCAAAATCAAGGCCCTAGTGCCTGCTAGATAACAGCACTTGTGACTGTGTGTTTAGTAGTAACATTTAGCAATATTCTGTATTTAGTGGGGTCCCTCGAGCTTTTGGCCCTGGTGCCTGTAAAGAAGTAAAATATAGCAATATTAGGTGTTTTAGAGGAGTTCTGACAACGTGTTAGCCTGGTGCCACTGCACCTGCTGCACCATTCCAAACATGACCCTAGTGCCTGAAAGATAACTGCACTTGAGACTGCCTGTTTAATGGTAAAATATAGCAACAATCAGTGTATAGTGGGGTGCCTGGAGCTTTTGGTCCCGGTGCCACTGCACCTGCTGCACTATTGACATCATGACCCTAGCGCTTGCTAGATTACTGCACTTGTGACTGCCTGTTTAGTTGTAAAATATAGCAATATTAGGTGCTTGGAGGAGTTCTGACAACTTTTGGCCTCGGTGCCAATGCACCTGCTGCACTATTTAAATCAAGCCTCTTTTAAATGTAAGGTAACTGCAATTTTGATTGCCTATTTAGTAGTAAAATATAGCAATTTTAGGTGTTTAGTGGGCTGCCTAGAGCTTTTGGTCCTGGTGTCACTGCACCTGCTGCACTATTCAAATAATGACCCTGTTGCCTGCAAGTTAATTGCACTTATGACTGCCTGTTTAGTAGTAAAAGATGGCAATATTTGGTGTTTAGTGGAGTTATGACAGCTTTTGGCCCTGGTGCCAATGCACCATTGCACCATTTAAATCAAGCCCCTTTAAAATGCAAGGTAACTGCAATTATGACTGCCTGTAGAGTAGTAAATACAGCAATATTAGGTGTTTAGTGGAGTTCTGACAACTGTTGGGCCCGGTGCCACTGCACCTGCTGCACTATTCAAATTATGACCCTGTTGTTTGCAAGGTAACTGTACTTGTGACTGACTGTTTAGTTTTACATTTTAGCAATAATCTGTGTTTAGTGGGGTCCCTAGAGCTTTTGGCCCTGGTGGCACTGCACCTGCTGCAACATTCAAACAAGTCCCTTTTAACTGCAAGGTAGCTACAATTCAGACGGCCCGTTTAGTAGTCAAATATAGCAATATTATGTGTTTCGAGGAGTTCTGACACCTTTAGGGGCCCGGTGCTACTGCACCTGCTGCACCATTCAAATCATGACCCTGTTGTCTGCAAGGTAACTGCTCTTGTGGCTGCCTGTTTAGTAGCAAAATATAGCATAGCTCATGCATTTTAACTTTATTTTTAACACACAATGTTTATTACAACATTTAGAATTTGATCATAATGACCAAATAGAATAAGTTGAAAAAATCAATCCAATAATGCCTACAAAATGCAAAGAAAGATACTGAGGCATAAATAGGAAATGGCACAAATGTTGTTGGGCTAATCCATCTGCTTTACACAACTAAGTAATAAAAAGCGAGCATTCCAGCATACTGTTAGAAGCTGTCTGACTTTTCCGTGGGAAGAGATTTTATCTTGACAGTGAATGGGGCATAAACAGTGTGAACAGCTTTAGTAGAGGTATCGTAAATGTGTGCAGCCAAGGGACGTTAACAAAAAAAAAGTTCCACACAAAAGCAAATGAAAACAGTAATTTGGCATTTGGGACTGATAAGAGCCAGCCCCCTTTTAAGATATATAAAATTCAAGAGATTTCACAAGCACAGCGCAAGCGCTGTGCAGACAAAAAACCTAAAAACGTCTTTTACATGTTTAGCTCACGACAATGTTAAAAGTAATGTTTGCCCTGTGTATATGTTGTTTAATTGAAAGCAAAATGTCCTTCCCTGTATGTATTCCTTCCTTTCAAAATACCTTTGTTTCTATCATTAATTCCTGCCCACTGAATAAAATATTGGGTGATCGATTTTATTTTGTTTGATATTCAATTACATTGATGGAGAAGTAGCCGGGTCTGGTGGCTTAGTGGATCAATGCTCCCACTAGAGGGGCTTGTGTTTGGCCTCATGGTCACAGGTTCTGATCCCACGGCTCCATTCAGCCTTTCATCCTTCTGCGGTTGATAAAATGAATACCGTTGGGTAACAGTAAGCATCTGTTATTCAGCGCCAAGATGCCCACAGGTGAATGTGCGCTTTACCAATGCACATGTTATGTTAACTCAGTAGTTTAAGTACTTACTGACAAAAGTTGTACAGAATCAGAAGATCGCTGGGTCCGCCTTTCAACCCTGTAAGCTGAAAAAAATTTGTATTATTGATAATAAGTTGTCTGACCCAGTCCAGAGCAGTGATTTAACTACATAATGAATTCTGGGATTTGTAGTCTTGGTTCACTTCTGACGCGCTATTAACGGACCAGACTAGAATGTTCTTGCTAATAAAACAAGCTTTGGAAATGCAATAGGTCTCGCATTTGCTTAAGTTAGAGCTATTGGCGTTGTAAATGGCGTTGTAAATGACAATATCTTTTAACCATGTGTTATGGAGTGTATGTGTTGTGTAGTGAAGTTCCCGTTTTCAGATTAACTTGTAGAGCTGGGCAGTGTTTGAAATAATACTTCTTTTTCGCAGAGTTCTTTATTGGTTCTTCCAACAAAAGTGTGTTACTGTCTCACTGCCCCAGACCGGCCTGCTGGTCTGCTGGCCTGAGGCTCCCAGCGATTCTCAGCTAATCTGTTTAATACCTGCTTACACTGCCAAGATGTGGCAGGAATTTTTTGAAGCCCCTAACAAGTTTATTCTTATATGTAAAAAGTGGGTGTATACATAAACTCACTTATGCAATGCTTTGCTTATTTTATTATTTACTTGTGTTTATGAAGCCAGTAATTGTATTGCTTCCTAAAATGTTTTCTCATACTGTATGCTACAGGATGTAGCTCACGGCTAGAGTGCCGACTTTGGAGCTGGGAAACCAAGGTACGAGCCTCGGGGTCGACTCCACATCCTGTGAGTCTGCGCAAATCACGTAATCTCCCCGCGCCTACCCACCAAAAAAAATAAATATATATATATATATATATATATATATATATATATATATATATATGAATGTGTTCGACACTGGCCATTTATATGAAAGTGATACACACAGTTAATATGCATGTCATCTAGGAGTAGGCAATGAAGCAGAGTTTGCGCATTCCATTAAAAACACAGATTTCAAGCAAAAAAACTCCATCCCTCCGCGTAGTGGAATCAGTTTCTAAACTGCACCCACAAATGCTTTGATAAAGCAACTTTACATACTAAAAAAGCATATAAATTCACAAAAAGTGAACTTGAAATTAAAATATCAGCCAATGAGAGAGGTGATGATTTTGGGATCCCCCTTAACCTAGGGGGAGGACCAAGCAGATGCCTTGAACACAAAGAGCACATCATGCTGAACGATTCAGTGGTGGTTCCATCCTGTTAGGACCACCCCAAGCACAGTTATGGGCAAAAATACAATCCCAACCAAAGGCCCTGCAAAGCATTATGGGATGAGATTAGCAGTGGGCAGTGAATATTATAGTATCCAATATCAAAATAATTCTACAAAGAGCTGGAGTTCAACTCGTCGTTACTAGGTGTCCCTCACGAGTCAAATGCAAAATCATTGAAATTATTACATCAAGCTGCAGTTCCACTAGTCGTTACTAGATGTCCCTCATGAGTCAAATGCAAAAGCATTGAAACCCTTTCATGAAGCTGCAGTTCCACTAGTCGTTACTAGGTGTCCCTCACGAGTCAAATGCAAAAGCATTGAAACCCTGAGCTGAGAGCTAATACTATAAATTCTACAAAGAGCTGAACTGCAGCTTCATGAAAGGGTTTCAATGCTTTTGCATTTGACTCGTGAGGGACATCTAGTAACGACTAGTGGAACTGCAGCTTGATGTAATAATTTCAATGCTTTTCCATTTGACTTGTGAGGGACACCTAGTAACGACGAGTTAAACTGCAGCTCTTTGTAGAATTATTTTGATATTGGATACTATAATATTCACTGCCCACTGCTAATCTCATCCCATAATGCTTTGCAGGGCCTTTGGTTGGGATTGTATTTTTGCCCATAACTGTGCTTGGGGTGGTCCTAAGAGGATGGGACCACCACCGAATCGTTCAGCAAGATGTGCTCTTTGTTTTCAAGGCATCTGCTTGGTTTTCTCCCTAGGTTAGGGAGGATCTCAAAATCATCACCTCTCTCACTGCTTCTTAAATTTTCATTTTCACTTTTGTGAAATGACTATATGCATTTTAGCATGTAAAGACAGAGATACTTGTTATTTTACCAAAAGTGTATGAGGTCTCTGTTTTATTCAGTGCGGAGCGAAGTTTGCGGAATTCATGTAGTTTTTGTTCAACTTCGTGGAATTCCGCGGAGTAGTACTCTGCCAACTACGCCCACCCTTAATGTCATCAACTCTGATCAACCTGACAGTCAATGCTGCCTGCATTGAAACCAGCTGCATGGTGGTTAATTTGTAAAATAAATACACGAAAAAGTGTAGGGTCCTAAAGATTTTCAAAGGATGCCTGCTGCCTGGCTTCTGAAGCCCAGGGTTACTGTGCACCAAGGCTGCCTAGTCTTGATTCCACCTTATGTCTCTTTCTCCATCTACTTCTCTTCCTATCTCTTAATATCGCTCTTACAGGTTTTTTCATCCCTACTTTCTTCCTTTGTCACTGTTTTTGTATCTAATGCTTCCTCTTTCTTTCGCCATTTTCAGCCTTTTTCACTCTTGCTCTGTGCAAAAGTCTTTAGGATAATAAATAAGCCCTTGTCCCAAAAAAAAACCCACAATGAATGCCTATGACCAGGGCTTTAAGTGGGCCGGGTCTCCCCGGTGCTGAGCACCGGCATTTTTTTAAACGGGCCTCGAAAAGGGTCTCTATCGGGCTCTGTTTTGTGCCCTGGCACAGGCGGTCCGTTTTTTTCCGGACTGCAGTGACAGCAGGCACATCGATGTGCGTGTGCTCACACTGCTCACCTCTCACTAGTGGAGAAGTTAGGCATGACGTCATGCCAGGTGGGCGTTGTAGGGGAAGGGAATTCCTTTAAAGAGTCATTTTCTCTCTGGATTTCCCTTCTCTTTTTGAAACTCGGGAGCAGCAACATTGTCGTGGTGTCACCATGAATTTAAGTGGAAGCTTTTTCAATATTATATGCAAGCCATAGTTGCTGCTTATTTATCTTATGCAAGTAACAACCATTGACAAAGTCAATATTCCTGACTTGTTGTAGGTATGCTATTTGTTGTATCATATATCTGGATGCAATGACAGAAACCGCAAAATTCAAGTCAGGCGGCACTCTATGCTAAGCACAGATTTTTAGCTTAAGTGTTTCTAAGCCACGCCCTTAATTACATTGGCCACGCCCCTTTGAGAGACCCCCCAGTTTTGTCATCCCACTTAAAGCCCTGCCTGTGACGATCTCCTGCAACCACCAGCACAAATTAAGCGCTGACAGATAGCTGCTACGCCGGCTTCCACATGAATTTGTTTGTGTGTTTGTCTGTTTCTCCATATGTGCAAGTGTATGCCAAACCCGAATACAAAGGCAATGCATGTGTGAACGTGTATCTCTGTGCCCGTATTAGTCTGTGTACATTTGGATAAGTGTTGGCACGTGTGTTCGTGTACTGAGGACGCACATTCCTGGGTGGTCCAGGACCTGAGCAGAGGCCCCTTATGCCCCGTTAAAGATCTGCCCTAAGTGCTATTGAGCTATCTGTGCGAGGCTCTCTGGGAGATTGATGGGCGCAGAGTTTGCCTGGCGTCTCTGCCCTAATCTCATTGAGTTGAGATTATATCTGTAATTCAGCTTGTGTGGGTAAGTGAATGAGCAGCGATCCCCGGGACCAGAGTGCATTTATACAATTTATTGAACGCGGAGGGTAGGCCTCCCTTTAAACAGTGGCAGCTCCGAAGTATCAGAGCCTGGAAGAGGCCTAGGGGGAGTTAAAGTGGTGCAGAGAAAAAGGACAAACACCATGAGGGGTGTAGAAAGCACCAGGAGTGTAGAGGAAACTAGGGGGCATATTCTCAAGGACTCATCGCCGAGTTAGCAGCACTTTATCGCAGCCAAAGTGGCGATAGAGTCATCGCCCCATTCACAAGCTGGTGCTAACAGCCGATACCGCCAGTTAACCCGTGATAGCAGCCGCAAAAAACATTGCCACGGATGACACCGGCAACTAATGCTAATGAGACGCAGAGTAAGCGTTCCTGTGCAAAAAGCAGTGAAAACACCACTTCGCAACATTCTCAACGACCAGCCAAATCGGCGATAAGAACCCAAAACAGGCGATAAGGCGCGTTAGCAGCAGGGAATCAACACCTGCTCATACCTGGTGTTAAGTCAGACAACAACCTGCACCACAAAAGGGAGCCCAGACCAGAGCCACACCTGAAGAACAACAGATGCCATGGAGCCACTGATCATGCAGCTCGGAGCCCCAAGAAGGCCACAACACCCACCGCCACCACACCCAGGCCAGCAACCCCACCAGGACCCACCCTCCCCAACCCCCGGACTACCACAGAAACAGTGCAGACAAGGACAGCGGACCTACAGAAAATGCACCAGCCTCACAGACTTAAAGCCAGAGGAAGTCATTGCCCACTACAGGCTCAAAAGGACAACCATCCTCCGCATCCTGACCCACATTGCCCACAGGCTGACAGTACCAACACA
Organism: Calotriton arnoldi; assembly: GCA_963921515.1. Lineage (NCBI taxonomy): Eukaryota > Metazoa > Chordata > Amphibia > Caudata > Salamandridae > Calotriton > Calotriton arnoldi. The sequence continues at coordinate 669,877 of CAWUFW010007142.1, read as the reverse complement.
GCGGACAACCAACATCCCTCCGCAGACAAAGCTGCTGGCTGTGCTGCACCTGTTGGCCTCTGGTACCTTCCAACCACCAACTGCCAGAGTCAGAGGAGTCTCACAGCCAGCCCCATCCAAGTTCCTCATGGATGCCATCATCAGCTTGGTACCCCAGCACCTTCACTTCCCACACACTGCGCAGGAACAGCTGGAGACCAAGCAAGGCTTCTACACCATAGCTGGCTTCCCGCACGTGTCGGGGGCAATCTACTGCACAAATGTACTCCTCGTGCCGCCACTGCACACAATCACCGCAACAGGGGGCACACGCATTCCATCAATGTGCAGGCAATAGTGGACCACCTGGGACTCCTCACCAATGTCGTCACCAACTACCCAGGCAGTGTGCATGATTCCTTCATCTTCCGACAGTCCATCATCAACCAGCGCTTTGAGGCTGGCTCCTATGGGAATGCATTGCTCGTTGGTAAGTACAAAATGATCACACCACACACCTCAACTCCACAGTCATGCAACTTACGACTCTGGGAATGCCCACGTCACAAACACACATACAACATGCCAAACAACATGCCCACCTACCAGACACGACAGCACAACTTACTCTGGTAACCTGGACTAGCCATGTACACAAGCCATCAACGGCATGGCACCTCAGCCACACAATAGCAGAATGTGGGGGGAGGTGAGAACCAGGCATGTGCGAAGGAGGCAAGTGACCCATGAATGGGAATGTACACAATGTCAAGTGTGGCGTTGATGTGCTGGCCAGACTGCAGTATGCAGACCACAGACATGGCCATGTTGACACATACTGCTGGTGTTTGGAGTGTAGTGGACAATGGACGCAACCATGCTACCCCAGGCAGGGGGGAATATCGCGGAAGTGTAGCTTGTTACGTCCCCCCCTGTAAGCGTGAGCGGAGTGGGCTGGCCCAGCGTACGCCAGGCCAGCGTAGGGGTGTGAATAAAAAGGCCGTTGCTCGGGCGGGGTTCTCTTCCGGAATGGCCAACGTGTCTGCCAGGGCGGCGCCTCTCAGCCCACCACAAGGCCGACGCCGTGAGCGGCGGTGCCTGCGATCCCTTGCGCCTGCTGCACCCCAGGCCGCTGGTCCCCAGACCCGTCTTGTCTGCCCTAGCGCAACCAGGCCTCACTGCTCACCTGCTGACACCGGCGTGTGTAAAAGAGGGCCCACCACATGACGGTGCAAGCTCCAAGGCCGAGGCCCGTGACCATGGCAGCCTCCCCAGACCATCACTGCCTCCACTACACAGGCCCCCAGCACTCCTTTCTCGTTGACATACTCCACCGCTGCCTCCGGCCTACACTGCGGGCAAGTAGGTCACACATTTGGAACTGAGTCTTGATTTCATTATCGCCGAGTTCATATATTTATGGCAGAGTTTATATCACTGTTCTCCCTTCGATCTGGTGCCACCAACTCTGTGCATCGCAAGCCCACGACACGTGTCTGTGGGCCCCTTCTGACTACTGCCTTCGGCCCACACTGCGGGGAATTAGGTCACACATTTGGAACTGAGTCTTGATTATGCAATGGCTGAGTCCATATCATGGTACGCAAGGAGAGGATTAAGAGGAAGACGCGGTTCAGTCCGGAGGAAAAAAGGATCATCGTCACGGAGGTGATCGAACACTACCAACAACTGCTCTGGTGCCACTAACTCTGCATCGCAAGCCAACGACACGTGGCTGTGGGCCCCTGCTGCCCGCTGCCCCTGGCCTACACTGCGGTCAATCAGGTCACACATTTGGAACTGAGTCTTGCATCTTTCATTGCAGAGTTCCCACCATTGTACAGGCCTCATCGCAGACTGCATCCCCTTTCAGCTCTGGTGCCACTAACTCTGTGCCACGTAATGCATGGACACTCTCAGGTTGAACTTTGGTGGCGTCTGAGTCCATGGCCTGGGGTTTGTCTTCATCATCATGTAGCTGATACTGACTTTGAGTAAAGAATGGGTCGGTAGCATTCATCTCCTCCATATTGCCTGGGCATGCTTGGTTCTGCCCTCTGCATCATGCCCTGGAAGAACACCTTCCACTGTCCCCCGACACACTGCGCGACATTCACCTTCGACACCGACGAGGACCCGCTCAGCTCCCTTGGCCCTACCTCAGTGCACAGCAAGTCACCGTCCCGTGGCGGTGTGCCTGTGCCAGCCGCAGTGCATCCGGGGCCACTAACTCTGTGCAGCACAAGTCATGGACCCTTGCTGTTTGAACTTTGAACTTCTGATTGTCCGATCACTGTTGTAGTTGTCTCCAGCACCAACCACTCCCTGAGGGCTGGCTTACACTCACCCCACAGCCATCCAGCAGAGGCGTCACTGGACATGTGGCCCTGGCAATAAAAGGGGCCGGGCGCACGTGCCCGTAGCCAGTTCCACAAACTATCTAAGTGTGTCCGTGTGGTCACTATGTATGCATGAGGGCCCCGGGCCCTGCCACATGACATTGTGCTGTGTACAGCGGACGCAACCATGTCACCTCAGGCAGTGGGGAAGACCTGGGACATGTAGCTGTGTCGTACCCCCCTTTAAGCGTAAGCGTACCGTGCTGACGTATGACAGTCCAGCATAGGGGTGTGGACAATCAGCCCTGGGCTCTGGGCGTTGCCAAGTGTTGGCCTTGCCAAGGAAGTGACTAATGCGTGTGTCTCTGTTGTGGTGTCGGCCCCACATGTCCCGCAATGGACAATGTTGCGATGTAGCATGCCCCCGGAGTGCGGGCTCGGCCGAAGGGATGAATGAAGGAGCGCAATCCCGCTCGGGTTCCGGGATCATACATGCCAACTGTTGTGTGTGTCGCTATTACCGCAGCATAGGCCAAAGGTCTACCCTCAACCGCATCGCAAGTTCAGCCATCCATGAACTCTACATCTGTGTCCGCCCTATCCTTACCATAGGCCTACACACACGTGGCCGCCCACCTTCAACGCACAACATCACAGTGTCGACGTCAGGCTTGTGGACATGCGCAGACAGGCATGACAATGGTGTGCCGTAGGAGTGCAGGTGATGCAACCGCGCTGCGCACACTAGTAAATATGCACGGGGGAGGGAGGGGCAGCAGTGAGGCTACGTAATACACAGTGATGCCGCTCATTTGCCACAAGCAGTACCTGTCAAAGAGGAATCACTCAGTCACACATATCACACCCCAATGAACTAGTGGGCCTGCCAACACATCATGCAGAACCAACTTTTGACTCATGTCTCTATGCACTGTCACAGGTGATCAAGGATATGCACTCTGCCCTTGGATGATGACACCCCTCCGAGCCCCGAACACACAGGCCCAGAGGCAGTACAATGCGGCCCACATATGCACCAGGGGCATCTTGGAACGCACATTTGGCGTGTTGAAGTCACAATTTAGGTGCCTGGACATCACAGGTGGAAGGCTCCTGTACAGCCCAGGCATTGTGTGCAAGATGATCGTTGCATGTTGTGCGTTGCACAACATATGTGTGTGCACAAATGCCCCATGGCTACAAGTGCCAGATGCACCGGATGATGATGAGGAAGATGAGGCAGGTGGACCACACCCCACTGCAGCAGCAGCAGGACTAGCCCGTAGGAACACCATCCTTGACAATTTCTTCACATGAGCACGTCACATTGTCATAGTCCTTGGCATTCATGGAACAGTACAAAATGACCACAGGCACAGCATGTGCAAATAAACTCATTACAACACACATTCCCTGTGTGCAGGTTACTCCTCTGTACAAGCACATCACTCTGACAAGTGTGAGTGCAACATGTAGTGCTAACAGTCTCACTAATTGGGAATAGGTGGTGGGTGTGTCACCTCTGTACAGGGGGGCTGTGTGGGTGTCACGTTTTCGGAATGCCTTTTCTGTGTGTCACAGATAGAACGGAATCCCACTTAGCAGAGTTTCACATGTGTCCCAATTCATTACATATAGGCTGTCATTTGTGACCTACAATTGTCAACAGGGCTACTTTTGGGGTCAAATATGTACCACCATGATGCAGGGATGCACCCTGTGATACAAGTCCCACAACATGTGCTACATGGACGTAAGGGGGAATCACTGCCCCTACATTCGTACATGCTTTCATACTTGATCATTCATAGACATGACACATCTGTTTGTATCAGAATGTATTGTTCACATTCAGTGGAGTGTTGAGGCTGTCTCAGTACTGGGCCATGCAGACAACACTTTACAATGTTGCCCCGTGGAGGGCCAGCCTGAGTCCTTTAGGGATTGGCAAGTTACTCGGAAGGGGAAGATTTCAGTCCGCAGGCTGATTGCTGTGTCATTGTTGAGCATACAAGTAATGGCAGTCCATGTCGAGGTCCAAGGTTGGTGTCGCAGAGTGTGTCGGGGGACAGTGGAAGGTGTCATTCCAGGGCATAATGCAGAGGGCAGACCCAAGCAGTAACAAGCCATTTGGCGGAGTTGAATGCTACTGCTTCCTCCTTACCACTATGGCAGATTCATCCTCATCTTCGTCCTCTGACGTTTCATGTGCCTCACATGTGGGTGTTGGTGTTTGGTTTGCAGCACTGTGTGACACTGACACATAAGGGGCCGGAGATGTGGATGTAGGAGTAGCAGCGGCATTCATCTGCGCAATGTCTTGTGGCATCACTCCCATGATGAGGATCTGCAGGGCATGGAAGATCCCATCTACAGCTTTCTCGTGTGCAGCCGTGGTAGCCATTCTTTGCTCCTGCATCCGCTCCATGTTCTCCATGACCCTCCTTATGTTTCCCAAATCACGGATGACATCGCTGTAGCCACTCTGACTGGACAGTTGTTGTTGTCTCCGAGTCATGACTCCAGCGACGCCAGCCATGGATTGTTGGAGGGCATGGGGCGGACTGTGGGTGTCCGTTAGGGAGTGTGAGTGGTCCCTGATGGGACTTAGACACCCACATATGGCATCTAGTTTGGCTGCCATGAGGTCGAACCCCACCCGCATCTGTTCAGCCAGCTCCTTCTGGCAGTCTAACACACGGCGTTGGAACGCCATGTGTTCTTGGGTGAGGTGCTGGGAGCCAGACGTGGTGGTGGGTGCTTCCTGCTGTGTGGTCTGTGCAGGGGGTGGGATCACCTCGATGGTGCTGGGCTGCCCTGCTACTGGAGGTGGGGTGCGGTGGATGTCCATGAACCGTTGGTGTACGTCGTAGTCGATGTCCTGGGGGTCGTCTCCATCATCACTGACGTGTTGTAGGCTCTGCTCTGCAGGAGGTGTTTATTGTCCCTCTGCAATGTGAAGGGGAGATGCAGTTTCACAGTGTGTTCCATGTATGTTGACGCATTGGCGGAGTTTACATACAGACTGCATGACAATGTACATTGTGACTGTTTGTGAGGAGATGCCTATTTGATGCGGGACAGTGGACATTTGTACTACATCACGGATGTGAGGTTGTACTCGTACATTGTCATCTCACAGTTTCCTGCTATGCCCGGTGTGATTGGCCATTTTGTACACACATGCGGCACCAGTTGTGTCCTGTGTTCTGTTGTGAAAGTGTTGCAGTTTGTACCACATTGTCAACAGTGTTGAGGTGCTCTTATTCTTATGTGTGTGTGCTGCATTGTGGGTGAGTCGCCCTGCAGCTCTGATTTGGCTGCCCCTTCTCCCTTTCAGGCGGTGTGCCTTTGACTTCTGTGCTTCTACAGTGCTGAGATGTTGCGGGCTTGGGTAAATTGGGCTCTTGGTCGAGTTGTGACTCTTGGGCATGGTTGGTCCGCAGATCGGTTGTTGACGTCGGGGTTGTTTGTGCACGTGGTTGTGTCAGAGTGTGACCTGCTCCTTTCTGGATGTGGTCCACACTCAGTCACCTCAGTGTCGTGGCGTGCACCATGTCATGGTAATTGGACTGCAGACATGCTAATCGTCATGCAGTGTCACGTGCATTGTCAGTGTGGCTCACGGACCCGCAGCTTTGCTGAGTTCAGCACATGTGCATGGGTTTGTTGTGAGATTGGTGATTTGTGGGGAGGGCCCCTTCCTGGCACATTGTCGATGGGGGCCTACTTGCTGTTTCTATGTGTGCTGCAGTATGCCAAGGAGATCAGGGACAGGATACAGAGTCATTGTGGGTGTGCAGTGTGCTGTACTTTATTGTGCATGTGTGCCATTGTGCCCATCTCCCCCCGTCCCCCCAGTCCCTGGTCGGTACTCACCCTGTTGATGTTGTGTCAGGTCATGTTGAGCAGTGTCCGGATCCACTTCTCCTGGCACCGTATCCCGACTGATGACTGTAGCCACCATTTTCTCCATGTCATCCAGTTCCTGGTGTGCCGCTGGACCCCCACATCCATTCTGCATTGCTGCTTTCATGTTGGCATCGAGTTTCTTCTTGGTTTTGCCCTTCACATCATTCCGGCGCCTCTTGGCCTCTTCCATTGTCCTCCTCAGCTCTGCAACTGCATTCACATGGTCCAAGATAGTCTGCCATGTTTGCGTCTTTGTCTTTGTTGGAGGTGACGAACAGTTGTTGGTGGTGTTCTGTCGCCTCCGTAACGATGGTCCTGTTTTCCTGCGGACTGAACCGCGTCTTCCTCTTCCTCTTCTCCTTGGCCTTCCCCGACCCCGTGGTTCCGTGCTGGTCGTCTGTGGGGCTTGTGGGGTTTGCGTTGTCCTCTGCAGACCGTCCTGGTGCATCCATGGTGCTACGCAGTTTGAATTGTTTTGTTAGTGTTTTCAGTGCTTTTATAGTGCATTTTCACGCATGACGCGTGGGAATTTCAGTCCTGTCTCTGGTTATCGCTGTTTTTGGTTTCACTACTTGGGGCATCGCACCTTTTTTCGCATTGGTGTTTCGCATTTTTTCGGTGTCGCGTTAATTTTAACGCGGTCATTTGGCGCGTTATCGTGAGACTATCGCATTGTGCCGCCGGGTTGAGAATACAACGTTAACACAGTGTTATTTTCCCGTGATGGGCTGCAATGTGCAAAGTTGCGTTAAGCTAATTTTGCGATAATTATCACACGTTCTTGTGAATATCCCCCTAGTTGTTTAGAGGTCACTGGAACGCAGGGAGAACTAATGGTGTGGAAGCCATGTTAGATAGAAGACTACGAGGAGAGTAGAGGCCATGAGGAGTGTGGAGTTTATGAGTAGTGTTGATGCCAGGAGCAGGGGGGATGCCAGAGTATTGAGGCTATGCATAGTGTGAAGTTCACGAGCAGCTTTGTGGGCACTCTAGTGACAAACAGAACTCTCTGCTAAATTTCCAAGCAGTGCTCACTGACTTCTCCTTTCAAATCCACTGCTGGACAGAGGTCTGTGCCCAGTGCAACAGTGGACCATAGAAAATGAAAGGCATTTTAATATGCACTGCCCAAGATAAAGAGACACCACAGAAACATACGTTCTTAAGCTGCATGAGAAGAGAAAAGGCTTCCTGAGAAAAAGGGGATAAGAAACATTGCAGTATCATAAGTGAATGCGAAGAGAAAACAAAAAGAGACGGCTGAAATGTTAAATCTCGTCATCAGCGTAGACGAGTAATTTACTTTCAAACCAGTCAGACGAGCTGCATTAATGTGCAGGCACTTATGTTACACATGAAAAGTAACCATGGACCTTTGCCTCTGTTCCCAGAAAGCTAAGTAGCAGGTGAACGCTGATATACAAATACACAATAACATAACTGGTGCCAATAAAGTTAATTTGAATTGCAATTATTTCGAACACTTCTACCTCTGTTGCTGCTACACTAGTGCTGGACAGCATGGAAGGTCTTATTAAGTTTCTCCCCAAGAATGGCAGACGTTGCAGATTTTGTCAAAGCTTAGCTGCAGCTGCTCACACAATAGTGGGGGCAAGGGTTGACTAATTCAACGGGCTATATGTAGATGCTCCTTAGAAATGAATTAGGCCCATGCATCGCGCAAAACTATGCAGCGTGCATCACGTATCACCTACATATTTCTCCCAGCATATAGAGGCCTCGTTGGATCCTTATTGCAGGAACAGCTACATCTAAGATGGCCGTCTAGATGCTTAAAATGCTCCATAAGAAAGTACCGAAACACTGGAGTAATACAATGCTCTGGGACTGTATCATGATAAGCTTTGGTGACAGACTTCGCAATAAAATAAATACACTTGTTATTGACATCATTGAACATTATTTGCTTAGTCAGTAGTAATAGCGACAATATAGCATGGATCCAGACCTCCTGGAGCTATGCTATATGGACCTCCATGCTATACTAACATATGTAACATGGGCAGAGTAAAGTCTTGGGGGCATATTATCAAGAACGGCGTTAAAAATTATCGCCGGTTTAGCGGCAGAAAACTGTTGCTAAAGCGGCGATAATGGGCTTGATAATATGCCCTGGAGAATTCCAATAGAAGTCCATGTTCTGGTGTGAACATGGGCTTCTATTGGAATTCTCCAGGGCATATTATCAAGCCCATTATCGCCGCTTTAGCGGCAGTTTTCTGCCACTAAACCGGCGATAATTTTAACGCCGTTCTTGATAATATGCCCCTTGGAACCTTCCTACCGCTGCCGATTTGACTCGTTCTTCCTTCGAGTTCTGGGAGGAAACCTGCATAAGACAAAAGCTGTGCCCAGCATCCTCTAGCGACCTTCCTCCTCCAGAGCAGATCAGAGCTCACCCCGCATCCCTCCCCTGCTGAGTGCAGAGAGAGTTCACCTCCCTGACCGCTATTTCTGGCAACCTCGCCAAAGCTGTTTAAAAGGTGCTCTTTGTTCCGGTTTCAGTTTTCCTGTCCTTGGTGTAAAAAGCTGTGAGACCTGTTCGACGGGGGTGGGAGTGGGGTTGGGGGGTTGGCTTGGGAGCGGGAGGGTGGGGGTGGCTGGATATGAGTCAAAAATAGGGAGGGTAGGAGATATGATAGAATCGATGGGGAATAAGAGACTTGCGACAGGTGAAAGAGACGATTGCAGTAATAGAGGGAGGAAGAGAAAGAAGAGCAAAAAAATAATTGCAAAAGGTGGAATTGTGGAGGAAGGACAGAGGAAGAAAAAGAGAAAGAGAGAAAAGGACACGATAAGCGAGAGAGAGGGGAGTTTGAAAACAGTAACTGGAGACAGAGCGAGGGAGTGAGTGAGAGAGAAAAGAATGGAAGGACCTGACTAAGAGATGAAATAGAGTTGGAGGGTAGTAAAAAAGCATAAGGCGTGGGTGGTGGACGACACAGCAAAGCGAAATAATGATGGAACGCCTCACTGTCCCCCCCTCCACGCCGTGCCCCTAAAACGGCCAGGGCAGGCCCAACACACTTGATGCCCGCGGTAAGGAAACGAGCCACGGAAACCGCCTGAATGGTTCCCGGACGCACAAACCCACTGGGACTGGAGACGAGAGAGCAGAGCACCACAACGTGCTGCTGCATCGGGTTTCCGTCTTGGAAGAAATTCACCCGCACGCCGCCAACGCACAACTACTCGAAAGTCCCCCATAATATCGGGGTCACTACCGGGGCCTCTCGCGCCACGCCACCACGGCTAATACATGGTGCAGCCTAAAGCCACCACAGCTGAAGGTACACCGAGCAAGAGGCAGGGACGACACACTCAACCCTGACTCACCTTAATAATCCTGACGGACAAAGACGGCACAACGACGACCCCGGCATGACTGGACATCGTGTCCAGAAGGCGTGTCCGGTGCAAAGCCCTCTTTAGGCTCCCAAATGGTAATGGACGGACGCAAAAATAGAAACAACAAGCGCAGCCGAAGCGGACCGCGCAGAAAATGAAAATAAAAGAGTGCCAACAGACTTACAAAGGAGACCGTGTAACTCCGCCAGTAAACGCTCTAGTCCAGGTAGGCGGGGCCAAAAGTGGACAGGGCGGTAACAAGGAGGGACTAAGAAGCCTCCTTTACAATGAGAAGCCAGCGTTTACCATGAGCTATGACGCAATCCAATAGCAATTATGGGCGGGGCTTGAAGTCCCCTTCTAAAAGTGTATCGATCACAATAAGCCTAGCAGAGCGAGGAGCGCATGCGCGCTCCAGCGCTAGGTCTGCGAGACCTAAAAAGGAAGTTTACAGGACCTGCATTTTGCAAAAGTAAAATAAACAGGACAGTTTGCAATATTTGAAATTCTGAGTGTGTTTATTTGTGTGTGTCTCTGTTCCTATGCATAGCTGGCATGATGGGAAAGTGGCAAGCATCGACACATGACATAAGTGGCTAGTCATCCTGTCCCTATCATGACTCAACTCTTGAGGCTGTCATTTCGTTAGGTGCTCTTTATACCTTCAAACCAGATGGATTCACAATACAATGAATTACATACCATGCTTGGAAAGGAAAGCAGTATTTCCCTCTCATATACCTAACGACAAGTGAGGGAGTAATGAATCCCTTGGCCTCTGCAATTGTTTTCATGTACACTATATCACTGACTGCACCTAGATGCACATGGCTCTATGAACAGCAACAAATATATTCTCTGGTTGCTGTCACACTGCAAAACAGGGGAAACATTTATGTCTCCCATGTTTCATATTTCGAAATATATTGATTCTGATGTAGCTTTTGTTCGCACAGGAGGCTGTGGGAGCGTGCATTTGTCATCTCAGTCCATGAGGCATTATTTCATTAGTTCAAGAACTGAGCCAACAAAAAGTGCAAACTCAATAAATTAAAGTGTGTAGGCAGGGCGGAACAGCATATTTCATGCATTGTAGTGGTGCTGAATGTGACAGATTATGTTTTACTGCGTTTGGGAAAAAGTATTGAGCATGTTGTAATATTTAGCGCATTATATTCAGCTGTTTCTTAGAATTATCTACTCAAATGTAATTGAAATATACAATAGCACTGATGTAATATTACCATAGAAAAGCAGCCATCATGTTTCCTGAAAGCACGTTGTATAATGAAATCACTGCTCGAATGTGTAATTTCATTCCATTTACATAATAATTGAAACACAATATTGTAAATGATATCTATTAAAATGATGCTGAAAAAAAGTTTCAGCTCTGTGTCCTAGTCTTCTTTGTCACAGTGGTAATGGGGTGAGATTTGCCATTTCAAAAATGACAGAATTAACCTTTTCCAGTACTAAAATTAAAAAAAATATGCGCAGTCCCAAACCCTCGCTCCTCCCAATTCAAGAAGCCATACATATGGACAGCCCCCTATCAAAGAACCCGAATTACCAAGCATGTTTTCTGCCGTCTTTTGCCAAACACAAAACAGTAAGAAGGGAGTGTAACTAAGGGTCTGACTTAGGGCCTGATTACGACTTTAGCGGTCTTGGTACTGCCGTCTCGGCAGGGTCGGAGTCCCCTCCTGGCAGTTTGGTAGTCCGCCAGCTGTATTTCAATGTTGTCGTACCCACTGCCCAGTTCCGGCCGCCACTGCTAGGATTTGTCACCCCGCCGCGATGGACTAACAGGCTGCAGTGACAGATGGTAGAAGTCCAGACACCGTAACAGCCGTGCAGATTACGATGTGCCTTACTGCCAAGCTGACAGTGGTGGTAAGACCACCACACTCGACCCGGCGGGTACACAGGAAATATTGTGAAAATTCACCTTATTTCCAGTTTCCACTCCTCTTCCTATCACACAGCCAAAAGTCCAGGTCCTTCATTTGCTGCAGACACTTGCCCATGAAGAAAATACACACCATTGGCGTCAACTCCTAAGGTAAGCCACTTGTACATTTCTTCACTGTTACAATGGCTGTGGACCCGTGCTGTTGGACAAGGTATGTTTTTCATAGGTATAATACATATGTGTATATTTTCAGACTTGCTTCATGTAAATACACACATATGTTTTTGCACTGTGGAAAAAAAAACCTAACAAAAATTAGGTTCCTAGCATGATGGTCCCCCTCCATCAGAAAACCACTGCTGTGAGACCGCCAGCACAACAAAAATTTTGTATACGGTGGTCGGAATGTCCCCGGCTTGACTGACCTGCCGCCGCAGTGTTCCAGCGGTAAGACCGCCAAACTCATAATCAGGCCCTTAGATCTCGGCAGATTCGGTGACAGATCTCTGTCACAACGGTGACGGATATCCCTTCCGCCGACATATAAATCCCATTATATCCTATGTGATTTATATTTCGGCGGACGGGATATCCGTCACCATTGTGACGGAGTAACCCATCTGCTGAGATCTAAATCAGGCCCTAAGATTGTGACGTGAGGAGTAGGATTCAGAGTAATGAAGATTATATATGTAAGTAATTAGGACATTTCATTCTCATCTGTCTTCCTTATCGCAGTCCTAACAGAGTGAGAATATAACCAAGCACAGGGCAACCTTTAGGGTGTTGCGACTGGTACTGCTACACAGGTATCTGACTTCTGGGGGTGGGGGTGGTGTGCTGTGCTTAGAAATAACTTACTGAAGAGTTCTTTTATGTCGGACAATTTCCAGGCACAATAGAAATGTAGCAATATCTCTGGTGATTAATGTTTCCTGCTGAAGAGAGATCAAATTTTGTCTAGTGGCAGTTCAGACTCATCATAAAGTAGCACCGAGGGTAAATATACCTGCTGCAAAGAACGTGTACAATGCAGATCGCAGAACTTTACTTTATGTGGATAGTTTGGTGGTCTGCTGCTTTTGTCACAGAGATCATTTTGTTACTTGCAATTCCTAAGTTACAATTCTAATATAGCACAGTGACCTATGAACAATCATCAAAGACTTCATGAAAACTGAAAGGCATAGAGTGTGTTTTCTCCAGTCTTTAATTATCCTAGTGATGCTAAAAAGGGTTAGTTTGAGTAGAAATACATTCATATTAGTACAGCCAACCTCAAGCACTGTGGTATTTTATAAATCCAGAGTTTGTGCTTCACCAGACCAAACACTCTTAAAATATACTGCCTACTAGTATGGATGACAAAATATTCCTACACCTTGTAATCCTCATTGTCTTATATAGCAATTCCTATACACTGATTTACACAGGTATGATTCATTGTCTCTGTTTAATGTGTGTGCGATGTAAAGTGCTCTGACACCCTAGACTGGTATGAGTAGCACTATAAAACAATTGTATGTGAGAGAGGGGCTATGGAGAGATGAGGTACACTGTTGGAGAGTGGCAGTGAGAGAATTAGTGAATAAGGACATCATTGGGGAGCACCAAAAAATATTGTTGCACCGGGCACCCCCAGTGCTAAGGCTGGCCCTGCCCAAGAAGAACCACCTAGACCACCTAGACCACAGTGGCCCAGAAGAAAAAACATAATTTGTTCCAATACAGGATACACAACCACAGCAGAGAAAAGGACAGATCAACTCTTATGCCTGGAACTAAGAATCATTTGCTACACAAGTCAAAACTCTGCGTTCCTGAAATACCGATGTTGCATTACAAGACCTTACAATGAAATATATATATATATATGGTACACCTCAGGAGGAAGAATTGTCTAGGGGACAACTGAAAAAGGAACTGGACCCTGTGCAGAAATGTAGAATAGATGGAGGGCCAAATAGACCCTGTCCACAGTCTCACAAAGAAACAAAAACACTACAAGGCATCATAGGAAGTCAGTGCTCTTCTCAAGGAGCCATAGGACAACAGCTATCACAAGATGGATTGCACTGTTTTTACCAAGGCCCAACCATCTTGATGAGAACCAAACCGTCCATACACTAGGCTCTTTGGAGGAAAAGAAGACAGAACTAAAGGAGTCAGAGTGCCTAAGGCAACTATGCATAGACCGGATAAGTGGACCAGAGGAGAACTAAGGCAAGGCAACATATTTAAAGAGAAACAGGGAGACTAAATTACAGTCCACAGAAACCCATGCTGGTGCATAACTGATCCCCAAACTCCCATCTCCATGCAACCAAGAACCAATGGTGGCTGGTGACATTTGAAAGTGGTGAGGCGTAAAACAATTGTTGTACTGCACTGCAGCGAGCGAGCGAGCCCGAGCCACCTACGGGGGGTATGGTGGGGGTTCTACCCCCGAGACTTTTTAAAAAAAGAGTGGGCAAATGGTGCATTTTCAAGCAAATAACAGTGTACACATGGCCCTTGTACACATTCAGTATTACTTGCACATATAAAACACAGCTTAAAACCAGATATACAGCTGCAGTGCACATGTTCCACCTATACAGAGCCAGTGCAGCACCCGTGCCACGCAAGATTTAAAGTTTAATCACAAGCACAGCAAGTTTAACCTGTACCCAATTACAGAGCTGCGCCCCAGCACTTGCTCAAACTAGAGATGGGTGCATAGAATTTTTAGCAAGTGAAAACATCAGTCAATTAGACATATTCATAGAGACAATAAAAGAGCAAAGCACACAGCACTAATCTTGGCTGCTGGTGAGCAGCAAAGAAAGAGGCCATCAAGGTGGTGCCGATCGGGTTTGTATGTGCAGATGTGATGGACAGTAGTGTGACATTGCCAATCTTATCTTTTCTGTGCTCTATCGCGCTCCCTTTGCTCCTCCAGTTGCTTTGAACATGTTACAACTGTCCCCTGGGCCTCAAATCCTAATCTACTCTTCTCTTGGTTCCTTTGCCACCTTCTTCCCACTCTCACACTCACTTCTACCCCCCTAATTCATGCTATTAACAAGCAATCCGATTCCTCCACTCGTCCTCACCTCAGTTCCCCAGATGCTCGAACCTGTGAATTGCGGGCTACAACCAGATTTCCGCGGCAGGTGCATCCAAAGACTGAGCTATGTCATCGCCTTATGATCAGCCTCTGTTTGAGGCCCCTTACCTGCATGCCACACCGGGTCCACATGCGACCCTGTCCTGAGAGCCGGTCAGGCGCTCGCCATGTGCCCGTGTGTCCGGAAAGGACGGGGTGCCTTCCCCGGTGGAACACGTTCCGTCTCCCCAAATCACCTACCTCGCAGCCCGAGCATGTCAGTGACGATCCGCCGTAGGCAGCCAGATGGAGCGACCAGTCACCGGAGATCCACCGGAATAATCCCAGTTGTAGCCAAGAACCGCGCACAAGCTCGCAACCCCTGCTCGCTCCAGCGGATGGAAGCAAGACAATATCCAGGGACCAGGGAAACGCAGCAGCCGGTGAGAGAGCCCCTCTCCCTCAGCCCGAGCTGGGTGGCAGCGCCTCTCGGCAGGCAGGAGCGGGGAGGGAGGGTTGATGGTGGGGTCAGCGCCGAATCGGTCCTCCACTGCAATTCCATTAGAAATGGCACAACTGCTCGTGGCCGCGTTTTACTTAGGCAGCCTCCCTCCCCTCCCCTCCGCCAATCACAACGCTGCAATGGCAGCGTTGTGATTGGTGCGGTGCAGGCGCACAGCGCCCCAGCCGGGCGCCTAATGGGAGGCCCTTTTCTCTATAGAGAAAAGGGAGAGTGCGCATGACTGCTTTGGTCGGCTCAGGGCCCACAACAGTGGGCAAGCCACTCCCCCCTGCCCTCAAGCAGGACCGCCCACCCGCCCGCCCACAACCAGGCACTTCTGCTTTCTCGCAGTGCGAGAAGCAGAAACATAAAATGGTAGTTTTACCTTTTTATGTTTCTGCTTCTCGCCCTGCAAGAAAGCAGTGGAGCGACGCCCCCACGCCCCAATGGGGGAGCCGCCACTGCCAAGAACTCTAAGATCAAATTCAAGGCTCCTTCCAGGTCAACCCATCTACCACAAGTGATGTTCAAATACCTAGAGATTTATTATTATTATAGCTGAAAATCAGGAGCCTTATCCAGTAAGGAAAAAAATACCTTACTGACATGGGAACCACTGAGCTAGAGAACTGGATCTAACACAATGATCAACCCCTCCACAGAGGAAAACGAACTGCAAAAGATGCAAAATGCACACAGAAACGGATGGATGGAGACAACTGGAAAACAGATAAATGTTACCAGCACAAACATCCTGAATGGCAACATGTGTTCAGGCTGAAATCAATAAAGTTAATGAATATTGTAGCCATTTTTTCAGTGAATTTCCTGAAAATATAAAAGCTCATGGTTTAAAGCAAACTTAGACCAAGTGATGAAGGCATGGTTAAGACTCTGTTCCAGAGCACTGAAGATAAAACAATCAAGCTACTAGGAGAAACGTTTCTTAAGATACTTAGGGACTGCAGAGACGTGGGGTGAGATTTATTCAATCTAAACCAGCCACAAGAGATGCCGCTGCACCGAACATGGGCCTGTGGTCTGAGACCATTTGAAAGAACATACCATCAAGCAGACGCTTGCTATTACAGTAGCACCTCAATACCCTTCACAAATTGGACCTCCAAAACGAAGATGTAACAGCCCTGTGATGGCATTTTTCTGTGTTTATATTTTCGTGGAAAAATAACAACGATGAATAATGATTTTTATTTTAGATCCAATACAACAATAATGAAGTAACATTATTAAAGCTGAAACAAGTTTATTATAATGTGCAGAAGTATGTTTATCAGTGTAATTTAGTTGTGCCACATTTATATGAAAACAACATATTGGAAACAATGGATGCTTTTTCTGTCAATTCACTCTTGTATTCAGCCCTCCCATCTGGTTCCCCTGCGCATCATCTCTCCTCATGAGCCCTGCAGAAGAGAAGACAAACTGATGTAATGGATTTTTACTGTTGTGCTTTGAATTAACTTTATATGTTCCTTTCCCCATAACAGTTTTCAATGCCCTTCCACTGTAGTTCAGTTTATGAGCCTTATTTATCTGTGTAAAGCTTCATTGTTGAAATGTTACATATTTGCTTGAATATCTCCAGAAAGAGGTAGCATGGAAGATGCTGGATGCTTTCTTAAAAATGGGATAATGCTTATGTATTTAATTTATAACATGTCTTATTCTGATTTGCCAAGAGAGTTACTGCTTGTGGTCATGCAATGATAATTTAGCTTTTTCTCTCATTTATTATACAAGAATTGTGTTTAACAACCCCTGGATTTTGAGGGTGAGACTTAAAAATACCTTACTTTTCTATAAGGGATGCTGTTCCTTTCTTTTCTGATGTAGACGCTCACTTGGGCCTTAGAATTATTTCTAAGTTTGACTACCCTTTATAACTTGTAATTGAGTCTTAATGGAGTTTATTCCGTACCGCTTGATTTTGAGATTTTTGTAATAAAACCCTTTAACTTTCCCTTGATCTAGAATGCAATTATTTAGTCAATCCAATTTCTATTTTATGCTACTCCGCTAAATCAATGTTGGGGAGGGTGCCTTTTTATTTAGGATCAACATGGGGCAGAACCACTTGCTGTAAATTTGGGTATTCTGAATTTTTGGGGTGTCCTGAATATTGAAGTACGATTCTGCTCCAAAAGCGGCAAAAGTGCAGCATCTTACTGACCAACAGTACTGGTGGGAAACCTGAATAAAAAGTCCCTTGGCTGCATCCCAAATACCCCGCTGCAGAGTTATGTATCCCCAATAGCCACATGTCAGAATTGTAGGAATGGAAAGTGTCATATCCCATAGCATGTGTAGTCACTCCTGCCATAACAGCCAAAAACCAAACCGGGCGTAGGCAGCTTCAGCTGATCACGTGGAACTGAGTAATTTCGAACTGAAGCAGATTCCACCAACCCAGAGGCCTAGGTGAGGGCACATGTATGCCCAGCGTAAGAAAACATAAAAGGTTCTGTCTAACCTGCATGGCAGAGAACAGAAATTATTACCTTTTATCTTTCAGAAAACCTTCAAGCTCTTTGTAAAGGAACCCATCACTAAATAAATGCATGTTTATGGAGACAATGGAAATTGAACCTTCAGCATTCAGGCACAGAATCTAGGACAATAATCACTAGCTCACAAAACACTCTCCTGAAGCAGCATGCTTAGCAGAGAAAGCAAGCTGGCCGACCCTGAAAGCATCAAAAGCACTTGTAGTAAATGAGTCTCCACATGATCAGATGAAGAGGGACCAGCTTTATTCATCAGAAGCACCAGGAGCCAGCTACCTGGAACCTGCCCGACTCAACACATTCTATAGCTCTAGAATATGGGGTCACTGAAATTCTGCAGTGCTTAAAGACACATCACCATAGCACTCCCAAATAATCAGGTGATTAAATATGCTTGAGACCATGAGTGCCACTCCACAGATAATACTCTGCAGGAGATACTTTTCAAGAGACAAGAATTACTTGATAAAGCTAAAGTGTATAAGAGACAGTAAAAGTGATCATACTGACCCTACCAAAAATACTACAACAAAGATCATTCCTTTTTTCTACTAAATGCTTTTGTGTCTGGTCAGATAAAATGAGGTTACTTTTTCGCAATAGGAAACTATTCACTTTTCAATTTTTTGGGAGATTATAGAAAGATCTTCTAAATGAATAGCCTTAGGCCTGTGCAGGATTATCGGTTTAGAGGAAGTTCAACCCTATGCACAAGCACAGGGCTAAGCCCCCCTGCCAAAGTACCTTCATAGAAGGAAATGAGTGATTCTTTGTCATGGTTGCCAGCCATAGCTTTTAAGTCAAATACAGATTATTTTGACAACATCAGCTAGACCCGAGTTTAAGGAGGCCTTGGTGGGACTTATCTGTTGGCAACTTTTGACAAGCAGCAAACACTTAAGCCTTTGAACCACTATGCCACTAATTGATGCTTCTGAAATGACTGGTCATGTAATTGTGTCCTGGAAAAACATATGAGCATTTATTAGCTTTTCATATACTCGAGAAATGCTTAAAGCACTTTTAGCAGACACCTAATGGGTTGAAATGGGCGCCACACTCCCAACACAAATCAACCACCTGCATCCATGTCAAGCACTGCTGTCCCATCATTGATGTGAAGGAAACAGAGTCACCCGGAATGCCGCAAGAACAAAAGAGCAAACATGTTCCACCTGACCACGGTCAGACGGACAGTACTTTGGGCACGACTTCATATGATACCGGCATGGATAGAAGGCAATAATCCTTCGAAAATCCAGAAGACATTGGTGCGATTGGAATATCGATGCATATTTATATAGATCACTAAACTTGTTTGGTGATTTACATGAGCTGTTCCCAACTTGGATATATATTACTAACATGACGTCACGAGATATTTGGCTTTCAAGATTTCACATTCGTAGATTGCTTTGCTGATCTTCGTGATCTGATTCACATCCCTGATGAAGTCCATCTATTGGACGAAACGAGTTGGCTGGGCTTTATGCTTCTGATTGGAAATGAAAATAAATATTATATGAAGAAAAGAAATTTCAAGACTCCCCGCACTTTAATTTTGTTTCAAATCACATGAATTTGATATTGTTTATAATCTATAAATGTACTATATTTGATTATATGCTCCTTTTCATTATTTCTTTATTCTAAGAGAAGTTTTCTTCTCGTATAGTGTGACTTCTATAGCAGTGGGGTTACAAAAAGTGGAGCATTACGATTTAAACACTCATAAGAACTAATATACTGGTGCAGCCATTTAAGCCCACACTGCGGTTTCTCTAAAAAATAATGTTCCACCTGAACCTTGCAAGGTGGTGTGTTTTAAGTTGGGGGATTAAGTCCCCTTGAATCCTGAGGGTCACTGGGGGCCAACAAGCCCACCAGGTACTTCCAATAAGCGCCACAGGGCTGCGTTGCAGAGAGGTGGTCCAAGGCCACGCCCCTTTTTACACCTCTCTGCAACGCAGCTCTGTGGCGCTTACTGGAGGTACCTGGTGGGCTAGTTGGACCTCAGGGACCCTCAGGATTCAAGGGGACTTAATCCCCCAACTTAAAACATGCAACGGGGTGCGTTTGCACACTTGTCACATCAGGCCCCGCACCCTGCCTTCACCACTGTGCAAACGCACCCCGTGGCGTGTTTTAAGTTGGGGGATTAAGTCCCCTTGAATCCTGAGGGTCCTTGGGGGCCAACTAGCCCACCAGGTACCTCCAGTAAGTGCCAGGGAGCTGCCTTGCAGAGAGGTGGTCCAAGGCCACGCCCCCTTTTTACACCACTCTGCAACGCAGCTCTGTGGCGCTTACTGGAGGTAGCTGGTGGGCTAGTTGGCCCCAGGGACCCTCAGGATTCAAGGGGACTTAATAGGGACGTTATAGATAAAAATTAGCATTTAAAAACCTTTGAAATTCACTGAAAAACCATAGGTTTCAGGCACGATATAGTTAGAAATTAGCATTTAAAAAACCTTAGAAATTCACTGAAAAAACCATAGGTTTCAGGGACGTTATAGTTAGTTGGAGATTTCACTCATCCAAAACCAGAGAAATTCCACCGTTATAGTTAGTTCAGCTAACTATAACTCGCGCCCCGCAATGCACTGCCGATGACGTCACATATTACATCATTCATGACATGGTCAGTGACATCACTGATGACATCACTGATGACATCTCAAATGACATCACTGATGACATCACTGATGACATCATCCACGTGACTGTGTGTTTCTTTAAAGTTTAAATATGTATTATATATATGCCAAGGTGTATTGAAGAATGAGTGGATGTATAAGTGTCTGGATGGGGGATTTAGTAGGTGCGTGACTGACTGTATAAGTGAGTGATTACATGTGTCTTACTGAATGCATGGGAGAGTTGGAGTATATAAATGACTATACGTGAGAGTCAGTGATTGTGAGAGTGGCTGTATGGATGAGTGTGTACATGTATCAGTGATTGTATAAGAGAGTAAGTATGCGTTTGTTTCAGTTTGAATAAGTGATGTGGTGTGTGTATAACTGTATAGGTGAGTAAATGGAAGTGTGATTGATTCTTTGCATGACTGACTAGGTGTGTGAGTAACTATATGGATGAGTGACGGTGTGTGAGTGTCTGTATAGATATGTGACTGCATATGATAGTGCCGTATTGATGGTAGACTGCATGTATGAGTGACTGTATGGGTGAATGAGTGGATGTGTGTGTAGATCTAGGAATCAGTGAGTGCATATGAAGTTACTGGTATTGGTGTGTCTATGGTTTCGCAAATGGTAGTCTGTATTTTAGAGTGGGTGTATCAAAGGTTATATTAGGGTGTGAGGAGGTGCATCAGATTAGCACATGGATGATGTCATCAGTGATGTCATTTGAGATGTCATCAGTGATGTCATCAGTGATGTCACTGACCATGTCATGAATGATGTAATATGTGACGTCATCAGCAGTGCATTGCGGGGGCGCGAGTTATAGTTAGCTGAACTAACTATAACGGTGGAATTTCTCTGGTTTTGTACGAGTGAAATCTCCAACTACCTATAACGTCCCTGAAACCTATGGTTTTTTCAGTGAATATATATATATATATATATCTATATATATATCTATATATCTATATATATATATATATATATATATATATATATATATATATATATATATATATATATATTCAGTGAAAAGACAAAGGTTTACGGGAATGTAATAGTTAGGCACATTTCACTCGTACAAAACCAGAGAAATTCAGCAGTTATAGTTAGCTGAGCTAACTATAACTCGCGCCCTCGCAATGCACTGCTTGTGACCTCACATATTACATCACTCATGACATGGCCAGTGGCATCATTCATGACATCACTGATGACATCTCAAATGACATCACTGATGACATCATCACGGAATCTCTGACACACCCACTCATACCCCCATATAACCTTTCATACATCCACTCCAACTTCAACACTACCTTTCTCAAAACCATTGACACACCCATACCAGTACTTACATTCCCACTCACTGATTTATAGGTAAGCACACCTAAAATGCATTTTACTTCTTCACGGCGACACCAGAAGTTGTGATGGCGTCGATACTCGCGAATTGCGCTTGTTTTTTACAAAGTGTTAAACAGACATACAGACATATATTATTTAAAGTTTGACTCTAGCTGTTTAGTAAGATATTAATGTAACTTTCCACTGGGTATACATTTGTCTAAAAAAGTACATCTGGAATGGATTTTCCTCCGTCGCGGTGCAACACGAAGTTGCGACGGCGTCAATAGTCGCAAATAGCGCATATTTTTGACAAAGCGTTAAACACATTTATAGACATGTTTTATTTAAAGTTTGACTCTAGCTGTTTAGTAAGATATTGATTTACCTTTCCCCTTGTAAGCATTTGTTGAAAAAAGTACATCTGAAATTCAGTTTCCTTCTGCGCGGCGACACTGGATGTCGCGATCACGTCGGTAGTCGCGAATAGCGAGTGTTTTTGACAAAGTGTTAAACACATATATAGACATATTTACATAAGTTTGAGTGTACCTGTATAGTAGCATATTGGTTTAAGTTTATTTTCTATACGCATTTGTCAAAACGAGCAGTTTCCAAAAATTACTTTCAGTCTTCGCGGTGACGTCGGTGGTCACGATGACTTTGGTAAATGCGATGATCGTGCCTTTTTTAAGAGGTGTAAAACACATATATATGCACACATTTTACAGTATTTTAGACATTAGGGGTTTATTACTACACTGTTTAAAATCATAATTTTCTAGGGGGTTTGTAAAGAGACCATCTTTAAAACCAATTTTCTTTTTCACGATGATGCTGGGCACCGCAATGATATCGGTAGCTGTGATTACTGCGAATATGTCACAAAATGGCAAAACAAAAGCAGACATTCAATAGCCACCACCACATAAAAAACTTATAACTGCAAAATGGATTATAACCAACACACTAAACACATTACTAGCTAAAAGACTCTATGATATCTGTATAACACAGTGTATAACTCTTTCAGTGGAACCTGTGACTGCATACATCACTGTATCAGTAAGTCTCTTATTCACTGTATACGTATTTCAGTGAACCTGTGAGATGGTGCATCAGTCTATCAATAGTTCTGTAACAAACTGCGTGACTGTCTCAGTGCATCTATGAGTGGGTGGGTCAGTGTCTCAATGGGTCTGTGACTCATTGCATGAGTCTCTCAGTCAATCTGTGAGTAGGTGCATGAGTGCCTTTGTGCATTTGTTAGTAAGTATATAACTGTCTGACTGTATCTGTGAGTGGATACATGAGTGTCCCGGTGCATGTCTCAGTGGGTGAGTGAGTGGGTGCATGACTGTCTGAGTGGGTCTGTGACTGAGTGCATGAGTCTCTCATTGGGTCTATGACTGGGAGCGTGAGTATCTGAGTGGTTCTGTTAGTCGGTGCATGGGTCTCTGAGTGCAACTATGACTGAATGCACAAGTCTCTGAATGTATGAGTGACTGGGTGCCTAAGTCTCTGAGTGGGTCTGTGAGTGGATGTGTGAGTGACTCTATGGGTGTCTGAGTGGGTCTGGGAGTGGGTGTATGAGTGCCTCAGTGAATCTGTGTGTGGGTGTACAAATACCTCAATGGGTCTGTGAATGAGAGCATAAGTCTCTGAGTGGGTGAGTGAATGGGTGTATGCATGAGTGTCTGAGTGGGTCTGTGACTTGGAGGGCCAGTGTCTGGGTGGGTCTGTGAGTGGATGCATGAGTCTTTGAGTGAGTGAGTGAGTGAGTGGGTGCATGTACATCTGAATGAATCTGTGAGTGGGTGTGTGAGTCTCTGAGTGTATGAGTGAGTAACTGAGGGCATAACTCTCTGACAGAATCTGTGACTGAGTGTGTGAGTGACTGTATGGGTGTATTAGTATCTGAGTGGATCTGTGAGTGGGTGAATGAGTGTCTCACTGGGTCCGCAGTGAGTGTGTGAGTGTCTCTGTGGGTCTGTGAGTACATACATGAGTGTGTGTGTAGGTCTGTAAGTGGGTGTGTAAATCTCTGACTGGGTCTGTACATGGGTGTGTGACTCTCTGAGTGAGTTTGTAAGTGGCTCTATGAGTATCTGAGTGGTTCTGTGAGTGGGTGCATGAGTGCCCAGGTGGGTCTGTGAGTCTCTAAGTGGGTATGAGACTGCGCATAAGTCTATGAGTGGGTCTCTAAGTCGGTGCATGACTCTGAGTGGGTCTGTACATGAGTGCGTCACTCGCTGAACAAGTCTGTAAGTGGATGCCTTTGCACCTGAATGAGTATGTGGCTGCATGCATGAGTATCTGAGTGGGTATGTGACTGAATGTATACATGTGTGAGTGGGTATGTGAATGGGTGTATAAGTGTCTGAATAAGTTTGCGAGTGCGCACATGAGTCTGTGACTGTGACCAGCGAGCTTGTGTATATAGATATAGATACTTTTTGTTTTATATTTCCACTAATATTCACAATGACGTTGCGATAGTCCCCGCGACAGTACACGGGGGCTATGCTGGTGGTCGCGGTGTTCCCGCAAATATCGCACACGATTAAAAAAATCAATTTTGGAAGCATAACTTGTGTCACTAATACCACCATTTCTCAAACATGGGGTCAGTGTATCTCCAATTGTATAAAGACAAAGGGGTACTGGGGCAAAAAAGGTCCAGCGGACGTGCCCCAAGAGGTGAACTGTGAAGAAAGAGGTATGCAGTTCCTATAGAGGAAAAGGGGGGGGTTTGCAGGGAAGGGGGTTTGATTCTTACCAGGTTGGCACAAGAGGGGAGTGCTCCTTATAGGAGCAAGGGCCCTCACACACCCGAGAGATGTCATGCTTCATCATCATAGTTTATCAGAGAAAAATGGCTCCAAGACCATCAATCAAATCTTTTCTTAATTGAAGAAAACAAAATATTGTTTCTCCAAATGTCTATGACTTGACCTGTTGTTATTTGAAATATTCAGCAAAGATGTACACTCAGGTATATCACGCCAGTGTATATTGTCCCTGTGATTCTAAGAAAATTAGTCAGGAGTCCTCTTTCTTAGATCATTGCTTTTTCCATTGCTTTTTTTAAATAGGGCCGAGTAGTACTGTTTAGCACTACAGACAAAAGGTCTAAATTGGCAAATGTCCCATCAATATGACAATGTAGGACACTAGACATGCAATTCTATGTGTTTTTCTGTATGCTCTTTGATTAATTCTTTGTATATACTCAACAATTTATGTTATGTAATGCTTTTTGGTTTGTATAAGTTTTGTCCATCGTTAATGTGTTTGCAAATGTAATCACTACATGTACAATGTTTTTTGTGTAATTTTTTTTTTTTAACAATGGAAAAAGGAATGATCTAAGAAAGAGGCCTCCTGACTCATTTTCTTAGAATCACAGGAACAATGTACTCTGGCGTGATATACCTGAGTGTACATCTTTTCTGAAAATTTCAAATAACAAGTCAAATCATAGACATTTGGAGAAACAATATTTTGGCTTCTTCAATTAAGAAAAAATTTGATTGATGGTCTTGGAGGCATTTTTTTCTCTGATAAACTACGTACTGATTCCAGCCTCCAGAGTCCACAACTGAATCACTCCCCTGTATGATACATGCTTCCTCATCGGGCAGCTCCTCGTTGGGCTAGCACTGCAATACCCAGCGGGTGTGATGAGTGTAGTGAGTATAGAAGGTGTGTAGAGTGCAGGGAAAGTGTAATCTAAAAATAACTATAGGAGCCCGTTGAACCAACTTTAATTAATGGGGTCTATGTTATGATAAAAAACTTCAGTGTCAGAATAAATGGATATAATGGTCCTTTCTAGCGTGTGCTAAGTAAGGATGTGGGTGTACATTGTTCATGCCTCTTAACGTCTTAACGTCTGAGCGATCATGGCTTTTCTTCTGGACCAGTAAACCCTTTATCTACTCACTGAAGGGTGGTTAATGGGCAAGTGTAAAACCATTCCTTTACGAATTCACACCAAGAAATGTGGTATACCTTCAGGGTAAGGGTTGAGAATACAAATTTCCCCTTAGTATTCGATAAAAGTTGAGAAGTACAATACATTCATCTATCATTCACACCCGTTGTAGAGGAATAGTTAATCTACTTAAAAGAAAATATTTTTTATACTAAATAATATACCACCAAGCCATAAATAAAGCTCAAAGATTATTTATTCTATACCATAAGAGCTTAAAGACCTTCTGGCAACAAATTATAAGTAGCACACAGAGGGACCTTTGCCTTATACACTCAAATATATAAAATTCATATATCGCATACAATTTTTAATCAAGAGATAATATGCAGTCAAGCTTAAAATACGGCGAAAAAATGTCACAATCAGAAAATCAAGAAAATCAAAAAAATCTTTTTCATAAAACCACAATAATACAGTAAACAAAGGAGACCCTATCTACACAATTACACACTAACTGTTGTGTGTATTGATCCAACACTTAGCATCCAGTTTGAATTCTGGTAGGTGTTATAATTGTGTTCCTTCCCAACAATTCCTGTGGTTGGATTCAAAGTCTTGTTGGCGTCGACTTTATAATACAACCACCTTCATCAGGACTTGAGATTCCTTTTCTACTCATTTAACAACACGGTATTTTCATCTGTCGATGTAGGACCCCGATTCACTAAACAAGGAACATCTCTGACGAATCGACTCCTCCGTTCAGAGGATGTAACTTTATCAACTCACAGTGACCAGCACAAGTTGGTAAGCACATTTGAGCTGATCTCCGTATTTACCTCCTGGGCCATAGGTTATAAAATTTGGCACAATCTCATTTTGACACCACTTGATCGCCATAAGAAGCTCTATATAACTTATCCTTTCTGTAATCTCCTTACTATATCATCCATACTACATAGGTGGAATTAGATCTACCATTGGGAATCCTGCCTTGATGAACCTATCTCAAGGTCTGAGAGTATCCATATTTTTTTATTACTAATTTTCACCATTTGTTTGTGGAAAGTGGGCTTTATTCTTTTCTCTTCATTTATTCTCCTTAACTTTTTCCATTATTCTACTTGAAAGGTTTTTAAATGTGGAGAGTCTATTTCTTTTAAACATGTTGTTTGAGGCTAACGGCCCACACCTGGAGAAGAGACACTCATTTATGTCAATAACATTTAATCCACAGAGAAGCTATTTGGAGGTGGCATTCCTGAGGAAGGCAGGTTTTGCCGAAATGCGCGTAGAGACGAACAGTTGCCACATCTCTTATTTGTGTGTTTTTCTATTCTTGTGTAACATAATACAATCATGTTGTCATAACTGGAAATTTGTTCTTTCCCGTTTGAAATTATCGTATACCAGAAACATTGATCATTATGAACAATTTAACCATGTTTGTGACATGTATGTATGGGTAGATGGATGAATGTAGTGTGTACGTAGATTTAAATGGTGGCTTCTCTGTTATAAAATTGTATATAATGAACAACACTTAGAGACATTATTTAATAAAATATATATTTGTATTTTTCTAATTATGAGTGATAGTTTTTCTTCTCTCATAGATATTTCTATTATGTGTATTTAAATATGTTTTGAAGTTGCCCTAGGAATTTCACAGCATGTATTTCCCTGCCTAGGTGAACTTCTCATTAGTAGCAGGGGCCTCCGTATCTTTGCAGTCATGTATCAGTGATTATACAAAGCAGTTAATTATTATTTTTGCTCGCAAATTTAATTTTTAGCAATTTTCAGAGGAGGATTACCTGTTTAAAATTTTCGCTATGACAAACCATCCTTTCTATCTGTCTCTTAGAGGTAGTTTACTTTGTTTGTTTATTTTCCCTTTGTCTCTATCACCCCGCAATGGGTTTAGAACCTGTCCTTTGAAGGATCAAGTTTTGTAACACTACCCTATGGTCGTATTGTGCGGCATTAAGCCACCAGTACGACTTCTACATCTAGAGTTGGGAAAATCGCCTGTATTCCTCATAAGGGTTACCAATTTAAATTTTTTGCTTCTTTGGGTGCCCTTCTGGGGGTCAAACATAGCACGTCTTGTATCCATTTATGCATTTAGATTCTCCCAGGAGACAGATCTTCTCCTCGGGATGCCCGTGTTTGTTGGCCAAATTGATGCTCGCCATTACAGCTCCATCGGATACCCAAGCATTAGGAGAGCCTCAATATTCTAAATTACTTTAAGTACCCCCTACTTGGCAAGTGGTATCCGCTAAAGTCCCACCCGCTGCTGAAATCGGCTTACCTACGAGCGGCGTGTCTGCGTCCAAGTCTGAATGAAAGGTGGCATTCCCGGAAGTCCTTGCCTATTTAACACTCCTCGATGTCGGAAAGGAAACAGCTGCGTTCTACCTAGTAGCCCGCAAGCGTTACACTGCGCATGACTGGCGGCCATGTTGTTATGTCCAAAGTTTTAAAAAAGTCCAGAATTTTGAATGAATCTATTATGTAGCGTGGTTGTTTATCTTGATATTATATTAACACCAATACTTGATCTATAAGCATCAGTCTGGACTTACTTAAAAGCAATCCCCCCATTGCTGGATCCTTACTTTTTATCGCATCAAGCATTTTCGGGAGATATACGGTTTTCAGTGTATTAACTGGCGGCCATGTTGAGGTGAGCTGTCAGATATAGAAAAATTCCTCCATATAGCATACGTCAGTTGTGTGACAGTGAAACCGTAAACTACTATTTAAATAGTATGGTCTCAAGGCACTTAAGATACTCTATATGACATGCGTCAGTTGTGTGACAGTAATATCACATGTAAATATTATGGTCTCAAGGCACTTGTGGTGTCTATCTTTAATATATTCCCCCAATTGTGTAGCCCTAAAAATCACAAATTAAATCTATCGTTAATTTTTGGATATTACATGAACTTCTTCTATTAGTAGTGTCCAATACCAGTCTTGTTCTTCTGTAGCCCAATCAACCCATGGTGCTATCTTTATCCCGTGATGATTCTCTCCCAATCTTCTCCCCTCTGTGTGCTACTTAAAATTTGTTGCCAGAAGGTCTTTAAGCTCTTATGGTATAGAATAAATAATCTTTGAGCTTTATTTATGGCTTGGTGGTATATTATTTAGTATAAAAAATATTTTCTTTTAAGTAGATTAACTATTCCTCTACAACCGGTGTGAATGATAGATGAATGTATTGTACTTCTCAACTTTTATCGAATACTAAGGGGAAATTTGTTTTCTCAACTGTTTAGTAGTGCCCTGTCCCCGCTGGCAGAAGGGCCACCTCTCTAGTTTCTTACACCTTCAGGGTAAGAACCAGGTAGCTTCGGCATGATCGAAGGGTAGGTCAGCCGCTAATCACGTGCATCGACACAAAGGTTGTCGCAATGCCATTGAGAGTCTGTTCACGCCGGAGTGATTGGCTCCATTCGTCCGTTTTACCTGCCTATGACCTCATATATTACATCACTCATGACATGGTTAGTGACATCACTGATAACATCAATGATGACATCTCAAATGGCATCACTGATTACATCATCCAGTAGCTGTAAGGGTGATATGAATTCTAATAAATGCCATCTGAGTGGCTGTGAGACTATCTGAATCTCTCTGTGAGAAGTTCTCTGAGTGGCTGTATAGATGTGTAAGTGGATGTCTTAGTAGTTGTATGGGTGTGTGAGTGGCTGTATGGATGCGTTAGTGGGTTTGTGAGTAGCTATATGTGTGAGTGAGTGCTGTGTGACTGGCTGTATTGGACAGTGAGCGGTGTAGGTGAGTCAATGGCTGTCTGATGGAATGCATAGGTGTGTGAGCAGCTGTATGGGTAACTTTGTGCCTGTGTGAGTAGCTGTATCGCTAAGGCGCTCGTTGGGTGAGTGGCTATATAGGTTACTAAGTAGTAGTTTAAGTGTGTGTATAGGTAACTGACTGGGTAGGAGTGCATGTATAGGAGAATGAATATGTATGTGAATGGGTGTAAGACTCAGGGAGCAGGTATGTGAGTGGTTATATGGATGTGTGAAAGGGTATATAACTGGTTGTGTGTGAGTGAGCAGGTGCATGACTGTCTGTATGGGTGAGTGTGAGGGTACATAAGTGTCTGCATGGGTGTGTTAATGGGTGTGTAAGTAGGTGCATGGGTAAGTGGGTGGTTGTGTGACTGGCTGTATGGCTGAGTAAGTGAATGTGAGAGAGATTTATGGGAGAGTATGTGGTTGTCTCAGTGGCTTTAAATTCTATTTCCTAACTATAACGTCCCTGTAACCTTTGATTTTTTCAGTGAATTTCTAAGGTTTTTCAATGAAATCTCATTTTTCCAAGAAGAGTCCACTAATTTCTGGAAATTGTGTACTCATTTGTGTTACTTTGTACCGGGAATTACTTAATATTTTGTCATTCTGAAATGTCTATTACATATTATACACTACACTTGCATAATGGACCACTCATTTATGTATTTCTCTGTGTCACTCATTGTCATTTGTTTCAGTGAATTATGAACTGTGTTTTTTTTAAATAATTTTTTTAATTGTCGC
The DNA here is from genome assembly GCA_963921515.1 of Calotriton arnoldi. Classification (NCBI taxonomy): domain Eukaryota; kingdom Metazoa; phylum Chordata; class Amphibia; order Caudata; family Salamandridae; genus Calotriton; species Calotriton arnoldi. The sequence continues at coordinate 639,736 of CAWUFW010007142.1, read as the reverse complement.
AAATTTGTTGGAATTCTGGCAGTACTTCTGTTCCGGTTTCACGGAAAAGTCGTGAAGACTGTGTGTATTTGAAAAAGTATGAAACACATATATACACAAATGTAATTAATGTTTGACAAAAGCTGCTTATTATCATAGTGTTTGAACTTCTGTTTTTGTAATCATGGTAGTTGCAATGTCTCAGTATTCACGAAGATCTTGTGACTATGTAAGAAAGATTTGATTGTAGAAGACAGTTTTCATTAATCCTCATAGGAAATCCCCACCCATTTCTCTGTTCTTGAATCTTCCATTCAATTTTGGATCATTCTTAGGAGCTGCCCTGTGCTTTTACTAAAGCACCTTGAATAAAGTTTTTGTATTGTCATTTTTTATTTACAAATTGGCAACAGGAGGTAGTGAGCAGGAGGATGTACCTCAGCAGCCAGAGGAGCAGGAGGTGGAACAGTTTTGCATGGGAATTTTTTACAATTACCTCAGGAGAGTCAAAGACTGTTACTAAATTTGTAAAATTTAGTTTATGTGAGCAGACCCTCTCAAGAGGTACCAACAAAAAATATTCCTGTGGTACAATTTCAGTGCTGTACCATTTGAACACTTACCACTCCAACAACTCAAAGTGGGTACGGAAGGAGTGAGATGGAGAGGGGCCATCTACATCTTCAGCTGCACCATCTGTCCCTGGGGAGAGAGTGCCTAGTGAAGTAGAGAGGCATCATCCCTAAATTGCCCCTGAGTTAAGACGTGTTGGCACATATTGCCCTGACTGCAGCACTACGCTCACAGCTAGTGAGCAATCTGTTGATGCCATCATTGAAGCTGCAAGGCAACATTCTTATTCATTTTGTTTTCCTTTATCCCAGTTTTTGCACTGTGTTTGTGTTGCTTGTTGCAATTCTTTTCTCCCCCTTGTTGCCATTTTGTTTCACAAAAAAATACAAAATGTTAGAAAACAAGAAGAAGAAAAAAGGTTCTTGTCAGAACTGCCTTTTACGGTTTAAAAAAAGATAAAGTGTGATGTGTGGGTGAGCATGAGGGTGCATGAGTAGCTGTATGGGTGAGTGAGTTGGTGCGTGAGTGGCTACATGGCTGAGTGAGCGACTGTGTGAATAGGTGTATGGGTGAGTGAGTGCTAGTGTGAGTGACTGTATGGGAGAGTGAGTGGCTGTGTGAGTAGCTGTATGGATGAGTGAATGGTTGTGTGAGCGGCTGTATGGGTGAGAGAGTACCTAAGTGAGTGGGCGTATGGATGACTGAGTGGTAGTGTTAGTGACTGTATGGGTGAGTGAGAGGGTATGTGAGCAACTGTATAGGTGAGTAGATGAGATGGGTGTGTGAGTGGCTGTATGAGTGAGTGAGAAGGTGCATGAGTGGCTGTATGTTTGAGTGAGTGTGTGAGTGGCTGTATGAGTGAGTGAGAGGGTGCATAATTGGCTATATGGCTGAATTAGTAGGTGTCTGAGTAGATTTATGGGTGAGTGAGTGCTAGTATGAGTTGCTATATGGGTCAGTGAGTGGCTGTGCAAGTAGCTGTCTGGGTGAGTGAAGGGGTGTGTATAGATGGTTGAGAGGGTGTGTGAGTGCCTGTATGGGTGAGTGAGTGCAAGTGTGAGTGGCTATATGGGTGAGTGAGTGGGTACATGAGTGACTGTATGGGTGAGTGAATGGGTGGATGAGTGGTATATGTGTGAGTGGATGTGTGTGTAGCTGAATGAGTATCTGAGTAGGTCTGTGAGTAGGTGTGAGATTGTCTGAACGGGTTTGTGACTGTGTGTGTGTGTCTCTGAATGGCTCTCTGAGGGGGTGCATGAGTGTCTGAGTGGGCCTGTGAGTGGGAGACAGTGTTTGAGTGGATCAGTGAGTGGGTGCATGAGTGTCTAGGTGGGTCTGTGAGTAGATGTCTGAGTGGGTCTGTGAGTGGGTACCTGAGTGTCTGAGTGGGTCTGTGAGTGAGTGCATCAGAATATCAATGAGTTTGTGAGTGAGTGTGTGAGTGTCTGTATGGGTCTGTGTCTGAGTGCATGAGAATATGAGTGGGTCTGTGAGTGAGTACATGAATATCTCAGTGGCTCTCTGAGTGGGTGTATGAGTATCTGAGTGGGTGAGAGTGAATGTTTGAGGGGTCTGTGAGTGGGTGCACGTGTCTCATAATCAGTCTCTGAGTGAGTGTATGAGTGGGTCTGCGAGTGGGTGCATGAGTCTCTGAGTGGGTCTGTGAGTTGGTGGATAAGTGTCTGAGTAGATGCATGAGTGGGTGCATGAGTACCACAATAGGTCTGTGATTGGGAGCATGAGTGTGAGTGGGGCTGTGAGTGGGGGCATTAGACTCTGAGTGGTTCTGTGAGTGGGTGCATAAGTGTATGAGTGGGTCTCTAAGTGGGAGCATGAGTGTCTGGGTGGGTCTGAGATTGGGAGTGTATCTGAATGGGTCTATGAGTGGGTGTGCGAGTTTCTGAGTGGGTGTGTGAGTGGTTGCATGAGTGTCTGAGTAGGTCTGTGAAAGGGTGCATGAGTGTCTGAGTGAATCTGTCTGTGGGAGCATAAGTCTCAGAGTGGTCTTTGAGTGGATGTGTGAGTGTATGAGTAGATCTGTGATTGGATGCATGAGTCTCTGAGTTGGTCTGTCAGTGGGTAAATTAGTCTGAGTAGGTCTGTGACTGGCTACAGTAGTCTATGAGTGGCTCTGTGAGTGGGTGCAGGAGTCTCTGCGTGGGTCTGTGAGTGGGTGCATGAGTGTCCGAGTGGGTCTGTGAGTAAGTGTGTCAGAATATCAATGGGTTAGTGAGTGAGTGTGTTAGTGTCTATATGGATCTGGAGTGAGTGCATGAGAATATGAATGGGTCTGTGACTGAGCGCATGAGTGTCTCAGTGGCTCTATGATTGAGTGTGTGAGTGTCTGAGTGGGTGAGTGAGTGGGTGCATGAGTGTCTGAGTAGGGATGTGAGTGGGTGCATTAGTCTCTGAGTGGGTGCATAAGTGTCTGAGTGGGTCTGTGAGTGGGTGCATGAGTATCTGAGTGAGTCTGTGATTGGGAACATGTGTGTCTGAATGGGTCTGTGAGTGGGTGCATGAGTCTCTGAGTGGGTCTGTGAGTGAGTGCATAAGTGTCTGAGTGGGTCGCTAAGTGGGTGCAGGAACATCTGAGTGGGAATGTGAGTGGGCACATGAGTGTCTGAGTGGGTCTATGATTGGATATGTAGGTGTCTGAATGGGGATATGAGTGGGAGCATCAGTCTCTGAGTGGGTCTGCCAGTGGGTAAATGAGTCTCTGAATAGGTCTGTGACTGGCTACAGTAGTCTATGAGTGGCTCTGTGAGTCGGAGCATGAGTCTCAGAGTCGGTGCATGAGTGTCTAAGTGGGTGCGTGAGTGGGTGGGTGACTGTCTGAGTGGGTGCATAAGAGTCTGAATGGGTCTGTGAGTGGGTGCATGAGTGACTGAGTGGGTCTGTGAGAGGGTGTATGAGTGTCTGAGTGCACCTGTCTGTGGGAGCATTGGTCTCAGAGTGGGTCTTTGAGTGGATGTGTGAGTGTATGAGTGGATCCATGAGTGGATGCATGAGTCTCTGAGTAGGTCTGTCAGTGGGTGAATTAGTCTGAGGTGGTCTGTGACTGGCTACAGTAGTCTATGAGTGGCTCTGTGAGTGGGAGTGTCAGTCTGAGAGTGGGTCTGTGTGTGTGTGTCTAAGTGAGACTGAGGGTGGGTGCATACACATATATATTTTTTCATTGATATTCGCAAAGTTGTTGTGAGGTATATTCGCAAATTTGTTGCGATGTTACACAGGGGCCACGCTGATGGTCGCAGCAAATTCACAAATATCACGAGTGGAAAAAACCCTGTTTTTCAACATATTACACTCATAAGGGGTTCCTCAAAGACCCCTATATTCATCTCATATTGTCAGAGCACATCCAACCTGACCCCTTATGCCACTTTCTGCCATTTGGTTTGAGCCCCATGGGACTGTTCAGATGAGGTAAAATGGCGGCCATAACTCTCTGCTCAGGTTACGTCCAGCCAATCACAGCATTCCTGTTGGCACACACATTCGTGATTAATCAAAAAATCTTTGCAAATTAACAGATAAACAAATTTGGATTTCCTTTAATTACTTGCAACTGCTAAATGGATTTACACCAAATAAGTGAAAGCGTGATCTGCGTAACCAAATCTACCTTTCTGCCAAATTCACTGGAATTCTGTCCAGCGGTTCGGGCTCTAGTTGTGTTCAAGTTTCCTATGGGAATTAACATGGGAAACACACTTTTTTTAACCCTCATTTTTCTCGGCCTTCACTTAACAGATTACCCCAAAACTTTCTATGTGCAACAAGAATCACTTGTATATATCAATAGGAACTAGCTGCCAGGTAGGACCTCCTGGTGTATGTTTGAGGAACAACACGTTTGTGTTTTAGGAAGACCCTCACTCACCAACCTAGTTGGTGACATGCTTCATCATCGGGTCCCACCCAAGGTACCGAGTGCACCTTGGGTGTGCTTCGACGCCTGGATACAGCGGAGCAGGTTTTGTGCAGTGAGTGTGCAGTGAAAGTGGAATGAGTGTGATTAAAAAGCTGTCCAGAGGGTCCCAAATTACAACAAAAGGCTATTTTAATGTATGGGCCTTTGGCAGTAGTTAAAAAAGAGAGGTGGATATCAGTGGAGGTATTTAGGGGCGCCGATATCCTTTGAAGTAGACATGTTTCAGCCAGACTCTCAATATTGGGCTGGCTTTCCTCAGGACCTTATGTGTGTGAAAGTTAAAAGGTGGTCTAAAAATTAGTGTATTAAAGACCATCTATGTGGCGCACTCGCTAAGGTGCGTTATGTGGTAGAGGATGGTTTCCTCTAACGGCGCATTCCTGTTAAGGGAAGGAAAATGACAGACAAAACATACACACAAATACATTTAGTGGTTTACACAAGACACATAAATTAATGTGACTCAGGAGCGTGGTGTCCGTGCTCTACGCAAATAAATTGCGATGTGAGGACGGAACGTGGCGTATAGGTGCAAGGTGTTTAAAAGTACGCCTCATATATGCGTTACCGTGTCGTAATCAATATGCGGTAATTGCATGGTGTTTGTGATAGATAGAGAAACGTAATGCATGTACTTCTTACTCAGAGTTTCTCTGGAAAATGCCCCATGAGTTCCGTTTGGGGGCCCGACCTATTGTCACACGCTGTGTGATCAGGGAAAAAAATGAGAGAGGGAGAGAAGCACAAGAAGCGTGATTGGCTTACGTGCCCTGTAACTCGAGGACTCCATGTCTGTGTCCATCGTCAGCAGGAACCCACCCCGTATAAGCCCCACTTACTTCGTCAAGATCAAGGACCTGTCTCCGTACCTATTCTGGAACTCCGTCGATGTGGGCCTGGTGCGGGGCGGGAGTTTAAATACTCTGTGGATTGTTCCAGGTGAAGCCAATCTGTGAAACAGGCTTCCGGTGCGAGCGCTCTCCTCCGTGCCTTGCACCTGTGGAATGGAAAGAGAAGAAAGCGAACGCATTTGTGTTGTGTGCTACACTATGTCAATAAAGTTATATTGAAGTGGGGGTCGGGTATTGATCTGCAAAAGGTGACAAGGTTTTAGAGGTTAAAAGATAGAAATGGCTGTGTCGAATTTTTTTTTTATAAAAAGGTAAAAAATGTAAAAATGAAGCGCAAGTTACTCGGAAGCGTCTCCTAGGGCTGTTGTGAATATTGGTGCAGAGTGAGGCGCATGTATTGTAAATGCATGCTCTGCATCATGAACTATAGATCTTTCAAAGGGATAGAGGCATAGCCCATATTAAAGCACAATGGGCAGTGTGTGTTTGAAGCGCCTGTTGGGCACCATAAGTAGTTGGAATTACAAGGGGATGGTATATGTTAATAAGCCATTGGGAGGATCAACAATGTAAGGTGTGTTAGGCCCACCTATAACCCAAGATAATGCTAGGGAGATGTAAAGCAGGTGTGTATGGACAGGGGTGGTACACAGGGCAGTGGCTCCATGGGTACAGTGGGACACCCCTGGTAGGTGATCAGACACACTAAGATGTTGGAGGCTTTCAGTTTAGGCTATTCCATGGGATATTGTCGTTCAGGCCTGTCCTGTGGGTAGAAAGACGGTACATCCAGCGTTGTTCTTTCTGAAGTAGTAATCTGTCATTGGTGGTGTTTTGACAATCAATGTGTTCTATGACTGTCCACCTGATGTCATTAGGTATGTGGCCTGTTGTGATAAAATGATCGGTCAGTCTGCTCAGGTTCTTTCTGCATCGTATTGTGCTGCAGTGTTCTACGATGCGAGTTCTTACTTTGCGGCTGGTCATGCCTAAGTAACGTAATTTGCAGGGGCATTCGATGAGGTAGATGACATTGCTGGAGTTACAGTTTGTATGCCTCATCTGGTGCCAGGTTTTTCCTATCTCCAGGTCCAATGTTTTGGTGGCCTGGGTTAGGTGGCAAGCGCTGCAGTCTCCACAGGGTTAGTGGCCCACTATAACAGGGAGGCCCCAGGTGTTAAGTATTGTGCTGGTAACTGGTGTCGGCTTTCTCTTGGGTCTAGTGGAGACGAGGCAGTCTCGCAAGCTTCCTGCTTTTTTGTAGGCAAAGAGTGGGGGATCCCATGTGAGTGTGCCAGTGTTGAGTATACGCCAGTTTTTCTTGATTATTTTGGCCACTTGGTTAGAGGCCGCATTGTATGTTGTCACGCAGGTTAGAGGAGTGGTCGTGTTTTCTCATCTGCTGTCTTCCAGAAGGGCTTCTCTGGGCTGATTGCGTGCCCGTTTCATAGTAGTTTGGATGATTTTGCTTGGATACCCTCGATCTTCCAATTTTTTTGCCAGGGCAGTTGACTGTTTCTTGTAGTCCTGAGTGAGGCTGCAGTTGCGGCGGATGTGCAGAAATTGACCGTAGGGGAGGTTTTCCCTAAGTGGCCTGGGGTGGAAGCTTCCAAATTGGAGTAAGGAGTTTCTGGATGTGGGTTTTTGGTAGGTAGTTGTCTGGAGTTTCCCATCCACCGCCTCAATATTGAGGTCCAGGAATGCAATTTTGGAGGCGCTGGCGCTGCTGGTAAAGTGCAGGAACGGGTCCCGTTCATTCAGCCATGTGAGAAAAGTAGTAAGGGAATCATTGGTTCCTGTCCATATCATGAGGATGTCGTCAATATAGCGATGCCAGAATTGAATGTTGGCTTGGTATGGATTGTTTGCCGGGAGAATATGTTCCTTCTTACAGTGGTAGACTTAAAGACCGGCCACACTGGGGGCAAAAACGCTGCCCTTGGATGTTCCGTTCGTCTGTAAATAAAATTCCCATTTGAACTCAAAATAGTTCTCCTTAAGTGCTAGAGTGGCACATTGTAAAATGAATTCTCTGGGGGTGGTGTATTCCCAGGTGGTTTCTTGTAGCATAATTCTGAGGACCCTGAGGGTATCGTCCTGTGGGAGGCTTGTGTACAAGCTCTCGATGTCCAGTCCCACCAGGAGTTGGGACATGGGACCAAAGTTAATGTCCTTGATCAGGTTTAGTAGGTGTTTTGTGTCCTTGATGTAAGTGGAGGACTTCTGCACCATGGGGTTAAGAAAAAAGTTGCAGAAGCATGACAGGGGCTCCAGTAAGGAATTAATCCCTGACACAATGGGGCGTCCTGGAGGTGGTCTTGTTTCCTTGTGGATTTTCGGTACTGTGTAGAAGTACGGTATTTTAGCCTTCTTGGCACAGAGGAAATCAGCTTCTTGCTTAGAGATCTTGTTGTGGGCCTCCGCCGTTTCAACCAGCGAGATGATGGTATTCGGGAGTGTGGTTGTTGGGTCCTCCTTGAGGCGTCTGTAATTTCTGGTGTTACTCAAAAGTCTCCTGCACTCGTTGGTGTAATCAGTCTTGTTTTGGATAACTATACCTCCTCCGTTGTCAGCCGGTTTAATGACAATAAGGGGGTTGTCCTGGAGGTTGCGTACAGCTTCCCTTTCTCTGTTAGTGAAGTTATTGAAGGGTTTAGGTTGATTGAGTCCCTCTATTTGGTTGAATACTGCTTGTTCAAACGTGGTTACTTCAACCGGGGTACATGAAGGTGGGGGGAGGAAGGTGGACTTTGGTCTAAGTCCTGTTTCATTAGGGAGCTGAGTAGGTTCTGTAGGTGGTAGCTTCTCAAAGAATGCTTTCAGCTTCAGTTTACGGAAGAATTCTGCCCATTCCGCATGGAGCTGAAATTTATCAAGGCGAGTTGTTGGTACAAAAGACAGTCCTTTGTTAAGAACCTCTTCCTCTATGGGTGTAAGCAAGGTGTTGGACAGGTTAAACACCAGGCAACACACCTAATGACATCAGGTGGACAGTCATAGAACCCATTGATTGTCAAAACACCACCAATGACAGATTACTACTTCAGAAAGAACAATGCTGGATATACCGTCTTTCTACCCACAGGACAGGCCGGAACGACAATATCCCGTGGAATAGCCTAAACTGAAAGCCTCCAACATCTTAGTGTGTCTGATCACCTACCAGGGGTACTGTACCCATGGAGCCACTGCCCTGTGTACCACCCCTGTCCATACACACCTGCTTTACATCTCCCTAGCATTATCTTGAATTATAGGTGGGCCTAACACACCTTACATTGTTGATCCTCCCGATGGCTTATTAACATATACCATCCCCTTGTAATTCCAACTACTCATGGTGCCCAACAGGCGCTTCAAACACACACGCCCCATTGTGCTTTAATATGGGCTATGCCTCTATCCCTTTGAAAGATCTATAGTTCATGATGAAGAGCATGCATTTACAATACATGCGCCTCACTCTGCACCAATATTCACAGCAGCCCTAGGAGACGCTTCCGAGTAACTTGCGCTTCATTTTTACATTTTTTACCTTTTTATAAAATTTCTTTTCGACACAGTCATTTCTATCTTTTACCTCTAAAATCTTGTCACCTTTTGCAGATCAATACCCGACCCCCACTTCAATATAACTTTATTGACATAGTGTAGCACACAACACATGTGCGTTCGCTTTCTTCTCTTTCCATTCCACAGGTGCAAGGCACGGAGGAGAGCGCTCGCACCGGAAGCCTGTTTCACAGATTGGCTTCACCTGGAACAATCCACAGAGTATTTAAACTCCCGCCCCGCACCAGGCCCACATCGATGGAGTTCCGATGCGGCCAGAATAGGTACGGAGACGGGTCCTTGATCTTGACGAAGCAAGTGGGGCTTATACAGGGTGGGTTCCTGCTGACAATGGACACAGACATGGAGTCCTCGAGTTACAGGGCACGAAAGCCAATCACGCTTCTTGTGCTTCTCTCCCTCTCTCATTTTTTTCCCTGATCACACAGCGTGTGACAATAGGTCGGGCCCCCAAATGGAACTCATGGGGCGTTTTCCAGAGAAACTCTGAGTGAGAAGTACATGCATTACGTTTCTCTATCTATCACAAACACCATGCAATTACCTCATATTGATTACCACACGGTAACGCATATATGAGGCGTACTTTTAAACACCTAGCACCTATACGCCACGTTCCGTCCTCACATCGCAATTTATTCACGTAGAGCACGGACACCACGCTCCTGAGTCACATTAATTTATGTGTCTTGTGTAAACCACTAAATGTATTTGTGTGTATGTTTTGCTTGTCATTTTCCTTCCCTTAACAGGAATGCGCCGTTAGAGGAAACCATCCTCTACCACATAACGCACCTTAGCGAGTGCGCCACATAGATGGTCTTTAATACACTAATTCTTAGACCACCTTTTAACTTTCACACACATAACGTCCTGAAGAAAGCCAGCCCAATATTGAGAGTCTGGCTGAAACATGTCGACCGCAAAGGATATCGGAGCCCCTAAATACCTCCACTGATATCCACCTCTCTTTTTTAACTACTGCCAAGGGCCCATACATTAAAATAGCCTTTTGTTGTAATTTGGGACCCTCTGGACAGCTTTTTAATCACACTCATTCCACTTTCACTGCACACTCACTGCACAAAACCTTCTCCGCTGTATCCAGGCGTCGAAGCACACCCAAGGTGCACTCAGTACCTTGGGTGGGACCCGATGATGAAGCATGTCACCAACTAGGTTGGTGAGTGAGGGTCTTCCTAAAACACAAACGTGTTGTTCCTCAAACATACACCAGGAGCTCCTACCTGGCAGCTAGTTCCTATTGATATATACAAGTAACCCTAGGGGAAGTTAACAAGTCCTTTTCCTCTCTCTTTACTTTGATTTTGACCAACAAGAATCCTCAGCACACTTTTTGGGAAAATTTCATGAAGATTCATCAAATGATACCAAAGAAATAGGCAAGTCAAAAAATGTTTTTCGTATGGAAACATGGTTGGTTCTAACTATAACCATATATATATATATATATATATATATGTACGCTTCCAATCTTGCACTATCCTTAGCGCAAAGAACAGAGCACTCACGGGGGCGAGTCCAAATTGTTTATTCACGGACTCTCACTGCAACCAGACGCGTTTCGGCAGTCGCCTCTCTCGATGGTAATCAGGCGCGCCGGAAACGGCCGAAATTTATGTCATTAACTTCCCATGACCCAACATGATCGACAGTGAAAAGGGACAAACTTTCATGAAATCACAGCGCCATCTTAAAACATGCAAAATCCAATGCGCGCAATTCATTTAATCAATGTGCACAATATTCATGGTTCACATGCAATGGTTAAAGGTGTAAATACACAGAGCCTATTTCATATTGCATTATTACGCTCATACGAAAATTCGTAATGCCACCCAATACATTATGTCCACAGATGGGCCAAAGTGCAGATGCTTTCTTTCCGTGTAGAAATCTCCACATTTAAAAGTTCAGGGTGATTCACATTCGAAGTACCTGATGCAAATTTCACCTTATAACCTGGATACATCGCGAGACCCGATTGATGCCGCTTTGCTCCTTATTTGAAGTAAGTCTGGGGCTTGTCCGTAAAACGCTGGGGTCTGGAGGGGGATTATTTGCCCTTCTTTGACAACGGACCAGTTATCTGGAACAGGGAGGGTTTTGATCTGCTGTCATCATATTGGCCTGGGGAGTGGGAGGTTAACATACTCTCACGTGAGGGGATTCTCTCCTTATGTTATACACTTGGTGTATAGATTATGGGGGGCTTGTTTTGCGAGCTGTTTGGCAAGAAGGGCCAATTGCATGTCCCTATTTAAATACAGCTCTCACCAAATGTGGAGATGTCTATAGGGTGTTGGCTGTTCCAGGCTGCACCTGACTAGGGCGACCACCTAGGACATCTATTGATTTTCTGGTATCTTTTTCTTTAGGGACATCAATTTGGGTGGATAATCTCCGCCCACTCGTGCCAGTTCTTATCTGAACGCACACGTTGGCTACCGGTCTATGGCTACTATACCATATGTCTCTCGGATGTTTACATACCGGCGCATTGGCTGGTTCTAAATAACATTTCCAAATTTGACAAAGTGGATCAATACGAGTGTTTGAAAGAGGTACTCATTATCACTTATTAGTGTATGAAACTGCCCATCCACTTGGAATATTATTGTAACTTACCAGAGGGGTTTCTTGGCTTTATTTTCAGAAGCCAGTCGACAGTCTTGATTACATAATTCCCTTACAACTAGACAACCTCCCAGGGACATGGGGCTTGCATGGAATTGATTTTGGCACGTTTCACTTTTTACTTCTAGCATGGGGGATTACACATCCAGGTGTAGGAAAAAACTTTGAAAAAACTTGGAATTTATCCTATCAAATTTTATTATTTCACTTTGGTGAGGCTAATCTAGTAACTTTTTCTCCTTTCTGAAATTTCAACTCACGATTTAGTTCTCTCCTCTCTCTGTCCTTCCTTTCTCCTGTAGTTTAAGTTTTGTGATATAAGTACACTATCAGTTGTTGTAATTAGTGGTCACTAGTTTAACTGTGGTACTTGTATGACAATTAGGGTATGATTTTCTAAGGAACTTCTTTTAATTGTATGTGGATATTTGTACTACATTGTTTTGTGTTTTTTAACTGCTTCATGTATATATATATGGTTTATATATTTAAATGTTGTTGGTCATGTATTGTGTTTTGTAAAGGTCTTGTATATGTTTTTGAACTTCCAGCCCTGAAGAAGTCCTATTCAAACAGGACGAAACGCGTTGGCTGATGTTTTTTTGTATGGATTGAGAATAAAGAAGAGATACATCACACAACTGGCATGAACTTTCTTCGTAGAATCAGATCCCAGTAGAAGTTATGAACATTAATATTCTTTTTTGTAATTCAAATGGTGGTGCAGTTCCGATTTAGTTTTTTCATTGGTTGTATTCCCTGTGGAGGGGAAGTGCTTCTGGGCAGGGGGCACATTTGAGAACCTGCACACAGTTTAATGTGTACTATCTATAAATAATTGGGTAACTTTCGGAATTGGTGCTGCATAAGTGCTTTGTGGTCCACTGTCCACCTTATGTAATTGCCACAAATTTGTCTATCCATGATTAATTATGATAATAAGAACATAAATTAATTGAAATATACATATGTCTCTGACTTATAACTCATTGTGAAAAACTGGGTTGTAGATTGACTGGGGTTTGAGCCCTGATTAAGCAACATCCACAATTCTTTGCAGGGTCAACCACAAAAAGTCACTTATTTAACCTGTGCTTAACCGTGGGTAGTTTGACAGTCAGGCTTAACAAGGAGGTAATGTGTGAAGTATTTATGCAGCACACAAACAGTAATAAAGTGAAAACACAACACAAAAACCTCTAATCCAATTTGGAAAAATAGAGTAAATTTGTATAAATTATTTGACACCAAAGTGACAAAAATCCAATCAGTAGAAGCAGATTTATGAATTTTTACATTTTTTAGTAAAATCTACTTCCTTAAAGATCAAAATGCCAACAGCAGACTTATAGTAGTCGTGCAAGACCGGGTCAAAGTAAAATTATATGGCTGACCGTGATGAGTGCGGGTCAGATACATGAAGTGGATTGGGCAGCGGTCAGTGCTTACCTTCAGACTTAGAAGAAAGTTGGAGAAAAATGGACTGAAAAGGTAAAGTTCAGCAGGGCAGGGCTGCAGGAGGTGTCCAAGGAGGGAGCGTCATTGTCGGATAGCCTTGGCTTGAAGCTGCAGTGAAGAATTTTACGTTCGGACTCTGAAATCGAAGTCGAAAATCTCCAGTGGGATGAGGCAGAGGACTGTAGCTGAAGACAGTTCCATGAGGCAGAATACCCCTCTGGTGAAAGACCGCTCAACAGGATATGGTGCTGCGATCAACATGTTCAACTAGAAGGGGTTTGGCCCTTAATCAGTAAGGCTTGGCCAAGTTTATCTAGCACAAAACAACATACATGCCAATACTGATATTAATTACTTTCACTCCACAAGATCACACATGGTACTTGATGTGACCGTAAATCATAATTTTATTCATTTTTCCATTTTTTTATGTGTTTATGAATTTGAGTTATCACAAATTTGATATATACAAATACCCATCGGTTTTCAAACATCAATGTACAAAAACTTCACATAAGGACACAACATTAATACAAATCAAGTTACTGAAACATTGAACACCACAAAATACTTTGTTGGACAGGACATGGACACCACATATATGACGGATTCACAATTGCAAAAACAAATGAATATAACAAGCTCGAGTTCTGTGTTTCATAGACAAATATTCTGTACAATAAGAGGCAGATGAACAGAGCCCTGCTGTTTACAATGAGATATTGTTTTCACAATACCAGTCAGGGCCACAACCAAACAGTGACCTATTCGGGCTCACAACCACATATCTTAATTTTTGTATGGGTGTTTAACAAAGTTGAAGAGCAGGAGCCAACGTAGTTAGTTTTGAAAAAATACACTTGTGTGGTCAAAGTATAGTCGACGCATTTCGAACCCAAGAATTGCTTTTCTCCGGGTTCTCCTCAGGACTCAGAACTCTTTGAGAGCTGAAAGAAAAAAAGAAGAAAAAGAGCAAGCTCACACATGGTTCTCACTCATGCTTCTACATTCGCACATCCACATTCATTTTGGACCTTCCACACATTAAAATTACCTCTCTTTAAGATCAAGGATCTCCTATTGTAGATTTAAAAAAACAGCCATAATGCATAAGTGACTATGTTCCAATGCTGAAATGAAAAAAAGGAGACAAAGCGAAAACAAGTTTTAGACTAATTTTCCAAATAGCGGCCAACGGAAACTGTTCCTGTAGTCACAACCGATTCTAAGCAAAACAATCGTGAGACAAGCGCGGAGGAACCAATTCTAAATTCAGGAACCCGTGCACCAGTGGTGTGAACGGATAATTTTCCATGTGAGCCCGGGCGCAGAACTGTCGGGCTGGCGGTATGGCCGAGGAATCAGCGTGGTGAAAAAGAACTCACTTTGTGTCTGCGAAGAGCGTCCGCATGGGAGTGCGGTCCTTCGAGTTAATGTCGCACTGGATTTACACTCAGATGTCTTGTTTTGAAAGAAAAATTGAGGTTTGTTCAAAAAGGTTAGCATAAAGAAGAACTAACCTCGGGGGAGGAAAAATGGATGCAGCGTACCGGGTTTAGGCGTAGCGCTCTATGTCTTAATGGTACAGTCTTCAATGGAAAACCAGCGGACGTGATCAGCTGGGCAATGCAGTTACGACTTTGAGGTTTATTATTCTGGAAGACAAACAAGTTTGTTTTACAGTTTTGAAGTGAAGTAAGCAGGATTGGGGCTTGATTTTCGCGTGCCAAGGTAAAAAGTAGCAAGAACATCGGCGCTTGGTGTCATGAAATGCGCGGTGTTCTGTAAGGAGTACAGAGGACCCAAATGTCGGGTTGGGCGTATTGGCATGGCCAGTGCGGGAGTGCCAATGTGCTGTGGAAACAACGTACCTTAGTGTTGTTTGTCATTCATCCACTGCGCCTGTGTCAGTTACTCGTATCCGGCCGGAGGGAGCTTCTAGCTCGTCTCTCGTATTTGAATTTATCAAGGATCCACGTGATGTTTATCGGACTACAAGGTTGTCCGGGGCTTCTGGGAAGTGTAGTTTGGATGTCATTTTTCAGGTACAGCGTGTTTCTACTGATGAACAAGGGTGAAGGTGAATCTATTGGAGGTTGAGATGGTTGAAGAGTTGATGTCAGTGCTTACTTCAGTAATCCAATCCTTGTGTTTTGCTAATGGAGGGAGTGGAAAAAATCCAATGATACTAAACTCCTCTGCAAGGGGTTCTGGGGAATGAAGTTGTAGTAACAAAGTTTTGTCACATAGTGGATGTACATGTGATCAGACGGTTGAGATTGAAGAATTTGCGGAAAAACGGAGTACCCGTATGTATGAATTTTCAAGGGAGTTGCCAGGAGGTGGCTTATAAGTTGTAAATTTCAGACATCTCATTCAATCCATCGACTGCTGTATTAAATTTCACAATTAGCATGGCTTCTCTCTGGGTTAGTTTTTATTCCAGGTCCCTGCCTCGGGTGTCTGTCTCAATTTTTGATATCACAGTTCAGTTGAACTCGTTTTCAGTGTGGTTATGGCTGATCCAATGATTGACTAGTGGGGCTGTGAGGGTCCTTTTTCGAATTCTGGACTTATGTTGTGTTATCCGCTGTCTCACTTCTTGGTTTGTTTTTCCAATGTACAATTTTTTGCACGGTGACAGTACTCCATAAACTACATTTTTTGTTTTGCAATTGGAGAAGGAATCGTGTTTCCAATTGATGTTGTTATGAGTAAACAGAGATCCTTCTATAGTCAGGATGCAGCATACACATGTGCCACATCTGTGGTGACCGACAATGGGTGGTAGGAGCAGTTGTTCACGTAGTGTGTTCTTGATGGGTGTTTTTGGTAATGCCGCGCATATCACCTGGTTCCCAATACTGCTTTCTTTTTTTAGGGCGAACAGTGGTCTGATAAAGGATGTGTCGAGGTGTTGGATCAAGTGCCAATTTTGGTTAATCACTTTTTTCAGGTGGTTGTTCCGAGGACAAAATGTAGTCACACAGACCAACAGTTCCATTTTGGCTTTTTCTTTTTTCTGGAGAAGCTCCTCACGGGGTGTCCACCATGGTCTTTTCATGGCATGCTTGAGAAGTCTTTTGGGGTATCCTCGCATTTTGAGTTTTTTGTCAAGTTGTTTGCATGAAATATGTACTCCGTTTTATATGAACAATTGCGCCTAATCCTTAGAAATTGTCCAAAAGGTAGGTTATCACAAAGACTTCGTGGATGGTGGCTGGTGTAGTGTAACGCTTTGTTCCTATCCGTTGGTTTTATGTGGAGGGTTGTCATTAAAACTCCTTCAGAGGCATAGATTTCAACTTCCAGAAATGTCATTCTCTTGGGATTGTGATTTAGGCTAAATTTTATGTCTGCTGTTCTCTCAATAAGCCAAACATGGAATAGATTCAAGTTGTCAACATGACCTGTCCATATAAGAAATATGTTGTCTATGTACCGTACCCAATTTGAGATGTATTCTGAGAAGTGGTTGTTATTGTATATAAATCTTTCTTCAAATTTTGCCATATACCTTACGGCTAACTCCGGTGCAAAGGGACAACCCATGGCAGTTTGAAAATAGAAGTCATCTCCAAATTTGAAGTAGTTTTTTCGAAGTGCAAAACTTGCTAACTGCATAATGAATTGCGTCAGTACTTTTTCAGGTTTGGGCCTTGTCTCTAAGAAAGTCTCAATAGCTGATAGCCCGTCTTCTTGGGGTATCTGGGTGTACAAAGACACTACGTCAAGTGTAACCAGTATCTGTTCTCCAACTGTGAAATCCCTTGCTTCCATTTTGTTAATGAAATCTGTTGTATCTCTGAGGTAAGATGGTATTTCCTCTAAAAATGGTTTTTAGGAAGAAGTCGACGTATTTGGATATTGGTTCCAAGGCTGACTCACAACCTGAAACGATGGGGCGGCCTGGTGGCTGAGTCTCAGTTTTATGCTCAGTATCAAAGAGGAGAGAGAGGTAAAAACTATAGCCAGTTCACTTCCCCTAATAATGTATGTAGATATCAACGGGAACTAGCAACAGGATAGAAGCTCCTAGTGTATGTTTGTTTTATAGATCTCTTTAGGGATTTTATTTGGTGGAGGACAAAATGTTGATTTGCTCCTTAAGCCTGAAGTTTCAGTGGTGACAGGAAGTTCATTCTCCAGAAAAAATGCTTTGAGACGAATTTTCGGCAAAATTCAATCACTTCTGATTTTATTTTAACGAAGTCTGTCATTTTTGTTGGCACGAATGAGAGGCCTTTTTGTAATATAGCTTCAGACAGAGGTCGGTTGGACAAATTGTAGATGGGAGACGGAACTACGTCTTGTAGTATTGTCGTCTGGTTGTCATTTCCCATGGTTGGTTCTTGTACCTGTTTCTTCCTCGTGGTCTTTGCTGGCCTCTGCTTAAAAAAGGCAACGCTTGTTGTTGTTGGTTATTTCCTCGATGGTTGGTGTTTGGACGTCTGTCAGTTGCATCCGATTCTCCACCAGACGAAAATGATGTGTCAGAAAAGGAGATTAATTTATTACGTGATCTCCCTTGGTAATCCGAAAGGAATCTTCTTGATTCTGAACGGGAATAAAAGTCAGTTTGTAAGTATGGATAAGCCGTTTCTAAAGAAAAGTTCTTTTTGTCCCTTTCAAATTTCACTTTGGTTTATTGTGAAATCTTTAAACTCCGCTATTTCTTTTTCTACCTTTGCCAACAAGGATTTGGCATCTGTTATTGATTGATTGACCTTTATTTCTTGTTCAAGGGTAGAAATCTCCGATAGTTGCTGTTGGGAAAGTCGTTGTGCTGTTTCGATAGTTAAGACCATCAGGTCTCTGCTACACTTTGTTTCGATGCAGCTGTAACCTTTTTTGTATACTGGATCCTCAGTGAAGATCACTGGGATATTTCATATTTGTAATCCTGCAGGGATGGTACCTGCCTTTAGATGCTCTAATCGAAAATTTCCGTGCAAGTCAGTCCTGATTTGCTTCTTTTTTAGTCTAATAAGTTTATCCGATTCATTTTGTTGTTTGGCTGTAGCGCTTAGAGAGACTGATGAAAAAAGGGAAGGTGCATTCAACAGATTTTGGATGTGATCTTCTGTTTACGCGAATGTGTCATGCTCAGTCATATTTTGAAAAACCGTGACGATAAAATATATTAACCGAAAGAAAATCAACCCAAGGCAACCATGCCGTATTTTTCACAAAAAAGAAGAAAGAAAACCTCGCGAGTAGGCAACAACATAGCAGGAGAAGCCGCGCGGTTAACCCAACCAGCGATGCACTTTAAACGGATAGACAAGTATGGTTTTGGCATCGTACATGACTTCGGGCAGTTGTGGTCATAGCATGGGTTCATGACATTGTCAGAATCCCCCATTCATAATGGGGAAAGCATCAGGAATCTTCTGCTGTCATTAAAACTGCCTGCCCAAATTGCTGTGGTGAAGTATAGTGCCCATCGAGAGAACTCTGATGTCACTGAGTGTAGACTATTGTTGTCAACAGTAGAGCCCGGGGAGGAAGTGAAGGCATTACAGCGTGAGGTACCAGAAGCAGAGAGACAGAGATGGATAAGAGCAGGATGTGCACAAAGACAGGAAGATGAGGTTTGGGCATACACAGATGGGAGACCATTGCTGACAGATAGTTTGCTGCAGCCCATGGCACGCCACTATCATGGTCCTGTACATGTAAAAAGGGATGCTATTAGGTGCCTCTTTCACCAGACATGGTTCAATCTCCAATTCAGAGCTGTAGCAGAGGTATTGTGTCATCCATGCATAGTATGTCAACAACAAAATGTAGGTAAAAGAACACCGATTGTAATGAGTCGTATAGGAAGATCTGGTGGACCCTTTAACAGGATGCAGCTTGATTTCATTGAGATGCCTATAAGCAATTGTCTGAGGTTCATTCTTGTAATTGCATGTATATTCTCCTGGTGGGTGGAAGCCTACCATACCTGCAGGAATGACAGCTTGACAGTGGCCAAGTTTCTACTTAGAGAGCTTATACCCAGTTTTGGATTTCTGACTTCTTTGGAATCAGACCGAGGGACGCATTTTAATAATTAGGTCCTAAAGATGTTATGTGCAGCATTATAAATAGATCAAAAGCTGCATTGTGCTTACCATCCAGAAGCCTCAGGCATGGTGGAGCAAGTGAATGGAACATTAAAATCCAGGTTGGCAAAAGTGTGTGCTTCAACATCTCTGAAATGGCCTGATGCTTTGCCTCTTGTGTTAATGAGTTTGAGAAGTACTCCAGACAGAAGGGCCGGACTGTCCCCCCATGAAATTATTATGGGGAGGACTATGAGACAGCCTGCAGTTCCTGTGACTAGACTGGTGAATATTGCAGATGATTTGGTGCTCGATTATTGCAAAGGAGTGGCTAATGGGGTACGCTCTGTGTCTCAGCAGGTTGGGAAAGCTGAAACTTTGCCTCAATAGGAGCAGTGCCATGACCTCAGTCCTGAAGACTGGGTCCTGGTGAAGAAGCATGTACGCAAGTCGTGCCTGGAACCTTATTGGCATGAGCCATTCCAAGTGATTCTGGTAACCACATCTGCTGTCAGATGCGGTGGTCTTCCAAACTGGGTACATGCTGCCCACAAGCGTCGAGCCCCATGTCCCCTTGATGATACAGTACCTGTTTCGGATGTGCCGGCGGTTACAGTGACACAGCCGGCTCAGGTTAACCAAACTGTATAGGGGGCTCCAGCTACTGGGACTCTACGCACTGGTTCTTAAAGGGGTCTGAGAGAGTCAGCTCTTGTCGGTACAGAAGGGTCACAAGAAGGAGAGCTGACTAGGTGAGATATTGACCCAAGCGAAGGGAACAGTGCAGCTGAAACCCAAATGGTAAATGGAGACTGTTGGCCCAAAAGAACAGACAGATTAGGATGCACCGCAACCGAATGCCATGTACCACACACCATCACCAAAGCCTCTAGTCAGTCCAAACAAAGCGAAAGTGATGATGAGGGCCCGTCAGTGAGAAGGTCCAAAAGAGCAAAGATACCAAGTCACAATATACAGCACCAGAGTGGACTTACTTAGTATCAAACAATTGGGAAAAGGCATATCACGCCTTTTTGCTTAACAATTCAAGCTCCTACGAACTGCCTTGAGAGACTTTTGTTCTCACACTGAACTTTGCAACAAAGAAAATAAATTGAAACCAATACAAAGGAGACAGGAATATAAGCATCTATACGATACCTGATCTGAAATAACAAAAAGATAAGTGGATGTGCGCTGTGATAATAAGAAATTAACGCAATTGAAGCAAGCTCCTAACTTTCATTTCTGCATCAAAGTTACTGACATCTGATCCAGATGTTTTCAAAGTCCTAAGGTCTGGTTCTATAGAAGTCATGGATCCAAATCCGGTATAGTTGAAACGCAAACATGTATGTGCATGTTTACTTGCTGCATTTTCTATAATTCTTGTTGTATTTCCAATAATTTCATATTTACCTCATCACATATATTTAGAAAAGATTAAACCTACTTTAGTTCCAAACTCTCCATTAGTAAACAATGTCAATGAACTAAGTGTATTAGCTGATAGGACCTTGCATGGAGAATAGTCTACTAGTGATTTCTGATTGAATGTTTTTACTAAACTTTTATACGAATATATGGAAACCATGGATGCCAGCAATTGTTTTGTATGCTTACAGTTACGTACTTCTGTTTCAGAGGGCGTGATTTACCATCACTTGCCTTCTACATATGGAATTACGTGCAGTGGACAAACTAGCTTATCTTATTGCAATGGGTAATTTCAATATTATTATTTTAATTATGACCTTGTCTTTTCTGAAGTGCCTGTTAGAAAACATTTAAATCATGTGCCTGATACTCAGACTGCTGAAATGATGGGGGAATTTTTCAAACCCACTCAAAGTTTAGATATTGCATGTGCGCACGACACAATCTAACATGCCTCTTACATAAGGTAGAAAAAGAATTATTAGACTCACTAGAGGACAGATGTAGAGACATCATGAGTAAAGTTGCAAATCACACGAAAATTCCACCATGGGCTCTTAGAGAGCCTAAGTTTAAACAGCCAGGAATGTCGGCTGCAATTGCTTTAGATTGGCAAGATAGAGTAAAGCTATGCGTAATACAGGGCAGAACTGAGTACAGTAACAACTTTGTTGTTTCCAGCTAATGTGACCACACTTTACAACTATAGGTGGTTGGGGTCTGTGTCTGGGAGGTATAGATCCTGTGTTTCCAGGGATTTACTATATTTTTGGGGAAAAGGCCTATTATAGGCTACCTAAAAAATGGTATGGATCTTGTTACATGGTAATAGTTTTCACAAAAATGTATCATGTGGATCAGTCTGATGAACACAATAAAGCAAAACATACCTGACTAAAAAGGGGTAATAGTGCTGCTGAAATCATAGGAGATATATTTGGCGCAATAATTCCATCATTTGGGGTGATACTAAATTCTCACAAAATTTGGAAACTCTCTACTGTAGTTGACAGACTGTCAACTGATACTGCGGGAGGGTTCTTAGCCATAGATACTGAAAAGATTCTTATGAGATCTATGGTGCTTCAAAACGGACTTGCATTAGACGTCCTCCTCGTAAAAGAAGGTGGAGTCTGCTGAATGCTGGAGGTTCAACAATGTTGTACCTATATCCCTGACAAGAGTAAGGATCTGAAGGGATATATTACTAACATTACGCACCTAGAAAAAGATTTGAGCTGGTTATTTACTAACTAAGGAAGTCGATTAGTGGGACAAATTTTAAGGCCTGTACTAACAATTGCTGCTTGCATACTAATACTAATTATTGCCATTAAGATATTCAGATGCATGAAAACTAAGAAAGAAACCAGAGGAGTGATGGGGAAGAGAGATGAGATCCAATTAGAAGATAGACAATGTGGTTATTATGATGACATGAAAGCTCTAGAACAGTCTAGATTAAAATTGATGAGGACAACAAAATTATAAGGTTATATCAGATGGGGATAAAGATAAAAGAGCGTGTTGGCTTGATTTGCCATCAAAGGGTGAATTGTTGGACATGAAATTACTTTTACACTTTAGAGACCTTAGAAATCCAATAATAACACTTTCTTTGCTTTTCTTTCTTCTTTTTTTTCTTTTTTGTCAAAGGGAACAATCATTAGACATTTGACATTTAGCATTTGGCAATACGTTGAAATTACAAATCAAATACTTAATGGTACATAACAGAGATCAATACGTATTGCTTTAATGAACAATTCCCAAATATATACAAACTCAAAGCTCCTGATCAAGAGCTTTTTCATGTTGAGCTGAAGTAAAAATAAAAAAAGAATAAAGTGAAAAGGAAGTGATCAGACTTGCGGTCTGTCTTGTGATCCTAATCAAATCTATTTCAAATGTGATTGAATATCTGTAAGGAGCGAATGCCTCTAACTCTGGCCAAAGCCATTTCCCTCTCATGGGTTTCTTTCATAATTACCCACCTTTCTACTGCTCTTAGGTGGTTTGGTGAAATCCATGTCTTTGCTATACAGAGTTGAGCAGCAACAAGAATAATGGAAAAGAGGGATCTCAAGCCAGAGTTTGCTTCCGCCTTATAGCCTAATATAGCACCTCATTATGATGGCCAAGGGACCGCTACTGACAGGCTGTCGGCGGCAGTCCCTCGGCCATCGAAACAGGGATCTCTGTCCGCCATATAATAATGGCTTTTCGACGTGTGCCACTCAGAAACACCAACCGCAACTGTCCCAACTGGTGGTCTTTATCCGACCGCCTGTCAGACCTCCCTATGATCCTAGAATGGTGGTGGTTCCTGTCAGGCACCGCCATAGGGATTACAATATCCCTTTCTCCCGGTCATTCTGCTGCGGTCAGCCTGCCGCAAAACGGCAGGTGGAAACAGATTTGGGTGCCCGTAGCGGGTCCCCTTAACTCCCCGGGCCAAGGACATAGGCCCTGGCATGTCTCTACACCATGTGGTAGGCACTGCATGGTGCCTGCCATGTAGTGCAGGGATATGTGTGGGGTGTTGGTTTTGTACTGCAGCGGGTGCTGCAGAGCACAGCACCCGCCGCAATACAAAACATGGGCAATGCGACCGCCATGGTGGCAGTCGCATAGTAATTTGCCCTGTGGAACAGCTGCCTTGTAGGCGGGCAGTCCCAAATATGAAACGATGGCGGACGGACTGAAGTCCGCAGTGGATGGGAGATTGCACATCGTGTGCAGTGACCACATCGAGGCGCTCCCCTATTGGGCTGTGTTGCGGATTGGTGAAACTGCGTGGTTGGAGCACATCTGTCCGGACCAGTTAATGGATTGGCTCGCCCTCGTGTTCCTTGAATTCGAGAACGACGTACTTCTGGAACTGATTGCCTATGAAGCAGCGCTCGCATTCATGGACGAGTAACTACCTTCCTGCAGCCACAACTGATTTACACCCAGAGCACAGGTCCCAACACCGTGTTGCATCGTGGAGGAATGGTCCCATAAGCCAGTACAACAGTGGACATGTCTGCATTCGCTCGGACTCAGAATGCATGTGCGTAAACCTACGCGTGTTGTCACACACCTGTGCAAGGTGCTGCAGCCCCATGGGCGGAGCTGCACAGCGTCGTTTGGCAAAGTTCCTAAATCTGACATACTGCTGGAGGGAGACTACACACTTGGCAATGTAGCACGACATGTGACCTTGTTGGTCCCTTTCACCTGCTCACTGTCAGCAGAGCACACAGTCGGTGCAGTCCGGTGGTACAGCTCCATGCAGATCCCATGGGCTGTGAGTCGTGTCCCCTGACACGGGGCAATGAGCAGACGCCAAACATCACATGACTCGACCCGCAAGGCAATCAATCAATCAATCAATCATGTCACTTATAAAGCGCACTACATACCCGCGAGGGTCTCAAGGCGCTGGGGGAAGAGGGGGGTGGTGCTGCTACTGATCGAAGAGCCAGGTCTTGAGGAGTCTTCTGAAGGCCAGTAGGTCTTGGGTCTGTCGGAGGTTGGTGGGGAGGGTGTTCCAGGTCTTGGCGGCGAGGTGGGAGAAGGATCTGCCGCCGGCGGTCGTTTTCCAGATGCGGGGGACTGTGGCGAGGGCGAGGCTGGTCGAGCGGAGCTGGCGGGTGGGGGTGTAGAAGCTGAGTCGTCTGTTGAGGTAGGCTGGTCCGGAGTTGTGGAGTGCTTTGTGTGCGTGGGTGAGGAGCTTGAAGGTTATCCTCTTGTTGACAGGGAGACCGTTGCCAACCGTAAGGATATGTGTTCATTGTTGCCATGCCATTCCTTGCACCTCGACACGTTCCCATTCTGCCTGTAAGTGTCTTAAGCATTTGTCTGCCTGTTGTGGCCCATCACTTGCCCGTACTGACACGCACATGCTAATAAAGTCTATGCAACTTCACCAGTGTACAACTGTGATGAGTGTTGATTAGTATGACAAATCATGTGCCTCAATGAGCATTGTCCGTACACAGGGAGGGACAGACTGCCTCTGGTACATAGGTGGTGAATCCCTATTGGCAGCTCCACCTCTGTGAGCCAGACATTGTGTTTGGGATAGTTGCTGGTAGACCTGTGCTCTTACGTGTCTTCAGCAATGTGAGTATGGTGTCCAACTTCTTGCCATGTGGATCAATATGATCCATTCAAACAGACTGTGTCCATACTGATGTGTGTGAGTACGTCATGCGAAGAGATGTTCTGTAGCCACATGCAATGGGGACACTACTTCAGGCGGGCTACCGATTCTGACATTTACCACACAGCCCTATATGATACATGGACGTGGGGCTACGTTGGGGGATGCGAGATTGTTGTTCATGTGCAATGAGGCCACAGCTAGTTCACACCTTCACATTCAACTAATTGGCCATGTGGGTCAGGCTCAAACATGCGCATTGATGACATTTACCAGGGTGTACCTTTTAGTGCAATCAACGTCCCTACATTCATCCGTACTTGTACACGTGAGTGAACATAGACATGACACATCTGTGTGATTTGGAATGTTAATTCACATTCTAGGGAGTCTCGGAGCTGGAGGGGTACATGGCCAGTTCAAGCCCACATTAAGTGGTTGCCCAGTGGTGGGCCAACCAGAGTCCTTGGGGAATGCAAAGTTAATCTGAAGAGGAAGAGTACAGTCCTCAGCCGGATTGCTGTGTCATTGGTACAAGAGCAGATATGGCAGTCCATGTCGGGGTCCAGGTGAATGTCGCAGAGTGTTCCGGGGGACAGTGGGAGGTGTTGTTCCAGGGCATGATGCATAGGGCTGAACCATGCAGGGACAGGCCATGTGGCGGGTACGGATGCTACTGCCTCCTTCCTCACACAGTCATTACCCTCCACATCTTACTCCTCGGAGACGTCTTCTGTGCCCGGTGTGTCAGGTGTGTGTTCGTGGTGTAATGGCCGCATCACTGTGTGGCAATGACACATCATGGGTCGGAGGTGTAATGGCTGCATCACTGTGTGCCAATGACACATCAGGGGGTGGAGATGTGTGTCGAAGTTCCTGCAGCAGTCATCTGGTACAGGCGCTGTGGCAGCAATGGAAAGATGAGGATCTGCAAGGCCTGGAAGATCCCAGATACATGTCGCTGGTGTTCGGCTGTGGCAGCCCTACTTCCAGCCTGCATCTGCTCCATGGTCTCCATTGTCGTCTGCATCTGTGCCAACTCTGTGCTGTCATCGCTGGAGCCTGTCTGACTAGACAGTTCTTGTTTCCGAGTAATGGCCCCAGCGAGGTCAGCCAAGGATTGTCGGTGAGCATGGTGCGGACAGGGGGTGCCCGTTAGGGACTGTACGTGGTCCATGATGGGACTCAGACACCCACGTATGGCATCGAGTTTGGCTGCCACGAGGTCGAAATCCACCCGCAGCAGATCAGCCAACTCCTCCTGGCACGCTAACACACGGCCTTGCATTCCATGTGTTGGTCGTGTGGGTCCTGTGGGCCAGCCGTGGTGGTGTGTGCTTCCTGCTGTGTGGTCTGTGCAGGGTGTGAGCTCACCGCGATGCAGCTGGGCTGCCCTGCTCCTGGGGATGGGGTGCAGAGGCTGTCCACGAGCCATTGGAGGGTGTCTGAGCAAATGTGCAGGGTGTCCTCTTCATCATCACTGTGGAGATGTGGGGTCTGCTCTGCAGGAGGTGTTGATTGTCCCTCTGCAATGTAACAGGGAGATGCAGGTTAACAGTGTGTTCCATGTATGTTCACGCATTGTACATGTTTACATACAGACTGCATGACAATGTACATTGTGACTGTTTTGGAGGAACTGGCTATTTGATGGGAGACATTGGACATTTCGACTACATGACGGATGTGAGGTTGTACTCATACATTATCATCTCACAGTGTCATGCAATGCCAGATGTGATTGGCCATTTTCTACGCACGAGCGGCACCAGTTGTGTCCTCTGTCCTGTGGTGTAAGTGTTGCACTTTGTACCACATTGTCGTCAATGTTGATGTGCTGTGATTGCTATGAGTGTGTGCTGCATTGTTGGCGAGTCGGCCCTGCAGCTCTGATTTGGCGGCCCCTCATCCCTTTGAGTCGGTGTGCCTTTGACTTGTGTGCTTTTCGGGTGCTATGATGTTTGCGACTTGGGTCATTTGTGCTCTTGGACATATTTTGTACTCTTGTGCATTGTTTGTCTGCAGATGTGTTTTTGACGTCATGGGTTGTAGGTGCACGTGGATGTGTCAGAGTGTGACCTGCTCCTTTACGGATGTGGTCCACACTTAGCCACCTCAAAGTCGTCTTGTGCACCATGTCATGTATTGTGACTGCAGCCATGCTATCTGTCATGCAGTGTCACTTGCTTTTCCGTGTGGCTCACAGAGCCGCTGCTTTTCTGGATTCAGCACCTGTGCATGGGTAGGTTGTGGCATTGGTGATATGGAGGGGGGCCCATTTGTGCACATTGTGGACGGGGGCCTACTTGGTGTTTCTATGTGTGCTGCAGTGTGCCAAGGGTATCAGGGACATGTTCCACACTCATTGTGGGTGTGCAGTGTGCTGCGCATGATTGTGCATGTGTGCCATTGTGCCCATCTCCCTCCGTCCCCCCAGGCCCTGGTCGTTATTCACTCTGTTGCTGTTGGGTTAGGTCATATCGGGCTGTGTCCAGTCCACCGACTCCTTGCACCGTCTCCGCACTGATGACTGTGGCCACCATTTCCTCCAGCTCATCCAGCTCCTCCTGTGGCGCAGGAGTCCCACCTCCAGTCGCCTTTGCTGCCTTCCTGTTGGCAGCGAGTTTCTCCTTGGTTTGGCTGTGCACTTCATACCAGCACCTCTTGACCTCCTCCATTGACCTCCTCGACACTCCAACTGCATTCACATTGTTGACGATGGACTGCCATATTTCCGTTTGTGTTGCCAATGACGTAGTGGAGGTGAACAGTTGTTGGTAGTGTTCTATCACCTCCGTGATGATGATCCGGTCTTCCTGCGGATTGAACCCCGTCTTCCTCTTCCTCTTCTCCTTGCCCTTCCCCGAGCATGGGGTTCCTGGCTGGTCCTCCGTGGGGCTTGTGGGGTTCGGGTTGTCCTCTGTACTCGGTCCGGGTGCATCCATGGTGCTACGCAGTTTGATTTGGTTTTGGTGTGTTTTTTTTTTTCCTTTTATAGTGCATTTTCCCGCATGACGCGTGGGAATTGCAGGCCTGTGGTTGGTTTTCGCTGAGTTTTGTATCGCGCTTGGCCTCATCGCAGCTTTTTTTGCGTTCGTGTTTCGCATTTTTGCGGCGTCGCGTTGACTTCATCGCGGACATTTGATGCGTTATCGTGAGCCTATCGCATGGTGCCGCCGGCTTGGGAATGCCGCGCTACCACGGTGTTATTTTCCAGCGATAGACTGCGATGTGGAGGGTTGCGTTGAGCTACTTTTGCGGTAGTTATCACACGTTCTTGAGAATATCCCCCTTAGGGTCTCTGCTGATAATCGAGGGAGATGGGCAATCACGCAGTTAGAAATCAATGGTATAAAATATGTATTTTGTGCTGTATATGGGCCTAATGTTGATGACCCTGCTTTTATTGATGCTTTGATGCTAGAGCTATTGGACTGGCAGGGTGATCTGCTAGTTATGGGAGATTTTAATTGTACTATGAATTATGGCATAGACTCCACAAATCGGAGTGCTACCCCTAGAATGGTGAAAGTCAGGGATTAAATTTTAGAGTTGGCTCAACTGCATTGTTTTAGGGATGCATGGCGAACACTTTACCCTGCACTGCCAGGATACACATATTATTCTGCTCCACACAAACAGTATTCTAGGATTGATATGGCCCTGGTCAATAACAAAATATTACTATCTGCCGCTATGGAGGTTTTCCCTAGGATAACCTCGGACCATAATCCTATTTTGCTTGTTTTTCAACCACAGGTAGTAGATAAAGTAAGGCGGCCATTTTCATTCCTCGGTACTTGCTGACAGACAGAGATTTTGTCTTATTTATCCGATAATGACACTTTCTGAAAGAAAAATTAATAAAGGTGCACCAACTACATGTTATATTAAAGGTGACAAAAACAAAGAATTTTAGTTACTGCATCATAAAAGCATGCAGAAAGAGTGTAGTTTAGATGATCATTCATATAATTAATATAGACTGTGATATACTAAAGAAATGAACGATATTTTATTACTGTGTGCTAGAAAACACGTAATATGGTGAATGAACTCTCACGTTATGGAGTTTATCTCTAATCATACTTTCTTATAATTTATATGTGTGTAGAACTAATGAAAATTTGTCAACCATCAAGTTTTAACCTGAATATGATGATGAATTCAATTTAAATGTATTTTGCTTGTGTAAATGTGCGCACCGAAATGACAGAAGAAAAGTAGGTACTACGCATTCCTAAATAATGGTGCCTTTATGAGACTTTTATAGATTGTATTTCATACATGTACTAATGCAGTGCATTCAGAGCGAATTGAATTAACTAATGTTTTAAATGTAATTACACGTTACTACATTAAAAAAGATAGAAGTCTGTCAAACTGGCACGTATTATTTGTGAACCGTACTAAATGATTTCAAGTGCATCAAAAGTCATACTAGAATCATGACACCTTATATTATCTCTTATAAATGTATGCTAAACAATCCCATATTTTTCACGTTATATTAGCACAATTTAGGCCAAACTGAATAGGTTAAGGTTCTTGACTTACTGAATCCACTCCTCGTGAGAGAATTTCTCAGTATAACCAATAACATGAAACAGTGTTTTTCTTTCCTGAGTTCTCATGTACTGTATGAGACACTTTGCCACAATATTTGTTACAATCCTAACAAGCTGCCTGGGAAATTGTCCTCTTGAACTTGCCTATGTGTTTTTGCTAAAGGAGCATTGTTCTAACATTGACCACACTGGATTGCTTACGGACTGTGTAATGGTCCCACCTATTTTTCCACATTTTGTGTCTTCTTTATTTTGCCTGACATCCATACCATATGTACTGACCAATAGACTGGGTGGTCTGATCAGATGAGGTGATCCCAGGAGGTGTCACCCCCAGAACTTTAAGAATATAATATCACTAGATTTAACGGACAGCAGAGCAGCAGTGCAGTTGGAGCAGAGCAGTTGTTAGAGCTGGATGGTGACGAATTGGCTTCTCACTATTTCCTTACTTATGGAATTCTTTGCAGAACTTACCTTGGCAATGCCTGGTTTGCCCGATGCGAACTACCTAGTGTCCTTTCCGAACTGATGCATACGCTGTGTGCGTTTAGTGGTCTCTTCCTTCTTGGGAGACCGCTTGAACTGGCATACTTCATATCCTTTCCTGAACTCTTGAGCTTTGCAATCTTATTTCAACTATTCTATTAGATTTTAACCAAACTTGTTTAGAACCTAAAAAAGTGATGCACTTGCTTACTTTAAGTTTGATAAACTAAATTGAATTACTTTACCGACTCAGGGGCAGATTTACAAGCCCCTTGCGCCACTTTTGCATCACTTTTAACATGGGAAAATTGACGCAAAAGTGGCGCAAGGGGCTTGTAAATCTGCCCCTCAGTTATTATGATTGTTTCCTCTTTAATTGGGTGTGCATTCCAAATCTGTGGCAAATGACCAGAGGAGAACATATTAGAGAGACCTCAGAACATCAAATACTGATGCTGTTATTTTGCATTGCTTTAACAGAACTCCTAACGTGTATGATTTTGGCTCGCCTCCGTTTTTTCAGGAGATTTGGGCTGACAGTAATAATCTTCTATCTTTATAGTATTGTATTGAGAGTAATTTATATGATTCTGATTTACAGTGTGTAGTCGGTCATTCAATTCCTGGTCCTCATTGGATGACTGCTGGGACCCTTTATATCCAACCCCTCTCGGCACAGAACAGATCCGTTGAAGGGGCAAGAGGAAGAGAGAGGTATGAAACTCAGACAGGGAAACTAAATATAATATCTGATATTGGCCTTGTATCGTTACAACAGTGGTAATGAGGCATAATCTCAAGTGAAATGCTCAAAGGGGCCTCAAAATTGTAAAGGAGTGGGCCTAGCTGCATGAGTTGGGAGTTGTGCGAGAAGGTGTTAAAGCACAAAAGTGGTAGTAAGTTCTAAGTGCTCTTTATGTCACCGTATAGTGTGCATTCCAGCTTGAGCATAGTTGTTTGATCAGGCATATTACTGTAGGTTAAAGCAGTGGCTTACAAGTTGATTAGATACATTAGCACAGAATAATGCAAGAAAATCGCAATATGAGAATATTGTGATCTTACGTGAATAAAGCAATTAACAGGTGCCATTGGTATGTAGGGGGTGACATTAGGGACCACTACATAATTTCTAGTGGTTGCTTATAATATATACATATCTGATCAATCATGAGGAAAAAGGGGTTTACAGTGATACCAATGTCTGCCATTCTATGGGGATGTTGAGGCCTTTCCTTACACTGTCCACTTTCCAAATCCAACAGTTCTCTTTGATGGTGAGCAGACGATCCACATTCAGTGATCTCACTGTAGGTTTAATTATGTAAATGACCCATCATTTGATCTCTTTCTCTGTATGCTTGGGTTGTATGAAGTGTTCCACCACAGGGGTGTTTTCTACTTTGCATCTTTTTTTGGATTGGTGTTGGACAATGTGTTTTCTAACAGATTGTGTCGTTTTCTCTATATATGGTAACTCATAAGCTCAGAAATATTTCTGTCATGAGCAGCCAAACAGACCACCTCGGTTCACAGACATATATTTGGGTTTGCAAACCTGAACTGTATTATAGGAATAAATGCTCTATTGTCCAATGGAATTTGTGTATGTTTTAAATTTGGACTTGTGGTCATTAAAAAATGGGTTATTAGTCAAGGGGGTGTCCACCCACCTTGGGTAATAAACACATTTCTTGTCAGGGTGAATGCTCATAGTCACTAAATTAACCAGAGATCAACCCTGTTGCTAACTATGGCACAGAACAGACAGACAGCCTTAACTTAGGGGAATGTGTAAAGTATTTATACAGAACCAAGCAAGTAACATAGCCAAAGCACATCCCACTATAAAAATACTAAACTGAATTAGAAAGATAGGGTACATTTTAGCAAATATAATGACATCAAACCAGCAAAAATCCAATAAAGAGACCCTAAGTTATGAATTTTTTCACAGTTTTATATTAAAATAGCACAAAAAAAAGTGTTACGTGACAACTGCAGTCAGCTGGTTGTGGTAGAATGGGACCTAGGCATTATTTGAGGCTGAGCGCGATGGAGTGAGGGTTGGATACAGAGACCAGGTTCGAATTGGTCAGAGGTTTTATCTTGGGACTTTGGGCCTGATCTAATACTTGGCAGACATAGTAATCCCCATTGGCCTGTCGGAGGAATTAACGTATAACAGGCAGAGACTACTCGGCCCCCAAATTTAGAAATGACCACTAATTAGGAAGTAATTGGCAGGAAAGGCCATCACAACGATTCCTTTCAATGTTTTTTTAAAGTTTGGCGCTCCGCTCTCTCAACATGACCAAGCCGTTTTTTTTGTATTTTCGGAAAGAAAATCCAGAGGTAGGATTTTGTTTTTGAAAATAAAATAAAATGCACCCCTCGCTAGGAGAGTTATCTCTATTGCGAGAGGGGTATTAAACAGTTTTCACTGCCGCTTACAGCCAGGGTTTTCCTGATGATGATGAGCAGTGACAACTGGCTTCTATGTCAGCCCATCTAAATTAGATGGGTGAACATAGAGGTCAGCTTCTGACTGCGCTTACTTCATTGGGCTGTTGGAGGGTTGTAACCATGGTGTAGACGGAGTAGTCTCCATCATGGTTACACCTATGGTTTGGCAGTATTTAAATTTGGCAGGCAGACCATCATCTTGGTCGTAAGGATACTCCATTGCCATTGCGACGGAGTATCCTTAAAGCCAAGATTGAAATCAGCCCCTTAGTCTCAAAAATGGAAGTTAGAAATGTGTAGGGTTAGGGCAGCTGGTTGTAGATGAAGAGGGCTCCATCAGGCCAGATAGCCATAGGTAGCACTCCAGGTGAAGTTGTTGGTTATTGGCAGGAAACCTCCAAGTGGGAAAAATTTGAATATTACACCCAGAGAATGTTCCTCACTAGCCCGCTACTTATGGCACATATGCCCGGTCAAGATTTCTACATTCACTCTTACTCAGTTTTTCAGAATCATTCAGCAGGGCAAAGCTGCAGGTTGTAGACAAAGAGGGCTTCACGAGGCTGGATACCTTCTCCCACTGAATAGGATCTGTTTTGCAAAGAAACTGAGAGCAGGAGAAATCTGAATCTTCAGTCCATCAACAACGAACCTTGGTTGGATCTGCTTGGCAGATTTATCCCGGTCCTCCACAGATTTATAAGTTCAAAAAGTATCTCAGTCCGGGAATTTTCATGGGTGATGGGAGAAATCCATCCAAAAACAGCCAAGGATTCCAGGTCCTCAGGAGCAGCACTTGGTTGTCAGTACTCACTCCAGTAGAGGCCAATGGCCGGATCCAGGGTAGGTCCAGTTGGAACTGGTCATTTGGGCATATGCACGAAAGACCTCTATTAACTTGATGCATCCCTGTAGCTTGAACAGGAGGTCGGACCTATGACCCTTGGAGTACACTTCTTTGTCCTTGGTACAAGAGTGAGCAGGTCCAGTCCTTCAGGGCTCCTCTCAGGTCACAGACAACAATTTCAGTCTTCTTCTGATTTTCCTCAAGTCCTGAAAGTGTTCTGATGAGGGTGCCAGGGGATGACACATTTATGCCTGGCACTAGCTTGTGGGTGGGGTGATTCCTAGCCCCTTCCAAGCCAATGGGTAAAGCTTACCAGGGATAACCCAAACCACTTTTGCACCAATTTCTGTATGCCCTACTAAACAATTCTACAGTGCCCATGTCTGCATAAATCCAATATGGGGAATCCTTGCTCCCATTGTGCAGAGCCTGTGTGTCCACCTAGAAGTGTGGCCAGGATAATGAGCAGCCCCTCCTCTTTGAACCCTTCAAATTAATTTTGGAGGTAGCTTCCCTCCCACTGGGGTTGGGAATAAAACAGGACACCTGGCTATGTGCCATCTGATATCTGCCTGTGACGGGGAGGTCCCTTTGAAGTAAATTAGGTTCCTAGGCACAGCTCAAATGGTCATCTTGCCAGAGGAACAAAACACCTCCCCACACTCAGGCCTTTGTCTCTACTCTGGGAGCGTTTTTCACACCTCATCAGGGCTTGAGCATTCAGAGGGCTGTAGCTGGAGGCTGATGCACATTAGTCTCCAGAGGTTTTAGGTACGGAAAAGGTATCTTTCAAAAAGTTACTTTTCCTTAATACCTTTCAAAAATATGACTCCATCACTAAATTGAGTTTTTGATAATTAGTAAAAAGAGTTCTTGAATCTATGTTTCCAGCTGAGATAGCAAAATTAATATTTAATATTGACTTCCGGTGTTTCTATGTCGGGCAGCCAGCATTTCTGCAGTGAAAATAGGTTTTGGTTGCAAGTCACTGTAAGTACATGTTAATATTACATTTCTACATGTCCTTCTTTTAAATACTATGCACCTTGCCTTATGGGCTTTAAGGCCTGCATAGGGGTGACTTAATAATATTCAAACGGAAGGTTTAGACTTACCAAAAGGGTTTATCTTGACAGGTCAAATTGCAGATTTTACACTGATCCAGTCAAGCTGCAATGGTAGGCTTGAAGTCATGTTTGCACTCCCACTGTAGTGGATGGCACAATAGGTGCCGCAGTCTACTAGTGGCTTTTAACTTCCAGGCCTTGGGTACACAGTGTATCATATACTAGGGACTTATAGGGAAGTCAAATATGCCAATTAGGAATATACTAATTTTAACAATGTTAAAATGTGGAGCACAGACACTTTACTATTAGTAGCAAGGGCAATGTTCACCGAGTTCTACAACTAGCAAAAATAAATAAGTTAAAATTCTGGGGGTACGCCATGCAAAAGATGCTAATTCCCTACATGGGCTCTCTATGGACATAGGTTTGTGCACTATCTGCAAATTGACATTTCAGTTATTACCATTTTTTAGCCTTCAAGCCAACCCAATAAATTTTCTTAAAACAAATATCTCATAAAAGCCATGCCCCTTTGAGTAAAGTTCCAGTTTAATGTCAGGTTTTGTGTTAGTTTATTCCGTGGTTTGGTTTTAGGGCATACACCCAGAGCATATGCAACTGTTTTCAGTTGTTCAGGGAGAATGAAGGGACAGATTGTTTTTTTAGCATGGAGACAGCTTTGTTTACATGCAGGATAGGTTTGCGGGCCATATCAACCATGAATCAAGGAGATGCTGTGGAGGGAGCAAGTAATGCCATGAATCTGTCCATTTTCAATGTGTCCAGGATAAGGGGGCCAAATCTGCTCCTGAGAGTGAGTGTGAGAAGAAGTAATTAATTTTTTTCTGCGTGATTTACAGTAGGAATTTCCCCATCATGTAGTTTTGCAGCTCTGCAAGACAGCTTTTCAGGGAGACGATGTCCTTAATTTTTAATATGTTAGGTACAGCTCTCATCTGTATACTGATGCACAGCAGCATCGGAATCTTTGAGAACTAGACTCAATGGCTCCATATAGAGACAAATAAGGCATACACTAGGATTGAGCTCCATGGGACACTGCATGTCACTTCTGCTTTGGCAGAAGTGTGCGCCCCAATCTGTAACGCTTGGGAGGGCTAATCACAAAGATAAGCAATTGATGTTTGAAATTGGAGAGTAATTGGATAAACAAGGAGGGTAATTTGCTTTTTGTTTTCTGAGTATTGGCTCTGAATGAGCGCTGAAATAAGCTATGGTCTAGGGATGCATTGATTAGACACCACCATCTGTTTTCAAAATTGGGAAAATTGTCTTTGACTAATATGATGGATTCACAAAAGTATTCCATACATTTGACCTATTTGATGGGCTTTGATAATTCCTTAGTTGTTATGAGTAAGGAGTCCCAGGTATTTTGTATTTGGAAGGGGTTTGAGATTTAAAGTGTTCATGTCGAAGTTATTTCTGATTGAGATAGAATTTTCTGTGAATGTTTGAGGAATTGATCTTTTTCCATGGAGGGCGGTTTTGTGTATTGTTCTTGGAAGGTAGCAAGGTTTCTGATGTGACAGAATAAAGATCAAAATGCCATTAGATGATATTATCTGTTCTGCATTTGGATTTGGGAGATAAGATGGTATTTTTGTAGTTTTTCCTTCAATTTCTGTGTTTGGAGAACAGAAGGTCCACCCCTAATTTTCATTCTTTCTGCACATTCTTCACTCTTGCAAAACTGATTCTGAGAACCTTATGTACTGTAGTTGTAATAAAAATCTTATGTATATATTTTGCCACCTTGAAGACGTTTTAAAGAAATTTGTTTCTATTTTTGGGGTGATAAGATGTTGTAAGACAGCATGTAAGAGCTTTTTTAATAGATCAGTCAATCTTCTCACTACAAAAGTTTTAGAATTATGGAGGGGAGAGGGTGTGGATCTAAGAAAAGGGATGAGTAAATGTTCTGACCAGTCTACGATGATGTGACTTTGCAAATTATGAGGCTGAAGTTATCATATATGATATTAAGGTTTGTTTTTGTTAGTGTTTATAGGGAGGGTGGAATGCTGATGTAGGTTGTGCAGTATGGCTAGATTTAATAGAGAGGTGGACTACTTGCCTTTTGGGTACTCCTGGCAAAGAGCAAATTCTCTTAGAAATATGCTGCTTAGAGGAGAACGGGACACTTTTAGAGATGTATTGCATTCATTTTGTGCAGGTGAAGAGTGTTTTTGGTAAAAGTGTCATTGGTTGGAGAGAGGATGGATTTGCATGTAATGGAATTGCTGTGTATGACTGCCATACCACCACCTGATTTGAGTTGTCTGCCAGCTCTAAAGATTTTGTAACCATGGAAGGCAGTCTGACTATAATTTAGTGAGATGGATATTGGTTCAAAATTCTGTGATGCAGATTATGTCAAAAATGTGGATGAATATATAGATAACGTTTTTGCTAAGGTGCCTATTAGATGATTTTCTTTCAGTCACTTGCAGGTGATATGTTGATTTGTTGGTGTGGAGACAAATGGGCATGCTTGTGTGGATTAGATATAAATGAAGTTGTTAAGACAGGCACTTTTTTATTGTATGTGTTGCTGGTGATTGTTTCGGAAGATAGAAAATAGAAGTGATTCGATTAGAGACACATTTTTAGGGCTTAGAGGTGTTGATGAATGTGCATTTGAAACAAATCACACATTTGGCAAGAGACTTGAGGGGGATGATTGCAGTAAATGTCTGAAACGTATCCAATATAGGTCATAGTGGTCCAGTTAACCTGTATCTGGGAATAGGAGGAAGGCTCCAATATTTACTATTGGCATACATTACACATCATGAGGGATCCAAAATAGGTAGTTGTGGTCTGGGCCCATTTGTTTATCTGAAGGGGACTTTGAAATTACTTATGATGTCATTGCAGGGGCAGTGAAGATCTTTTAGATATTTATTTGTAGCATTGAGTGCAAGAGTTAATGTGGGCAGAAATGTAAGGTTCTAGAGATAATGATAATTCTAGAGGTGATACAGGAATACGCTAAAACTTTTACATTTAAGTATCCGCAAGTACGCTAACTGGAGTGAATAACAGTGCTCAGATGAGTGACACTTAAGGCAGCAGAGAATTTAAAAACAGAATATGGTTTTCCATCCGGTTTTCAATATTTTGTTGACTTAAGAATATTTTTTTCGATTTTAATTTTTGTGGATGTTGAAAATATGAATGTATTTTTGTAAAAAAAAAAAGATTCGCCTTTTTTAATACATCACCCGTTTTGGTTTCATGATCACGAAGTTATGGTGAGCATATAATCACGAAAAAGTAGATGTTCTATAGTTACTTTTTATTTATTGGTCTAGACAATCTTTATTTGAATGTTAATTGCCTTAAAAGCAAATACCTTTGGCAAGCATTTGCCAAATACTTTTCAGTCAATCTTTCGTAGGCAATTCAACAATTAGGGTCCTGGCCAAGAATGTGCGAATTAATCTTATAAAATGATTTTTCTAACTGTAGTATAAATTTGAAATTTGAAGTACTCATCCAAAAACTAACTTCTAATGAAGGATAAAGTTTATGTCTAAATTTAAAGGTGGATCAAAATGACCTTGAGTACTATCACTGTCTTTTGTAACAAAGCATCTTAACTGCAATGAGCCATGAAAACTCTGCGAAATAATATTTTTAAATCTATCCTACGGCTCTCGTGCAGCCTGATAAAAGCATAAACAAATCAGCAATCGTTCGATAGAATATAACCACTTGTTAAACAATGTTGACTCACTTAGGCCCAGATTTACCAATGGCTCGTGCCATTGCTAGAGCTAGGCAGAGCAGTGCAAAATGGCACATGCTATTTACTAACCAGCTCGAAAGTTATTTTGCACTGGAAGGGTATACTTTTCACAGCATGAAAACCATTTTACACCACTGTATGCTGCTTTGAGTCAAAGGGATTAGTGGAATTGAGTCGTTACTGGGACAGGTCACCGCAAACACTCATAGAGTTGATGCAAAGCCAAATCTACTAAGATAGCAGGACGGGGCTTTGAGTCAAAAACAATCATTTGAAGCAGGTGCAAGCAAGGACAAATGTGTTAATTTCTTCAGAAAATTTAATTTTGCATACATTCTGTAGTGCTCAGTACACATCCAATGTCTGAGAATCTTTTGAATTTGTCTACACATCATGATTTATACAGAAAAGGTACGCATGCAGTACAATTTCTATAATAGACAACACACATTCACTTCTGCACTATGGTGCAAGGTTGCGGTTCATGCAAGACAATCTGTTTGTGTGCCAGCGGAGGGGGTGATACCAGCGTGAGGCCAGTCTTTGTAAGTATGGTTTGCACTGTTTTCTCCTTCGAGCAACACAGCACAGCAAATGTGGATGCTGTGCTGCATTACATGACAATTCGTAAATATTGGGCTATAATTGCTGTATTCTTGTATCTCCTTTGTGGTGGTCCTTGAAAATCTCTGAGGTTAGACCTTACCACAGCCTCTGTTCAATCCTTAATCCAATAGGTATGCGCCACTTAAGATCCAGGTTCAAACCGTTGTCTGATATTTATAAATGCATCCTTTAGTTTTGTGTGGCTGCATCTGCGACGACATTTCATTAAAATCAGTTATGTGGCCAGCAGAGTCCAGACTTTTGGTAGACCAGCTTTCTGCAAGAGACCTACAAAAAGGGAACATGGGTCACCATGAAAACTATTGCCTGTTTGCCATCAGGACTTGTAATCCAAAATCAGTTGCAAGCTATTGTTAAAGAATGTGTCACAATGAGTGGAAGCAGTCAGCATAAGTGATGGTCAGTGAACGTTGATAGATTTATGGCATATTGCAGTAGATGAGTCCAAATTCCCCAAAGGCATGTTTTGAGAGGGTACGAATTGGGTTACTGGTTGAGGGGGGTGGAATCCTACTTAAGCAGCAACCACAATCCTTGCCAGGGTGAAGTCACAAGCATATCCCAAATGAACCTGTGCTCACCCCTCTGGTACTTTGGCACAGAGCAGTCAGGCTTCACTTAGAGGCAATGTGTAAACTATTTATGCAGCACTACAAACAGTAATACATTGAAAATATAGCATAAGAAAAATCCTCCACCGATTTAGAAAAATAAAGTACATTTTAATAAATTAAATTAGGACCAAAACCACAAGAATCCAATCAGTAGAACCGGAAATATGCACTTTTTACGATTTCAGTGAATATAGTGTAAAAAAGCACAAAGCACTAAGGGGCATATGTACGTTCCCTGGCGCATCCCTGCATATCAGCAGGGATGCGCCAGGGAAAATGCGTCATGCAAGTTTACCCTTGCGCCACGTCCGATGCGCCGCATTTACAATGCGGCGCATCGTGGCGCAAGGATAAGCAGATGCGTGACGCATCTGCCGGCGGAAGGTTGGCGCAGTGCTGAAGTTGTGTCGCAAGCGCGACGCAACTCCAGCACTGTTCGAACCTTCCCTATCCCTAACATGGTGCGTCAATACTTACGCCTGCTTGAAGCAGGCGTAAGGATTTGACGCACCTGCGTCGGAAAAGTGTCTGCGTGAAATCTTGTAGATTTCACTACGTCACTTTTCCGAGGCGTTCCTGCGCTCGGAACGCCCCCTGCGCCGGTGCGCCCACATGAA